>JAEOAE010000840.1:0-40608 GCA_036365155.1 Meriones psammophilus
ATGCAAAATTCCATCGTTATGATCCACCATATTAACAAACTGAAAGAAAAATAAACACATGATAATCTCCTTAGTTGCTGAAAAAGCATTTGAAAAAATCCAGCATCCATTCATGTTTAAAGTATTGGAGAGATCAGGGATACAGGGCATATACCTAAACATAGTAAAGGCGATATACAGCAATCCTATAGCCAACTTCAAGCTAAATGCAGAGAAAGTTAAAGCAATCCCACTGAATTCAGGGACAAGGCAAGGCTGCTGCCTCCATATCTCTTCAACATAGATCTCGAAGTCCTTGCTAGATTAATAAGACAATTAAAGAAGATCAAGGGGATACAAATGGGAAAGGAAGAAGTCAAAAATATCACTATTTGCAGATGATATGATAATATACCTGAGTGACCCCCAAAATTCTACCAGGGAACCCCTAAATCTTACAAAAAATTTAGCAATATGGCTGGATACAAAATCAACTCAAAAAATAAGTAGCCCTCCTGTATACAAAAGACAAAAGTACTGAGAAAGAAATTAGGTAAACAACAACCTTCACAATAGTGAAAAAGGACATAAAGTACCTTGGTGTGACCCTAACCAAGCAAGTCAAAGACTTGTATGAAAAAATTTCATGTCTCTAAAGAAAGAAATAGAAGAAGATATCAGAAGGTGGAAAGATCTCTCATGCTCCTGGCTTGGCAGGATTAACATAGTAAAAATGGTCTTCTTACCAAATGCAATCTACATATTTAATGTAATTCCCATCAAATTACCAACACAAATCTTTACAGACCTTGAAAGAAAAATTCCCAACTTCATAAGGAATAACAAGAATCCCAGAATTGCTAAATCAATCTCCCATAATAAAAGATCTTCTGGAGGTATCCCTGATCTTAAGTTGTACTATAGAGCAACAGTAATAAAAACTGCATGGTACTTGCATAGACACCAACTAGTGGATCAATGGAATTGGATAGAAGTCCCAGAAATACACCCACACACTATGGACTCCTGATTTTTGACAAAGATGCCAAAACCATACAATGAAAAAAAGATAGCATCTTCAACAAAAGGTGCTGGTCTAAATGGATGTCTACATGTAGGGAAATGCAAATAGATCCATATTTATCACTCTGCACAAAACTAAAGTTCAGGTGGATCAAAGACCTCAGTATAAAACCAGACATACTAACCCTGTTAGAAGAAAAAGTGAGTAAGAGCCTTGAACTCATTGGAACAGGAGACAACTTCCTGAACAGAACTTCAACAGTACAGGTTCTAAGAGCAACAATAAATAAATGGGACCTCATGAAACTGAAAAACTTCTATAAGTCAAAGGAAACTGTTGACAAAACAAAACCACTGCCTGCAAGTTGGGAAAGGATCTTCACCAACCCTATATCTGACAGAAGGTTAATAACCAGTATTTATAAAGATTTCAAGAAGTTAAACACTAATAAATCAAGTAACCCAAATTAAAAAAGGGGGTACAGAGCTAAACAGAGAATTCTCAATAGAGGAATATAGAATGGCAGAGAAACACTTAAAAAATGTTCAACATTCTCAGTCATCAGGGAAATGCAAATCAAAACCACCCTGAGATTTCACCTTACACCCATCAAAATGACTAAGACAAATAACTCAAGTGACAACTCATGCTGGATAGGATTTGGAGAAAGGGGAACCCTCCTTCATTGCTGGTGGGAATGTAAACTTATACAACCACTTTACAAATCAACCTGGCACTTTCTCAGACAATTAGGAATAGCGCCTCCTCAAGATCCAGCTATACCACTCCTAAGCATATATCCAAACGGCCCTCAAGTATACAACAAGGTCATCTGCTCAACTATGTTTGTAATAGCTTTATTTGTAATAGCCAGAAGCTGGAAACAGCACAGATGGCCCTCAGTTGAGGAATGAATACAGAAATTGTGGTATATCTATACGATGGCATATTACTCAGCAATGAAAAATAAGGAAAACATGAAATTTGCAGGTAAATGGTGGGAAGTGGAAAAGATCATCCTGAGTGAGGTATCCCAGAAGCAGAAAGACTCACAGGGTATATACTCACTCATAAGTGGATGTAGTATATAAAATATAGGATAAAGATACTAAAATCTGTACACCTAAGGAAGTTAATCAGGAAGGAGTATGCTGGCTAAGATGCTCAAACCCCATGCAGAAAGGCAAAGAGGATGGACATCAGATGAGGGAGAATACAGGGACAGGACAGGAGCCTACCACAGAGGGCCTTTGAAAGGCCCTACCCTGCAGGGTGTCAAGGCAGATGCTGAGACTCATAGCCAAACTTTGGGCAGAGTGCAGGGAATCTTATGGAAGAACTGGGAGATAGTAAACCTGGAGAGGACAGGAGCTCCACAAGGACAGTAACAGTTCCAAAAATTCTGGGCACAGGGGTCTTTTTTGAAACTGATACGCCAGCCAAGGACCACTCATGGAGATGGCCTGAAACCTCTGCACAAAAGGTAGCCTATGAAAGTTCAGTATTCAAGTGGGCTTCATAGTAATGGGGACAGGGACTGTCTCTGACAGGAACTCATTGGCCTGCTCTTTGATCTTCTCCCATTGAGGGGGGGAGCAACCTTGCCAGGCCACAGAAGAAGACAATGCAGCCACTCTTAATGAGACCTGATAGACTAGGATCAGAGTGAAGGGGAAGATGACCTCCCTTATCAATGAACTGGGAAAGGGACAGGGGTGGAAAAGATGGAGGGAGGGTTTGGGAGGGGAGGAAGGAAGAGGGTACAGGAGGGATACAAAGTGAATAAACTGTTATTAATAAAAATGTAAAAAGAACACAATAAAATGTTGAAAGATTTTTTAAATCTATGCTGTTACACATAGTTTCAAACTATGAAAATATTGCCTGATAACATTATTGCTCCTAAATAAAAATAAATAAATAAATAGATAAATAAATAAATAAAAATGAGGAAGGATACTTCATACTCATCAAAGGAAATTTCCACCAAGATGGCATTTGTATTCTGAGCAACAATGCCCCAAATACAAGGACACCCACATTTGTAAAAGAAACATTAATAAAACTTAAAGAACACATCAATCACCATACATTAATAGTGGGAGAGGTCAATATGTCACTATCATCAAGGGACAGAGCAATGGAAAAGGACTTAAACTGAGAGATAATGACACAAATGAATGTCATGAATCAAATGAACCTACCAGATATCTAGAGAATTTTTTAACCCAAACAGAAAAGAACCTATCTTCTTTCAGCACCTCATGGACCCTTCTCCAAAACTGACCATACAGTAGGTCACAAACCAGGCCTCAACAGATACAGCACGATTGAAATAATATCTTGTATCCCATCAGACCATGATGGACTAAAGATGGACCTCAACAATAACAGAAATAACAAAAAGCTTACACACACGTGGGAATTGAACAACTCCCTACTCAATTAAATCTAGGTCAGGGAAGAAATGAAGAAAGAACGTCCTACAATTCAATGAAAATGAAGGTACCTCATACCCAAACTGCAATGAAAGCAGTCCTAAGAGGAGTTTTAATTGCACTAAAGGCCTTCATAAGCTATTGGAGACATCCCATACAAGCAACTGAATGGCACACTTGAAAGTCCTAGAAAAAAGAATCAGACACACTCAACAGGAGTAGACTGCTAGGACTAACCAAACTCAGGGCTGAAATCAATAAATTAGAAACAAAGAGAATCAACAAAACCAAGAGCTAGTTCTTTGAAAAAATCAAATACATAGACAAACTCTTAGTCAAACTAAGTAAATGGCAGAAAGGCACGATCCAAATCAACAGTCTGAAAGGAAGAGAGAGAGAGAGATAACAGACACTGAGAAAATCCAAAGAACCATTAGATCTTATGTCAAAAACCTATATGCCACATAATTTAAAAATCTAAATGAAATATACAATACTCTTGTTAGATTCCACTTACCAAAGTTGAATCAATATCAGGTAAAGATATTAAATAGTCTTTTACTACCTAAGGGAATAGAAGCAGCCATCTAAATACTTGCAACCAAAAGAAGCCAAGAGTGAGATGATTTCAGAGCAGAATTCTACAAGACCATCAATGAAGAGTCAATATTGATATTCTTCAAATTATTCCACAAAATAGAAATGGACACAACATGACCAAACTCCTTTTGTAAGACCACAGTCACCTTGATAAATCCTCAAAGATCCCCAAAAAGAAAGAGAACTTCAGACCAATCTCTTTTATGAACAATAATGCAAAAATACTCAATAAAATAATCGCAAACCAAATCCAAGAACATACCAAACATATCATCCGCCATTACCAAGTAGGCTTCATCCCAGGCATGCAGGGATAGTTCAATATAGGGAATCTTAATCTGTGATATAAACAAATTGAAAAAAAAAAACAAAACAAAACAGGATCATTTCGTTAGATGCTGAAAAAACATTTGACAATATCCAACAGTTATTCTTGTTTAAAGTCTTGGAGAGACTGGGGACAGAGGCACAGATCTAAAAATAGTAAAGACAATATACAGCAATCCTATAGCTAACATCAAACTAAATGGAAAGAAAGTTAAATCAATTCAACTGAACTCAGGGACAAGACAAGGCCACACATTCTCTCCAAATCTCTTCAATACAGTACTCAAAGTCCTATCTAGAGCAATAAGACAACTAAAGGAGATCAAGGGGATACAAATTGATAAGGGAGAAGTCAAAGTATTGCTATTCACATATATGACAGTATATAAAAATGACCCCAAATATTCTACTGTAGGGAACTCCTACAGTTGAAAAACACTTTATCAAAGTGGTTGGATATAAATTTAACTAAAAAAAAATCAGTAGCACTGCTGTATGCAAAAGACAAATGGACTGAGAAAGAATTAGGAGAACAACACCCTTCACAATAGGCAGGAAAAAAAAATAATGTATCTTGGAGTTATCCTCAACAAGCAAGTGAAAAACCTGCATGAAAAACAAAACAAAACAAAACAAACAACTTTAAGCCTCTGAAGAAAGAAATTGAAAAAGATACCAGAAGAGAGAAATATATCTCATGCTCATGGGTCAGAAGGATCAACATAGTAAAAATTGCTATCATACCAAAAACAATCTATGTATTAAATAATATTCCCATCAAAATATCAACACAATTCCTTAAGGAACTTGAAAATAAATTTTCAGCTTCATATGGAAAAATAAAAAAGCCAGAATAGCTAAAACAGTCCTGTATTATAGTAGATCTTCAGTAGGTATCACCATCCCTGATCTCAAGCTCTACTATAAATCAATAGTAATAAAACTGCACGGTACTGGAATAAAAACAGAATGGTGGATCAATGGAATTGAAGTGAAGTGAAGAACCATAAATAAACCCACACAGCTATGGCCACTTGATTTTTGGGAAAAAAGTCAAAACCATGCAATGGAAAAAGGTAAGACAGATCTTCAATAAATGGTGCTGGTCTAACAGGAATTCTACATGTGGAAAAATGAAAATAGATCCATATTTATCACCCTGCACTAAAATAAAGTTCATGTTGATCAAGGACCTCAACATAAAAGCAAATACACTAAATCTGTTAGGAAAAAAAAGTGGGAAAGAGCCTTGATCTCATTGGCATAGAAGATAACTTCCTCAACGAAAAACACCAAGAGCACTGGCTCTAAGATCAAGAATTAATGAATAGGATCTCATGAAACAAAAAGCTTCTATGAAGCAATGAACTCTGTCAATAGAACAAAATGACAGCCTACAGCCTGACAAAAGATCTTCACCAACCCTACATACAACAGAGAGGGCTAATAAACAAGATATATAAAAAGATCAAGAAATTTAACTCCAGCAATCCAAATAATCCACATTAAATCTGGGGTACAGAACTAAACAGAGAATTCTCCACAGAGGAATATCAAATGGTGGAGATTAAATGCTCAATATCTGTAGTCATCATGGAAATGCAAATGACATTCCATCTTAAACCCATCATGGCTAATGTCAAAAGCTGAAGTGACAACAAGCTAGTGAGAATGTGGAGAAAGAGGAACACTCCTCCATTGCTAGTAGGAGTGCAAACTTATACAACCACTATAAAAATCAATCCGATGCTTTCTCAGACAATTGGAAATAGTGTTACTTCAAGACCCAGCTCTACCATTCCTGGACATATATCAAAAAATGCTCCACCATTCAACAAAGATATTCGCTCAACTGTGTTCATAGCATCTATATTCATAATAGCCAGAATAGGGAAACAAAGTACATGTCTCTCAAACGAACCATTGTTTTACAGAAATTGTGGTACAGTTACACAGTGCAATGCTACTAGGGTATTTAAAAAAGAAAAAAGGAAACCATGAAATTTTCAGGCAAGAGATGGAACTAGAAATGATCATCCTTAGTGAGTTATTCCAAAACCAGAAAGACATGCACAGTATATGCTCATTTGTAAATGGATAATGGCCATAATATAGGATAAACATACTACAATCTGCAGACCTAAAGGAGCTAAATAAAAAGGAGGACCCTATGGTGGATCCTTAATTCTTATGCAAAAGTGCAAATAGAATCGACACCAGAAGTGACTGAGAGGGAAGAGGATGAGAACCTAATATACATATCCTCCGAAAGACTCTGCCCAGCAGTGGTTCGAAGCAGATGCTAAGATTCACAGCCAAACTTTGGGTAGAGCACAGGGAATCATAGGAAAGAGTGGGAAGATAGAATGTAGAAAGACCCAGATCTGGCAGGACCTCCATAAGAAGACCAACAAGGACAACAAATTTGGGCCCATGGGGACTTGCAGAGATTGATGGACCCACCAAAGACCATTCACGAAGAGGAACCAGACCCCTGCTCAGATGTAGCTGATAGGCAGCTCTGTCTCCATGTTCAATCCATAGTAAGTGGAGAAGGTGCTGGCTTTGACATGGACTCTGTTGTCTGCTATTTGATCATTTCCCCTTGATGGAGGGGGCATTGCTATGCCACAGAGGAAGAGGATGCAGGAAGTCCTAGTGAGACCTAATAGGCTAGGTTCAGATGGTAGGAGAGGAGGGTTCCCTGTATCTGAGATATAGGAAGTAGGATAAGGAGGAAAGAAGAATGGAGGGTGAGACAAGGAAGTGTCAAGGGAGAAGAATACAATTGGGATGTTAAGTGGATAAATTATTTTTTAAATTTAATTAATTTATTTATTACAATGTGTACACCTTGTATCCTTGCCATAGCCCATTCTCTCATCTCCTCCCAGTCCCACCCACCCTCCTTCTTCTGTCCCTAATGCCCTTTCTCTAGTCTCCTAATTGGGGAGGAATTCCTTCCCTTCTAGCTTATCAGGTCTCATCAAGTCTGGCTGCATCATCTTCCTCTGTGGCCTTGTAAGGCTGCACCACCCAGGAGGAGGTGATCAAAGACTCGAGTTCATGTCAGAGAATAAATTAAAAAAAAAAACAAATTTAAATTAAAAATAAATTAAATGTGAATGAAACAAATAAAATAAAACAGGTAAGAAGAGCATCACACACCTACAATTCAATGACTCGGAAAGCACAGATAGTGTTAGTGTCATGAATAAATGGCATCCTAAGAAATTAAATATACTCCCTGCCAAATTTCAAATGCAAGATGTTGATGAAGGTCAACACAATAACCTATGCTTACATATACAAAAGAAAACAAATTAAATACCTAAAACTCTATATTCCGTGCTCAGCAGCCAATGATGGTGATGTTGATTCCAGGCATATTGGCCTAGATTTAAGCCCAACACTCGACTGGAGTTAGAGCTGTAAGTTCAAAACCAGCCTGGTCTACATACAAACTTTCAGGCAACATCCAGGAACTCTGGGACATTATGACACCACAAAACATGCTGATAATCAGATTAGAAGAAGAAAGATGAGATCAAAGGTCCAGAAGATATTTTCAACAAAATCATACAAGAAAAACTTCTTAACCTAAAGAAGAAGATGTCTATGAAGGCACAAGAAGCATACAAAACACCAAAGAGATTGGACCAGAAAAGAAAGTCCTCTTAGCACAGAATAATCAAAATACAAAACATGCAGAACAAAGCAAGAATATGAAAAGCTGCAACGGAAAACAAAACAAAACAAAACAACAACAAAAACAAACCAAACTAACCAACTAATCAAACAAACTAAAAAAAAAAAAAAAAAGGCAGGTCTATTGGAATTAATCCTGTATTCTCAGTAAAAATGCTAGAAGTTGAATGGCTTAGACAGAGTGCTTCTGACTCTAAAAACCTACAGAAGCCAAGACAAATTACTAACCATGCCCAGAAAGTTTCAATCAGCAAATGAAGAAAATAAGATGTTTCATGATAAGGTCAAATTTAAACAATATGTATCTATAAATATAGCCCAACACAGGGTGCTAAAACCACCACCACCAAAATACCAGGATTTACAATCACTGTTGATATCTTTAATACCATTGACCCAAACTCGCCAATAAAAAGACACAGGCTCACAAAAATGGATGATAAAACAAAATCCACCCTTCTTCTAAATACATCAAACACAGCTTCACATCAAGATAGACATTATCTCGGGGTAAAGGGTTTGAAAAGATATTCCAAATAAATGAATTAGAGTATCAAGCTTGTAAAGCAATTTTAATATCTAACAAAACAGACTTCAAAAACAACTAATCAAAAGATGGCAAAGGACATAACATATTGAAAAAAATATTCAGCAATATAACATTTCAATACTTAACATCTATGCCCCAAACATAAGAGCACCCAAGTTATAAATGAAACCCTTCTGCAGCTTGCATCACATCCTGGCCCTTATAAACTGATAGGAGAAGACTTCAATATATCATGGACAGGTCCTCCTGACCATACGGAACAGAGAAATGTTCCACCTAACTAACATCAAAAAAATAAATATACCCAAAAGATGTTTACAGAACATCCACCCAAGCACAAAAGATTGTTCCCTCTTCTCAGCAACTCATATATTATTCTCCAAAATTGATGATATACTTGAACAGTGGAAGTCTCAAAAGATATAAGAAACTTGCAATGACCTTCTGCATCCTATCAGACCACTAAAGTTTAAAGCAGCACATCACCAATAACAAAAACAATAGAAAGCTTACAAACTCATAGAAATTGAACAACACTCCATTGAATAAAAAATGGCTCCAAACTGAAATAAAGAGAGAAATTAAAGACTTTCTAGAAGTCAATGAAATGAATACACAACATATCAAAACTCATAATACACAATGGAAGTGTTGACCAGAAGACAATTCATACCACTGAGCACATTCAGAAAAAAATAGTCAGAAAGATCTCTTAGTAGCAACTTAACAGCACACCTAAATACTCTAGAACAAAAAGAAGTAAAAATAACTAAAAGGAGTAGACAGTGAGAAACTACTGAACTGTGTCTTCACTGGTAAAACCGAATGTTTCCACAGGAAAAAATAGTGGATCCTGTCAAAATTGATAATGATTAGATTTGAATAGTAGAGATTTCCCAAATAAGCAGAGGTACCTGTTCATCAGACAGCTTGGTCATTGAGTCCAAAAAAAATTTATGAAGACTAGTGTTTTCTTCTTAAATAAAAAAAGATACTTTTTTTGTTTCATATTAAAAACAGTTAAGAGGTTTAAAATGTTTTAAGTAAATTCAAAGGTATAAACTTGTTTGAGTTGGAATAATTTGGAGTGAATATAACATATTTGAGCAGTGTGGTGATAGACAGTGCCTTTAATCCCAGCAGAGACAAGCAGTTATCTATTAATTAGTTGTTTTCTAAATTCAGGAGTTACAATGACAGGGTGTTGGTGTTTCATAGCCCTAATCCCAGCATTTGGGAGCCACATGCCTTTACATACTACCTGGGGGCAGAGGCAGGCACATAGGATTTACAGTGATTTTATTTAAAAGCTGCTTGTAAAAGGCAGGCTGAAAATGAAAGTGAATGCTCTTTATTACCTAGAAATAAATACACTTTAAGGTATATTTGTAAACTTTCACATATTTTTTAACTTTAATTGAGATATTATACTTTTTCTATTTCCAAAAAAACATTTTGCCCTATAAAAAATATCACATGCCTAAAAAGGTACAATCTTCACCCCTGAATTAGGGATGGGGCAGGGTTTTGATTTAATCTTTTCAGGAGAATAAAATCATACAGTTAAAGAATATGGAGACCACTAGAAACATGAAATTTCTGAAGAAAATGACAGATCACCAAAAGAAAATGTCAAAAGAGAAGGAGTAAACTGGCCAACTGGTATCACTCACCTTCATGTTATCTCTTCTGCATTCTATAGACATAGTGCAAATTGTATTTATGTGATTGCTAAAGAACAATCCAAAATCTCTATCTCATATCAGAAAAGCCACCTGGTAAGAAACAAAGGAAAACAGAAAAATAAGGGATGATTCTATTGTCACAAATCTCATAATCTGGCATGATGTGACTTCTGTACTTACCACAAACTTCAATAATCAAGAATGTGTACAGTGTTTGTGAAAGAATGAGGGGGTAAGAGAAAAAGCCAAAAACATAAGCCTAAAATATAGTCAAGTTTACATGAAAAGACAAAAGGAAACTCTAGTATGAAAAATGTGCACTGGACCAGAGATACCTTTTTTTCTAACTAATACAAATTAATTAAACACAGATTCCACAATTGTTACGAGAGAAACATAAAATGACACCTAAACTGTTATATTTCTGACCCCCCAGCTACTACTAACCTCCTTTACAGAGAGTCCTTTTGCTCTGGAAGTCTCTTAGAAAATGGAGGTGATCATAAAGCTTGGCTATGGCTTGCAGTCCCTCATGTCCACTTGTGAGTTTAGGCACAGCCCAGCCTTGCCAACACTCACACACAAAAAAGTTGGAGAATAATTTAGTATCTGTTTCTTGCAGCATGGATTATGTCACAAGATGTGTAATCTGCCCTATTCACTTACCTAAAACCAGGCACACCTGACACTGACAAAATTTTGCATCTCAGAAAATCCTTTTGAATCCAGAAATTGAATTTCCCTGAATCACATCATTGTGCCTGGTGGTAGTTGAAAGGTAAAAAATAAATTTAAAGAAAATAAGCAAGTGTTGCTTAATGATGACCACCACCTTTTTTTTTTTTACCAGTTTCAAAACTATTTATAAAATTTGTTACACAAAACCATGTGTGGAATATAGCATGACGCATTTCTAGAAATGAGACTTTCAGTTTTCCAATCTATCTATCCAATGCACAGCAAAAGCAATGCCTGGGTGTGCACACTAGATAGTGATACTATAAGCACCACAACTTTCTATTGCCCAAGCCACAGGGTCCCCTCATCCTTGGACAGTCAACACTCAAGAAGGGTCAGAGGACAAGGATCTCTGCTGAGGTCACCACATGGAAAACAACAAAACCAGAGTCTGAACCACAGCCCATCTTGGTCACAGCATATCAGGCTGTAATAGCTCAGCAGACCTGCTCTGCCTGGCCTGGGAACAATGGCCCCACACTCACCATGGCATGGGCTCTGCTCTCATTCACAGTTTCCTACAGCTACATCAGAGGACAATCCCAGAACAAACCCATAAGCTACCTCCCACTGTTGTTCCTGACTCCTAATCCCATGTAGGCTCCCTCATTAGCTTGGACAATACAGCTGAGTCTCAGGACAGTAGTATCTCTTCTACCAGTATTCTAGCTTTGCCCCAACCCCTAGGGGCTCACAGAACCCTAGTGTTGTTATAAAAAAATGAAAATCCCAATTGTTTGAGTTTACCAATACAGACCCAGGAGCTAGGTACTGGGGAGAAAACCTGCTAGTTCAGAAAGTCAGATAAAGCACCCATCTGACCCTGCTACTCACCTCACATCTAAGAGGAAAAAGCTCCAAAAGCTCACCAGTTCAGATGACAGCTCAGGGGGGATAGGCCAAAATAATCCAAGGCCAAAGGCTTTCTAGCTCAAAGCTCAAAAAGCCCCATAGCTACCAAGCTAAACCTCCTTCCACTTTTACACTCTGTCTTAAATACATTTCAGCTGAAACTTCCACTTACTCTTTAATCCCTGTCAGCTGGTTTCTTGCTTTGCCTCTTGACCTAGGGTTAACATTATTAAATCCTGTGCACAGAAAGCTTTTGAATTAAAGGTATGTTCCAGGGCTGATGGAATCATACTATACTCACCTTTTTAGAATAAGCAGAAAATTCTTGGAATTAAGGTTTGTGTTAGGGCTCAACCATACCAACCAAAGCACAGGATTTTACAGTTCACAATCTAAGGGATCACACTGGGATCAAATATCCTGCAACACCCTCATCTTGGAAATGATTTAAAATTCAATCTTCCACTCTCCCAGGGCACCTGTTCATTTTCCAAAATACAGGTAATTTATGTTACACACTCAGTGTCCAGTGAATTCATCTCTACCTCATAGATAGGAAGTCCTTTAGCGAAACTCCAGTCAAAGCCAAAGAGTAACAACAATTAAAGAAACAAATGGCCATGAATTTGAAAGCAAGTAGTAGTTAATGGGAGCTCAGTGAAAATGAGAAATAAAACAAAAAGGATATGGCTGTACTTAGGAATGTTGGAGTAGAAAGTTTATTATAGTTAGATGAGAGAACATAGTCAGACACAAGGAAATCTGGGACAACCTAAAGTTGACATGACCCTGAGCTATGTGAGACGAGAAGAGAGAGGGAATTGGAGAGCCAGAACAAAGGGCCAGGAGGATAAATGATAAATGAAAAAGACCAGGTAACGAAAACAGTTAGAATACATAAGGAAGGACAGCTGGGAGGAGGGCAACTCAACTCCGGGTCTAGAGAACTGTGTTTGACACCCATACCTTGTGACAGGTAAGGGCTGAGGGATGCTGGGAGAACCTGACAGCCATGTCTGTTTTGATTGTTAAGTAGCCACCTTAACAATTCATCCCAGCATTTGAGAAGTAAGAGTAGAGAGGAATGAGAAGGTTAAAACGATTTCATTATAGTTTCAAAAATTATTTTTAAAAGTTGAAAATGGCTTTATGATCCAATATTCAGGGAATTCAAGTATATATTACAGCACACAAAGTATTACAACTTTTCTCTCAGGTTGTGCATTTTCAAATGGGGGGAGGGGAAAGCATTCATGTTAGTCACTACCACACCACTTTGTCCAGATCTTCTGAGGATAACCACAAGGATGGTTAGGTATCTCATCTCAAAGTGGGGTATTTGTGTTGAGCAGCCCACCATCCTTATAGTAGCACATTGAATGACACAGAAAATACTTAACATTCCTGAGGCCTAGAGATAGCTCGCTCAATATTAGTTATGTTAGCTAGCCAATCACTGTCTAAAAAGATTGCCCTGGCTGAATGTCACCCAATTCTGTAACTGTTAAACTGGAACTTCCTGGTCCTTCCTAAAACCCCAATCAAAACCCTGCCATGCAGCTGCTCAGGGCTCTCCTCTCTAATCCACTGTGTTGGTGATGATGGAGAGACCCAGCTTAAGTCCAAATAAAACTCTTTGCTCTTGCATATGTGGTCCAGATCCTGGTGATCTTTGGTGACCCTAAAATCTGGTCATAACATGTGGGTTCTCATATTGGATTCCCAAGTCTACCAAGCACCCCTGGCACATGGGGTTGAACAATAGCCAGTAAGTGAGCACTCTGTCTGTGTCTGTCTGTGTCTTTCTCTAGTTTCGTTTTTAGGGCCTTGGGGCAAAATTTGTAATCTATGTGGCCAGAAAGGTTAGAGCTGATGCTTTGGACAGCTGCGGGCCAGAGGGGGCCTTGAATACATTCCAGACCCCCCCCCCTTGAAGGGTCACATCTGTAAAGGGAGTTGAACATCCACTTTTCTGTTTTCTCTGGACCTCAGAGAGGATGAATGTGCCCCTATCTGTAAAGGATGGTAGAGTACCCAGTTTTCTGTGATCTCTGGATCTTTGGAAAAGGACAATGCAGGTATCTCCTGCATCAGGGATTCACTGATAGCCTACTTTCATTTTTTCCACTGCAGGAGTGGTGGGATCTGCTGTCTGGCTCTGTGTATTTTTCTCCTTCACACGTAATGGGATCTAGTCTGTGTCTTGTTTAACTGTTTTGATTCTCACTTTTTTTTTTTTTTTTTGTCTCTGGGACTGACTGAGGACATGGGACAAAATCCTTCTATCCCCCTAGACCTGATTTTTTCCCATTTCAGGGAGGCTTAAGCCATGCTTCATAGGTTCCAGTGAGAGTTGCAAGGAGGTGGCAAGGGATTGATACAGTATGTAGAGCCCCAAGCTTGGCACTTCTGCCAATGTTCTCTGGTCTCTGGTCTGGCAGATCTTATCCACTACTCTGTCCTCGGGTCTGGCAGAGCGTGTCCCCTGCTCTGGACTCTGATCTCACAGAGATTTCCTGCTGCTGTGGTCTCTGGTCTGGCAGAGTTTGGCTGGTGCTTTGGCCTCTGGTCTGGTAGACAGAGATCAACAGATATGTTGCTGCTCCATTCTCTGGTCTGGCTGAATGCAGGTCACCATTCCAAACTCGGGTGTAGTTGGGTGGAGCCTGATTTGGGGGTAGGTCACCACTAATGGAACAGGATAGAGGGCCCATAGAGAGACAGGCCACTGTTCTGAGTTTTGGTATTTTCTTCTTCCATTCTCTTTGAGCGCATTATACCCAGTACATTTTTTTTTCCTTTGTTGTACTTTTGTGATTTTGTTTGCTTGTGATGGTCTCAGTGGGCTGGTGATCAAACAGCTGTGCTCCATGGTGACTTTGCCTTCCCCATACTCCCAATACTACAAGCTGGGGCACCTCTGGTCATCAGTGGGAGCACATATTTCCACATATTTGGCTAGGAAGGTTCGGTTGGAGAGGGGTCTGTGTGCAGAAAATCTTGCTGGGCTCGACCTTGTTGCATCATTGCTATCTCTATGAGGAAGGTCGGTGACCTGAGGTTAGCTCTGGCTTGGAACAATGACTGCCAAATAATGCTCTTAGATGAAAGGTATTGTAGTTATTACTATTCTTAGTATTTGGTTAGGATCCTCTGTAGCCCAGCCTGGCCTTAAACTAAACAGCTATAATTTCTGATCTTTCTGCTCCACCTCTTATCAGCTGAGATACACTCCCAATCCCACAAACTTCTTTTTTTGAGCCATAGGTGGCTTCAACAGGGAAGTGAACAGAACTCAAATAGGGAAGGCTTGACTCCACTGAGCTCCTGGGTCTGAGCCTGTGTACTAGCACTGTACACAGAATATCTACCTGAGCACCTTGATATGTCACTTATTTGCCTGGCTGTACTTATGAGATTGTCACCTGAGAATGAAGCCAATTCTTTTTTAGTCAAGGTCTCATACTGGCAACTAAAAGAATTTTATTAGAAAATCTTAGAAAGCACATGTATGATTGTGGTTTGAATGGGTGGAGAACCTCTGTCAATGTGCTCCCCAAAGTGCTAAAGGATATAAGTATGGGGAATGGGGAGGGGTAGATGAGGAATTCACCATGTCTGGGTATCTACCCCTACCCCCCAGAAAATGAGTTGCTTTCCTTAATCACCAATGCAAGAAAAAAAAATAGCTAGAATGCATTTGAGGTTCAAGGTTTAGAAGTGAGGCTGCAGGGGTCCTTTTGCCAATGCTTTCGAAGAACTACATCCATTCAAGTGCAATGTTTGTAAATTCACACTGAGCAAGGAAGGCAGGGAAGGGAAGGGGAGGGGAGGAGAATAAAAAGGAGGACAGGGGAGGAACATGTTCAAACTTTTCCTGTCAAGAAAACAAAAAGGAAAAAAAATCTTAATAAAGTCCCACTTTTTGTATGTGTGCCCAAGATTTTTTTTTATTATTTATTTAATTTTTTGTGTTAAATATTTTTTTTAATTTTTTAAACTTTTATTAATTACACTTTATTCATTTTGTATCCCCCCATAAACCCCTCCTTCCTCCCTTCCTAATCCCACCTACTTTTCTCTTTCTTCACGAATGATCCTTCCCAAGTCCACTGATAGGGGATATCTCCCTTTCCTTCCTTCTGATCTTAGTCTGTTAGGTCTCATCAGGAGTGGCTGCATTGTCTTCCTCTCTGGCCTGAGATCAAAGAGCAGGCCATTCAGTTTATGTTAGAGGCAGTCTCTCTTCCCATTACTATGCAACCCACTTGGACACTAACTGTCATGGGCTACATCTGTGCAGGGGTTCTAGGTTATCTCCATGCATGGTACTTAGTTAGAGTATGAGTCTCTGGAAAGACCCTGGTGTTCAAATTTTCTCATTCTGTTGCTCTCTTTGTGGAGTTTCTGTCCTCTCCAGAGCTTACTATTTCCCACTTCTTTCATAAGATTCCATGTACTCTGCCCAACACTTGGCCATAAGTCTCAGCATCTGCTTTGATAGTCTGCAGGGCAGAGCCTTTTAGAGTCCCTCTGTGGCAGGTTCCTAACTTGTTTTCTGTTTTCTTCTTCTTCTCATGTCCATCCCCTCTGCCTTACAGGATAGGGATTGAGCGTTTTAGTCAGGATCCTCCCTCTTGATTAGTTTCTTTAGATGTACAGATTTTAATAGGTTTATCCTATATTATATGTCTATATGAGTGAGTCTATACCATGTGCCAAGAATTTTTAAGTTGTGTTTATGTGTACATACCTTTCATCATATTTACATTTATACTCTAAACGTTTGCTGAATAATGGTGTTTCAATGTTTTTCCCACATTTCAACTGAATTAGTTTTGGGCACTAAATCTGAATCCAATTCTTATCAATATTTGGAGGTTTTACTTGTTTTGAATGTGTGGTTTTATTTTCTTAGTTAACAGTGTATACACAGTCCCTTACACCGGGGTCATCATATTTGGCTCTCTAACAAAGTAATGAAAAACAATAAATAGTACTAATAATGTTAACGACTAAAATGAAAATAACTGAGTGTATTGTACAATGATCTCAGATGCTCTTTTCAGACAGGACATTTTATGATGAAATTTTTTCATGAGGCACAAAATGACTGCTAAGCTTAAGGCTTGTTTACAACATTCTCTTGAAAACAAGGTTCAAGATGCATCCTGAAGTCATAACATCAAATGATGTACAGAGAGGACATAATAACCTTTGCAGATATGATCTCCTAGGGATAAGTATGGTAGGATTCAAAGCTCAGGACACTTTCTGAGGATATGACTTCTCATAAAACCTAATGAAAAAATTGATTCATCACAGAAAATGAACATATACATAAAACCAACCACATATAAAGCAGGTAAATGTCAGGAGAAGGACCAGGTTAAAAACTGACACCAAATAAGTATCACTGTTGCTGTATCTGGAATTTCTACCTAATTTGGAATGCAGAGACAAGAAGACTGTTAACCCTTGTATTGAAGGAAGTGCATCTGCATAAAGAAAAGCAATGTTTCGATTCTCCTGTTCTTTTTTTCTCCTCCTCTTCCTCCTCCTTCCTTACCTCCTATATGTGAAGCAAATGTTCTACCTCTGAGTTGTATTCCTGCCTTCTGTACAAAAGAGGCAGAAACAGATAATCTTTGGATATAATGAAGCCAGATGCTAAATCTCACTAAAGCTTAAAGGAAGTAACTTGTTATGGGATAAATTAAAGAGAACACAGAGAAGGCAACAGGCATAGAGGAGGCTGTCCTAGTAACAGCAGTAACAGAACAACATAAAAAGACTTCAGGAAATGTTTTTTACAGGTGGCACAATGGCTGGCATTAACAAATAAAATGCTATATGCTTCCATCTTTTAGGTGGGAATTCTGTATTACTATCAGATTATGAAGACTTTGTTAAAGGAATTTACTGTTTAAAAGTTTAATTGTCCTTCCACAGATAGTTACTGTGAATTAGGTACCCAATACTGTGCTAAGTCCTGAACACACAAAAATGATTGATGTAAACACTACTCTTTCTCTATAAGCTTACAGTCTTGTGGGGTAATCCACCATAAACAAACCCAGAGACCATGCATAGAAATGTTTACATCACTATAAATTCCACTATGAAACCTAAAGGAAAGCAAGAGGGACCTAACACCCCAGAAAGGATAAAGAGCATACATATTCAAAGGCTGAGAGATGAGAACATTTTAGTTCAGTAGGGGAAATGAAAGAAGGTGAATTTGTTTGAAGTATACTAGGGAAGAAGAAAGGAATGTTAATGATGATGATGATGATGATGATGATGATGATAATTATTATTATTATTATTATTATTATTATTATAATGACAAAAGATTAAAGAGGGATGATAGCCATCCCTCTCTGCTGCTGCTGTTCTTTTCATCCTTGCACCCTCTCATGTGCCTCTGTGCCCTCTAGTGGTGATGGGAGGCAACTTCTCCATCATTTCTCTCTGGAACTGTTGCAGAGCCTGCATGGCTGGTGGCCCCCAGGGAGAGCCCATGTTGGGGAGGCTTGGGCAGGTGACTCCAGGAAGTGACCATGCTTCCTCAGCATTGTTCCAGGTGGAACTCGTAACCCTGGTTGCCAGGTAACCAGAAGCCAGTAGCAGCAACAGCTGCCTGGACAGACCAGCTGGTCCAGAGGAGCTGGAGAGATTAATCTGTTCTTCTGCTTCCAGACTTACAGAGTCTCAGGTCTCTTGGGAGTCAGCGGTGGTTGCCTGGGCCGCTGCTGGAGACATATGGTGCGCTCACTGACACGTTTCTGGCCTGTTCCCCACCGGGAGACCAAGGTAACCACGGCCGCTATGTGGTGGGGGAGCTTTCTGGTCCACTCCCACCCCCTATCCACCGTGGTCGCGGCCTAGGCAAGTGTTCCTATTGGGTCACTGAGGAACACTTTTCAAGCCCGCTTTGGTGTAGGCAAAGAAGTCATTGGTGCCCCTCGGGGTTTGCACACTTCACGCCTCCCTCCTGCCCTGGTCCTTTCTCAGAGAGAAAGAAAGCGAGCTTTCCAGCATGGTATCCCCATTGCTCAGCAATGATGGCATGAACTTCGTGGAATAGATGATCCCCTATTTGCCCACCACTCTTTCTGGCCCTCTAAAGTTTGCGACCACAGGAGTGGTTCTGGACCTGATCCTGAAAAAGCAGTTGAGCGGCTCCACCAGGGATGCAGCCCTCAGACCTCCTCCTGCTGTTTCCTAGGGCCTGTGCCCACACAGAACCAGGACGACTGAGTTGCAGCAGCCTAGGTGCCGGGCCTCGCCCTTTAAAGTGACATGTCCATACATGGTCGATTGGGACGGAGGTGGGGCTCTAGCAGGTGCCATTCTCCTTCCCCAGGGAGTGTCACACACCACCCTTTCTCAAGCCCTGAGCGTCCTTTCCCTGTTTGTGTAAAGGATTCTGGACCCCATCTGCAGTGTTTGTTATGGATGGAGCCCCCAGCACCCCCAAACCCCTTCCTGGGAAGATTCTAATAGTTCCTTCTAGATGTCTGGGTGGGTTGAGGACACGGGACCTTAGGGGTGACACCCCCCTGGACTGTCACAGGTATAAATCCTTCATGCCTGACTGTGAGGAGGATTAGCAGACAAAGACATGAGTGGGCTTGGGGTGGAGGGGGAGCTGAGAGGGGAGCGTTGTTTGGGTCGGCCAGGGTTGAGGACCAATAATGGCCAGGAGCCTCGCCTTTGGGGTTCTCTCACTAGGGACTGTCCCCGCGACCTTGCCTGCTGGTAGAGGACAGAGGTTTCCCACAGGGCTCCTGGGTTTTGAGCAGCAGAGGGAGGGACAGGAGAGGAAGGGCCTTGGGGGACACCCATGCCCTGCCCCGCAGCCCTGAAGTGAGGCCAGGCTCCGACCCCATGTCCCTCTGCCCTGCTCTTACCCACAGGGCCATCTTATCATTCTTGTCCCAGTGGCTGCAGAAATTCCCCCAGTTTTTCTGTGGGGCCCCGGACCTGGCTATCATGAGGTGGCTGCTAGGCTATGCCAGGATCCATGAGCCCACTGCAGAGTTGGACTGCCAATCTGGGGAGATCCTCTGGGCAATAGATAAGCCCAGGATAAGCTGAAGTCCAAGGAGGAGGAGAAAGAGGAGGATGATTAGGAAGAGGGTGTGGACCCGGGGGAGGTGCCTGGTGAGCCAGCAGCTGATTACAGCCCCGTGTCCCACAGGAGAAGTGTCCTGAAGCTCTGGCCAATGAAGCAGAACAGGATGTCTGTCAGCTTAACCATTCTGCGGGTAGGAAAGGGGACTGTGCTTTCCCTGGCATGGAGAAGCCATCTTGGGCTAGCTCACCCCATTCTGTGTGCCTTCAGGCTGCTCCCCTATCCCGGATGATGGCTCACTCCTTTCTGTGCTCAGATACTGGGCTACTTGGGGTCTCAACTGCGGAGCTGCCCATGCAAGAGGCCTTGGTGGCCCAGGAGACATCGAGACTGGCTTCGGAGGCAGATGCTCGGCCCCAAGAGGATGCTGAGCTCCTGGATCACATGGCTGTGGGACCCCTAGTCTTGCCAGAAGCTGGACCAGTGCAACCTCCGGCTTTAGCATCTGAGGATGCAGAGTTCCTTGTGGACTTGGCAGATGAGCTACTGTTTCTTTCCACTGTGGTGCACTTGGAGGCACCCAATCTCCTGTCCTCGCTGCCCAAGGTAGGCATATAGTTAGTACAATTGCCAGCTGAGCTGCACCCTGTGCCTGCTCCCCTTAGAGAAAAGATTCCCTTTATTTTGTATATTTTAAATTGCTGTTTTTCACTGTTGCGTTATTGTTGTTGGTTTCATATTATTATTAAAAAGGTGTTGCTTACTCAACTTAAGTGATGTATTCGGAGATAGCGCCTTCCCATCTGCCCACAGTAGGTGGAGCCATTCCTGGGCTGTGGTCCTTGATGAGCCAAGGGGTATGGAGCCTGTTTTTTGTTGAGAGTTTCCTGAGAGTTGGGAATGTACATCCATCCATAGAAGATGCTGCCAGGTGTGTAGTTGGTGTCCAGGGGTCTACTGGGATAGATTGAGCCCCAGAAAAAAAAAAAAAAAAGCCCAACAGGGCAAGTGCTTGACAGCAGACTTTTGGGGCCACAGCTGGGCCAAGAGCTAGGCTCTGAGGACCAGGACCAGGAACAGTACCAGGACCCAGCTCTGTGGGCACTCCCTGCGGGGGGAAAACCTATAGTTTGAGATACAGAGTACATTTTGGGGGATCATTTAAATTCATGATATTTCTACATAGCCATGCCTGTTTTGGAACTCAATCTTTGGAGCTGGGCATGGTGGCATATACCTGTAATCCCAGCACTCAGGGAAGAAGAGACCTGAATTTGAGGCTAGCCAGGTCTACAAAGTGAGTCTAGGACAACCAATGCTACACAAGGAAATTCTGTCTAAAAAACAAACAAATGAATGAATGAATGAATGAACAAATACAAAAGAGAACTCACTCTGTGGACCAAGCTGACCACAGTCTCAGAAAGATTAGCTTGCCATGGACTCCCAGATCTGGGATGACAGGGATGCACCTGTGAGCCAATCTAAGATATTTTTAATGACCTATTCTTGAATCAAGGAATGAAAGGATAAAATAAGATGTGCAAAGGTACCATTTTTCTTTTACTGAATGGTAATAAGTCTTCAAATTCTATATTTATTTACAATTGCAAATAATTTCTGATGTTGTCAATAAGTGAATTTTCTCCTTTGCTTTAATTTCATACATTGAAAAATGTTTGAGTATGTACATGCGAGTGAGAGGACAACTTATTGTTGTGAATAGCCAAAACCAATGTAAAAGTTCATGTACAGGATGCCTAAGATATACTTAATGCTAAGGGTAAGAGAGTTTATATGCTAATGCTAAGGGAGTTTATAGAAAGTTTGGCTATAAAGGCATAACTGCCCAGTCTGTATAAATAAGGTGCAAGCCAAAAAGTAGCCACTATCAGCTTAAAGCCCAGGTACAAGATGCCTAGGGTATGCTTAAATGCTAGAGGTAAGGGGGAGTTTAAATAATGTTTGGCTATAAAGTCATAACTACCCATCTTGTTTAAATAAGGTATAAGCCAAAAAATAGCCACAAACAATGTAAAACCCAGGTACAAGATGCCTAGGGTATGCTTAAATGCGAAAGGTAAGATGGAGTTTAAATAAAGTTTGGCTATAAAGGCATAACTACCCAGTCTATATATAAATGGGGATAGGAAAAATAGCTACAACATATATAAAAATCTAGGCCTAAACCTCCAAACAGGTACAAGATACCTACAGTGTGCTTATATTCTAAATTAAAAAGGCTTTTATATAAAGTTTACTTAAAACATGCATTTTCTATTGCTCAAGGCAACCAGCTTGTCTCTCTATTGGGAGGCTTCTCTAGGAAAATAGGTAGCAACTTGGACTAATACAACAGGCATTGCAAGAGCCCAAAAATATATTTTAATCTCTCCAAACTTGTTTTGATTTCAACATGATAATGATTGTTTGTTCAATAATATGGTAACTTATATTGCTGATCCCTTTATATGGGAACAACTCTGAAACTGACTGAGAGATAAAAAAAATATGTTTTCAGTCCAAAACTACAACATGTTTGCTATCTGTTTACATACCATATATGAGTTTTCGACATGAAACCCAGTCTTTTGACCAGTGAAAAAACTGGCCCTTATTTAAGTTTAAAATTGATTTATGTTTGTGCTGCTGTGTGACTTTGTATATACAATAGCCCAAGTATAAAAATAGTAGAAAAATCTATAGGAGTAATATGTGCTACCCAGAAATTGAACTCAAATCATCAGGCTTAGAAACAACCAACTATTCCCATTGAGACAATTCTCTGACATTCACTTATAGATCTGAGACAGTGTCATGAGCAAATCTTTACTCCTAAGAATGAACTAAGAACAAGTTTCAATTAGGATAACAGGAAAACTGAAAAGTGTAATATTGCACAGTACAGCACAGAAACAAGTTTCCAACAAAAGAACACGAGAGGATTATATCATTTTAATTTGGAAATAGCATTTATTATTCAAATTATTTCATGTTCTTCCATCCTTATATAACAATAAGTTTATAATCTGGATAGAAGACAATATTTTACTGATGTAATATTTCAAGTAAGGTTATTTGAGTATCAATGAACTCAGTGGGGAATGTCTGTGGTAAGCAAAACTGGCAACATGAAGTTGAACATCATATAACAATGAACAAAATAAACCCCACAAAGATGTCACCAAGTCTTCACACATCTGTCATGGCCTAAAAACTCATAGTAACATTACAAACACACAACATGCTTTTTTGAAATAAATATCATTGCTGTTACATTATTTAATACCTCTAGATAATTCTCTCAGAAGGCAGTACTTCAACATTAGGTGCCGTATAATGGAAACACGAAGAAGAATGGAACTTTAAACAATATATATTTATATATATATATATATGTATATGAATACACATATATGTATGTATACAGTCATACATACATACACACTATTAAGCATTTTAACATTAATATTGGTAAAAATAGAACACATCCAGGGAACATCTTCCACCATTGGACGTGTACTCAGAAGGCATGAGAATCAAGATTTCAAATGCAGCTTTGCCTAATTACTGGCATCCAAATCAGGCTTGAAAACAAACATCTTAAAGGAATTTGTGAAAATGAAAAACACAAGCACCGTGCTTTCTCAGAGACCCTTCCTTGAAAAGCATGATTACACACTACCTGATATAAATAAACAATGGATCTCATAGATGATGGAAATCCCATTCTATACTTTGCATCAGAAAAATACTATCACCAAGTGGAAATGCATTAGATCAACAGCAGCCACATCAAGAATATCAGAATGACATAATAAATGTCAGTTATTGGATTTGATACACATACAGCAAACTTTGATAGCTACTCCATTGTTTCAAAATATAGAACACAACCACAACTGGTGACCTCCTCCATTACATTATAAGTGAACATCGTAAATAATTTACTTCATTCAAGGCCATGTTTCTTTTCATGATTAGATTCTTAGGGTGTACAGATATTAGCACGTTTATCCTGTATTATATGTCTAATACCCACTTATGAGTGAGTATATACCCTGTGTGTCTTTCTGCTTCTAGGATACCTCACTCAGGATGATCTTTTCTAGATCCCACTATTTGCCTGCCAATTTCATGATTTCCTTATTTTTAAATGCTGAGTAGTATTCCCTTGTGTAAATGTACCACAATTTCTATATCCATTCCTCAACTGAGTGGCACCTGGGTTGTTTCCAGCTTCTGGCTATTACAAATAAAGCAGCTACAAACATGGTCCAGCAAATGTCCTTGTTGTACACTTGATCAAATTTTGGATATATGCCTAGGAGTGATATAGCTGGATCTTGAGGTAACACTCTTCCTAATTTTCTGAGAAATTACCACATTGATTTCCAAAGTGGTTGTACAAGTTTACATTACCACCAGAAGTGGAGGAGTGTTCCCCTTTCCGCACATCCTCTCCAGCATGTGTTGTCATTTGAGTTTTTGATGTTTTCCATTCTGATAGGTGTAATGTGATATCCCGGATTCATTTTGATTTGCATTTCCCTGATGACTAAGGAAGACTTTTGAGGGGGGCAGGAGTTCCACAAGGAGAGCAACAGATGAAAAAATACTGGGCACAGGAGTATTTTGGGGGCTGATACTCCAACCAAAGACCATGCATGGAGATAACATTGAACCTATTCAACTCCTGACTAGATATATTCCATGGCAGCTCAGTCTCCAAGTGAGTTTCCTAGTAATGGGAACAGGAACTGTCTCTGATATGAACTCAGTGTCTGGCTCTTTGTTCACCTCCCCTTGATGGGGGAGCAGGCCACAGAGGAGGACAATGCAGCCAGTTCTGATGAGATCTCATAGGCTAGGGTCAGATGGAAGTGGAGGAGGACCTTCCCTATCAGTGGACTTGGGATCAGAAATGGGAGGAAGTAAGGAGGTTGGGTAAAAGCGGGGATGAAGGATGGAGCCACAGCATGGATACAATGTGAATAAACTGTAATTTACAAAAACATAATTTTTTTAAAAGTGAAAAAAAAAGAAACAACCTTCAGATACTAGAAGATTTTTGTTTACATACCAGGATGTTGTTTTTTGAGAAAAGAGATTTTCTGTATGGCCTTGACTGACCTGTCATGCTTTCTAGACCAGGCAGGCCTTAAACTAACACAGATCCATTTCTCTCTGCCAGTCATATTGCTAGTCTTAGAGGCATTTGCCAACAATCCCGGCTTTGAGTTTTTTAATTTAATTTAATGTTTTATTTTTGAGACATGATGTCTCAGTGCATCATTGCCAGTCCAGGACTCTCTTTGTAAACCAGGCTGACCTTGAAGTCATAGAGACCTTCCTTCATCTGCCTCTCAAGTGCTGGGACTAAGGATGTGTGTCACCATGCCTCGTAAGACTTTATTATAGCCTAGTCACACTATGTGATTTCAGACATATCTAGCCACACATCTAGACTGTTTTTTTTTAGACAAGGTTTCTCTCTGTAGCCGTGCATGTCCTGGACTTGTTTTGTAGACCAGGGTAACAATGAACTTACACAACAGCATGCTTGTATCTCCTGGAGAGATGGGATTATAGATTTGTGCCACAAAGCCTGGCTCAGATTTTATTTCAATAAGATATATATGATTTAAACATAAATTAAAACATGATTTTTTAAATCATATATACATATATATGATATATACATATATAATTAAAACAATATATATAAATATATAACATATTTATTAAATATATTGGTTTATATTGCTATATTTAGTGAGTATATATTAATTATACATATGATTAGGTATTTCGAGAGAGGTTTTCTCCTTTTAGCCCTGGCTATCTTGGACTAGATCTGTAGAACATCCTGACCTTGAACTCACAGAGACTGGCCTGCTTCTGCCTGGCAGAGTGCTGGGATTAAAGGCCTATGCCAACACTTAGTATTTAGGCACCTGCTTCCAGGTCTTACAACATGGAACTAAAAAGCTTTTGCAATCCATTCCTTAATGATGAAGCACCTTATAAAATAGGAAACATCTTTACCAGCTACGCAACAGACAGATTTATATGTAGACCATTCAAAGAAGTCATGAAAAGTAAACATGAAGAAACAAACAAACAATCTAGAAAAGATCATCCAGAGTGAGTTATCCCGGAATCAGAAAGACATACATGGTATACACTCACTTTTAAGTGGATGCTAGACCTATAAGATAGGATAAACATACTAAAATATGTACACCTAAAGAAGATAAGCAAGAAAGAGGACCTGGGTTAAGATGATCAGTCCTCACTTAGAAAGACAAATGTGATGGACATAGGAGAAAACAAGAAACAGGACAGAAGCCTACTACAGAGGACCTGCGAAAGACTCTACCTAGCAGTGTATCATAGCAGATGCTGAGACTAATAACCAAACCTTGGGCAGAGCACAGGAAATCATATGAAAGAAGGGGGAGTTAGTGTGACCTAGAGAGGACAGGAACTCCAAAAGGACCAAATATATCAGGGCACAGGGGTCTTTTATGAGACTGTTTCTCCAACCAAGGACCATGTATGCATATAACCTATCATCCCTGCTCAAATGTAGTCCATGTGAGCTCTGTATCCAAGTGGGTACCATACTAAGTGGAACAGGGACTATTTCAGACATGAACACAATGGCTGGCTCTTGACCTTCCCCCTCCCAAGGGAAAATCAGACTTGCTAGGCCCCAGAGGAGGATATTGCCGCCAGTCCTGATGATACCTGATAAGCTAGGGTCAGTTGGAACAGGAGGAGGCCCTCCCCTAACAGTGGATGTGGAAAGCGGTAGGGAGGAGATGAGGGAAGGGGGTGGGATAGGGAGGGAATGAGGGACTGGGATACAGCTGGGTTACAAAGATAATAAACTGTATCTAATATTAAAAAATAAAAATAAAAAGTGGGACATATAACAAAGTTCCTAAAGATGAAACACAAAATGCTGACAGTTTTTTGTTTCTTTGAAAACAGGATTTTTTTTTCTGAATAATTTTGGCTGTCCCAGGCTCTCTTTATAGAACATCCTGTGCTTGAACTCACAGAGATCCACCTACGTTTAACTTCCTGAGTGCTAGGAATGCAGGTGCTCACCATCAGCCCAAGTGCTGACAGTTTATTTTGTTTTAGCATTTTATTTTTGTTCTTGTTTCATGCACTATATCTAGATTGCAGTTTCCTCTTCCTCCACTCCTCCCAGCCACGATCTGCCCAGCTCACCTCTCCTTCATCCACTGCTTTTTTTTCCCATTCAATTTATTTTCAATGAAAAAAAAATGCGATGGCATAGCAAGTTATAATAAGACTAGGAACAATCCCTCACATCAGAGCTGGCCAAAGCAATACATGAGGAAAGAAAGTGTAGCTAAACCAGGAAAAAGAGTCAGAGACACCCCCATTCTCACTGTTGGAAGTCCCTCAGGGACATCAGGATAATAATCATAAGGTGTATGCCAACAACCTAGCTCACAAGACTCATAGAATGTTTATGTTTTTTGTCCTTCAGTCTCTGTGCTCCCCTATGAGCTCAGTTGACTCAGTGGACCATGATCTTGTTGTGTCCTTGAAATCTCCGGTTCCTACAATACATATTCCCTCATTTGTGGGTTTCCCCTGGATACAACATTGTGTTTGGTTGTGGGTCTCTGCATCTGCTCCCATCAGATGCCAGGTGATGTCTCTCTGATGACAACTGGGCTAGGCACTCATCTATGATTATAGCAGAGTATCTTTCATTGACATTTTTTTGCCTGTCATGTTTACAGATATCGTGTGTCTCTAGGCTATCTTGACTCTGGTTCATGGTAATCCAGGCAGTGTCAGGCTTGGACTTCCTCTCATGGTGTTGGCCTCAATGTGTTTTCTGGAGTATATTTCATATTATTTGTTTGGGGTTTTCCTTCTAGTATTTTCTGTAGGGCTGGATGGCTGCATATATACTGGGTATAGTAATCTGGGTGGCATAGGTGGTCTCTTAGTGTCTGCTTGATATCCACCCAGGCCCTTCTGGCTTTCATATGCACTGCTGAGAATCCTAGTGTGATTCTGATAGGTCTACTTATTACTTTAATGATGTTTTGGTATTAGCAGTGTCATGCATAGAACAGTTAATTTTCATGGTGTCATCCCCATATAAAATAGAATCTCCATAACCTAAGAAAATGAAAAATGAACACAAACTTTAATGTGTGTTGAGGAAATTGAGACAAAGAAGAGACTAATTTGAGGTAAAAATAAACTATATATAAATGCTGCAAAAATTAAAATACTTGTAATTCAAATATGATATTTTAGAATGTAACTGCATCAAAAAATTTAATTCCTAGTCCATCAATATACCCAAAAAGTTATGTAGCAGTTTGACTTTGCATGATGATGAATATTTTTTCTATAACTCCTCATATGTCAGTTACTATTGTTTAAGTGATTTCTGAATGAATTACATGACATTATTAAAAGCAGAAAATTTGGTAGTTCTATGTGAAAGATAATTATATGCATAGTTTATTATCACTCTATCACTCACTTTATAGGAAAGGATTTATGAGAATGATTTACAATCTGTGAGTCAATTAATTCAACAGTGGATGGCTAAAAAAGGAAAATCGAGGAATCTATCAGTGGCTTAGTCCATGAGGCTGGTTGGCGCAACTCACCTTCAAATACACTGAAATCCTCAAGAAGAAGGTTCATATCTCCTCTTTACATTAACTTCCAAATGAAAAGAATAACCAGGTCATAGCAATGCCTAAAAATAATTTAATGATGCAGAGTACAATAGCAGACAAATTACATATTTATCCTGATCATAATTGAAGCTAACATTATATACCTATCCTTCAATAACCATCCAGGTTAGAAACAACTCTGCATCGCCGTTGAGCCACTCCACAACACACCTCCCTCGTAGGGCAACCCACATTAAGCACAAGGATTCACCTCCCACCTGCTACGTGTGTGCAGGGTCCCTAGGTCCAGACCAAGCATGCTCCTTATTTGATGGCTCAGTCTCTGCACGACTCCTGGGGGCTGGGTCAGTTGTTTCTGTTGGTCTTATTGTGAGGTTCCTCGCACCTCCAGGGCATTCCATCTTTTCCCCAACACTTACTCAGGATCCCTAGAGCTCTACATCTTTCTTAGGTGCAAGTCTGAGCATCTGTCCAAGCTCATTTCTGGCTGGAGTCTCTGAGACAATGGTCAGGTTAGGGTCCAGGCAACGGGGTTTTACAGTCCCAATTCTGGGCATTCTCAATGTGGTCAAATATCGTCCAACAGAGCCTGATATTCTTCTTCCGTGAGAGGAGCCTCGAGTGTTGGTTCGATCTGCTCCCATGGTACATCTGGGTCCAGAGCGGCTGGTCCCTGTTCCTCTTCCACTGTTCTCACCTGTTGCTCCAGGAAGAGCTGGACAGGGCAGGAGTCGCTAGATTCTGGGTAGGCCTCTCTGAAGAACGTGAGCTCGGGTCTTGACATCAACGCTTCTACACACTGGCCTCCTGCAGAACCCGGTGTCAAAAAGCTGTCCCGGGAAGCCTCTTGCTCAATGCAACACGATGCTCCAGGAGCCCTTTCCGGGCCAGGAGAGACAGGCAGGTCCTCACCTTTAGTTGTGCTGCCTCCAGCGCGACCTTTCTGCCTGGCCTTTCTGTTCTGGAACCATATGTGGACGGTGTCCTCAGGCAAACCTGTGCTCAGGGCCAGTTGCACCCTCGTGGCATAGTCTGGAGATGGAGAGATCTCAAAAGCTTGCACTAGCATGCTGATCTGTGCTGGACTAAGCCGCGTTCGAGGCCTTCTCCATTCTGAGGGCAGGCCTCTTGCTTGTTGTACCCTGGCGACAAGCTTTTCAGGAGCCTGTTGGGAGGCTTCATGGCTGGAGCCTGCGGTGGTCTGCTTTGAGGTCTTCCTCGACATGCCAGTTCTAGTTCTGCGGTTTTGAAACCACACACAGATGGAGGACTCTGGAACTCCGAATTCCCTGGCCAGTTCCTGCCTGGTCCTGAAGCTCGGGTAAGGTGTCTTGGCGAAAACTGAGAGCAAGACCTCCTTCTGCTTGGCCTGCCAAGCAGTCTGTTGACGCCGGGATGTCTTTGTCTTACTGCAGCCACCCACATCTGCCTGATCTTCCATCCTGCCGAGGACACTTTGACAGGAGTTCTTCCTCTCCAGTGTGTACTCACAACAACACCCAGGAAAGTGCAGACTATGGCAAATGCATAAAGGGGTCTGCTGCTCACCCTTAAATACCGACCTGAGGCTCCACCCACTCCCTCGAGGCCTCCAATTACAGGCCAAAACGTGGAACGCTCTTCTGCTTCCAAACTGTGAAACCCTTCCTTCCTCCTGCGAAATTTCCCATACCCCACCCTAAAGCAGCCTTTCCAGAAACAGTTGACCTTGCGTTCTACCCAAATTCCACTGCTTAGCTCACAGTACGCACCTGTGTTGGCCCACAAGGAGTTTGCGGGGAGAGTCTAAAGCATGGCTTCTGATGATCAGGCAAGGAGAAGAGGCATAAGCCAGGAGCAGTCTTTGCCTACTTTAACAAGGTCATTCATTCAGCTCTGGCTGATGCTCAAGGAGGAACGTGGCTAGAACAGATCTTGAACTCTGCGTGTGCCGTCTGCCTTAAGTTCCTTTGAGCTCCAGTCTCCTGGTGTATGATTTCAACAATCTAAATATGGTTAGGACCCTGTAAGTCTAAGCATTTGGGCAAAGAGTAGACTCATCCTGCAGAAAGACTCCTGGAATTATTTCTGAATTTCTCCTTCAGTGGCAGGCCACAGAAGGTGTCAAGTTCCCTCTTTTTTCCTCTGGTTCCACCTATTTAATCCACCATACACTTTGTCCTACTGGAGAAATTTTACAGATTCCTAGAAACTGTATGAACCTTCAGAAGCACACAGTGTGGATCCCAAGACTTTTGGGAGAGGATACTGAAGTCATTTCCTTCATTTCAAGGAACAACATTTGTTGCTGCCATTAATTTGGATCTCTGATCATTAGGCAGTGTTTTCCAGAACACACAATTTCCGGTACTGCCAAATGTGCCTGTTGTTCTTCAGGGTGTGGCTTTGCCCTAGATGGAGGAGAACAGTAACCGCTGAGCAGTTCTACCCCTGCCTGATTTTTGCATCTCCTGTTTTACATCTGCCATAATTTTATCTTTTTCCTTGCAGTCCCCATCGACAGTACCTGGGTGTCCAATAGATCCTGTAGAAGTTATCCTGCTTCTTCCAGAGATCCTCTTTACCATCCCTGAAGACACAGGTCCATAAACAGCTGTATTTCCTTTGTAACATAGAAGCCTTGCGGATAGGGTCACAGGTTTATCTGCAGCCAGATGCAAAGCTGTGCTGCTGCATGCAGTGGTGTGTATCAAATCTGAAATCCTCAGTTGACATTTTCCTACCTGCATAGTACCACATGGCTGCCTGATGGGAGACAGCTCGTATTATTACATGAGGGGTGTAAGCCTGACAGGCCCCTCTGTTTGTTTACTGATGGCAAGAGGTTAGCCTGTATGTCCCTCTCGGTGCTGTGATCCCTACACTAGTGCTTTCCCTTGCCACAGCTGCCATGAAGCCCTGGGAACCTTTGCATTCCCTTGGATCCAGAATCTGCTTGTTCCTTTCTGTGAATAAAGGGACCACTTGCCTCTGTGTTAACACACCTCCTATTTTGAGTTCTAGAGATTTTAACCTTTTTTTTTTTTTTTTTTTTCTAAATTCCCGGATTCACCCAAAATAGCACACCAGGTGATTTGAGAAATGGGAACTCTAGCTGTAGCTTGTCTTGTGAGGTCGGCATGATGCTCCTGAGAGCCAAAAGCAGTGTCTCTCTTAATCATTCATTTCTTGGGGCTGCTCCTCCTCTTCATGCTCTAAATGCTCTCCTACATGTGATATTTACAGTATCATGCGCCAAGAATGGCATCAGTGCTTATCTGGTGTCAGTCTCTTACTGTCCTCTTGAGAGCTGAACACAATCTCTGTATGACGTTGGTGAACAGTCTTCTCCAGTGCCTTGAATTACCTTAGTGAATGAGGCAGTTGTTTTCCACAGGCTCATAAACAGATCCCTGCACTCTTAAACCTGCAAGAGGAGATTATTCAGTGACTTCATCATCAGAACAAATGAGGGACCACCTGGGAATGAGAAAAATAACTGTGATTATTTGAATTGAAGTCAGGTGCAGATAGCTTTTGAAGGGTGGGGTGAACTGTTCTGAGAAACAATCAGCTGTAAAGTATAGAGCAAAAGTGATCTGATTTTCAGGCATAAAAACCCTGTGTTTTGCATGTTCAGGGTCATGTCCTGTCTTTGGAGGTGCGACCCTATCTCGTCAGCAATAAAACCTTTTGCTATTGCATCAAGTTGTGGTCTGTGAGTGTTCCTGTGAAGGGTGTAATCCTGAGCTCCTGAGCAGTGAGACTCCAGGTCTTACATTTTGGTGCATTGCCCAGAAAACAGACCTCAGCAGACTGGGCTCAGAGGTCGAGCTCGGAACAGGTTAGTCTGATTTCTGGTATACCACTGTTTCGTTTAGTCACCTATCTGGACCTTTTTGGTCGTCTTCTCAGTCACTGCGATAGACAGACTTGTCAGAATATCGGTTGACTGGGAACTGGAGGATGCTCCAGATTCCATTTGGGGAGGCTAGGTCTGGGATGGTCTTCCTCCCATCTGTTTCTCTTCAGAGACAGCCGCCGTGAGGCAGCCTCTCAATCAGAATTCTGTGGTACCACCCTTAAGGGTGTCCTTGTCAAATTGCTTGTCTTGTCTTGGAAGCTTTTGCAATCCATTCCTTAATGATGAAGCAGCTTATAAAATGGGAAACATCTTTACCAGCTACGCAACAGACAGGTTTATAGGTAGACCATTCAAAGAAGTCATGAAATGTAAACATGAAGAAACAAACAAACAATCTAGAAAAGATCATCCAGAGTGAGGTATCCCGGAATCAGAAAGAGATACATGGTATACACTCACTTTTAAGTGGATGCTAGACCTATAAGATAGGATAAACATACTAAAATCTGTACACCTAAAGAAGATAAATGAGAAAGAGGACATGGATTAAGATGATCAATCCTCACTTAGAAAGACAAATGGGATGGACATAGGAGAAAACAACAGGACAGAAGCTTACCACAGAGGACCTGTGAAAGATTCTACCTAGCAGTGTATCAAAGTAGATGCTGAGACTCATAAGCAAACCTTGGGCAGAGCACAGGGAATCATATGAAAGAAGGCGGAGTTAGTACGACCTGGAGAGGACAGGAACTCCACAAGGACCAAATATATCAGAGCACAGGGGTCTTTTATGAGACTGTATCTCCAACCAAGGACCATGTATGCATATAACCTAGCACCCCTGCTCAAATGTAGTTCATGTTAGCTCTGCATCCAATTGGTTACCATACTAAGTGGAACAAGGACTATTTCGGACATGAACTCAATGGCTGGCTCATTGACCTCTCCCCCCAAGGAAAGATCAGACTTGCTAGGCCACAGAGGAGGACATTGCAGCCAGTCCTGATGATACCTGATAAGCAAGGGTCAGTTGGAACAGGAGGAGGCCCTCCCCTATCAGCGGACTTGGAAAGGGGTAGGGAGGAGATGAGGGAAGGAAGGTGGGATAGGGAGGTGATGAGGAACTGGGCTACAGCTGGGATACAAAGTTAACAAGCTGTATCTAATATTAAAAATAAAAATTAAAAAAGTAGGACATAAAACAAAGTTCCTAAAGATGAAACACAAAATGCAGACAGATTTCTTTTGTTTGAAGACAGGATTTTTCTGAATAATTTTGGCTGTCCCGGACTCTCTTTGTAGAACAGCCTGTGCTTGAACTCACAGAGATCCACCTACCTTAAACTTCCTGAGTGCTAGGACTGCAGGTGCTCACCATGAGGCCTAGCTGCTGATAGTTTATTTTGTTGTAGCATTTTATTTTTGTTGTTGTTTCATGCACTACATCCCAACTGCAGTTTCCTCTTCCTCCACTCCTCCCAGCCACAATCTATCCACCTCTACTCTGCCCAACTCACCTCTCCTTCATCCACTGCTTCTTTATTTTCAATGAAAAAAAATGTGATGGCATAGCAAGTTATAATAAGCCTAAGAACAATCCCTCATATCAGAGTTGGTCAAAGCAATACACGAGGAGAGAAAGTATAGGGAGAGCAGGAAATAGAGTTAGAGACACCCCCATTCTCACTGTTGGAAGTCCCTCAGCGACATGAGGATAATAATCATAAGGTATATGCCAACAACCTAGGTCACAAGACTCATAGCATGTTTATGTTTTTGTCCTTCAGACTCTGTGATCCCCTATGAGCCCAATTGACTCAGTGGGCCATGCTCTTGCTGTGTCCTTGATATCTCTGGTTCCTACAATACGTATTTCCTCATTTCTGGGGTTCCCCTGGATACATCATTGTGTTTGGCTGTGGGTCGCTGCATCTACTCCCATCAGATGCCAGGTGATGTCTCTCTGATGACAACTGGGCTAGGCACTCATCTATGATTATAACAGAGTATCTTTCATTGACATTTTTTTTTGCCTGTCATGTTTACAGATATCGTCTGTCTCTAGGCTATCTTGACTCTGGTTCATGGTGATCCAGGCAGTTTCAGGCATGGACTTCCTCTCATGGTGTTGGCCTCAATGTGTTTTCTGGAGTATATTTCATATTATTGGTTTGGGGTTTTCCTTCTAGTATCTTCTGTAGGCCTGGATGGCTGCATATATACTGGGTATAATAGTCTGGGTTGGTATTGCTGGTCTCTTAGTATCTGCATGATATCTATCCAAGCCCTTCTGGCTTTCATAATCTCTGCTGAGAATTCTAGTGTGATTCTGATAGGTCTACTTATTATTTGAATGCTGTTTTGGTATTAGCAGTGTCATGCATAGAACAGTTAATTTTCGTGGTGTTATCCCCATATGAAATGAAATCTCTGTAACCTAAAAAAATGAAAAATGAACACAAACTTTAATGTGTGTTGAGGAAATTGAGACAAAGAAGGGACTAATTTGAGGTAAAAATAAACTATATATAAAAATGCAAAAATTAAAATACTTGTAATTCAATTATGATATTTTAGAATGCAACTGCATCAAAAAAGTTAACTCCTGGTCCATTAATATACCCAAAAATTTATGTAGCATTTTGACTTTGCATGATGATGAATATTTTTTTCTGTAACTCCTCATACGTCAGTTACTATTGTTTAAGTGATTCCTGAATGAATTACATAACATTATTAAAAGCAGAAAATTTGGTAGTTGTATGTGAAAGATAATTATATGCATAGTTTATTTTCCCTCTAAGACTGTGCCAGGAATGGACAGGAGGCCTTCCATCCTCCCTAATGAGATTGATGATGGCTTTCCCCTCACCCACCCCACCTGGGATTACAACGTATCTGCAGGTAGGGAATGCCTGCAGGTCTACCGCTAGACTCTAATATCATGTGTCCATGGGGCCGCTCAAAAGCCCACCAATTTGATGAAGGTAAGAGAGATGGTTCAGGAGCCAGATGAATCTCCCACAGCCTTTCTTCAACGGCTGATGGAGGCATATAGCTGGTTTACACCTTATGACCCTACCTCAGATGAGCATAAGCAATGGTGACTATAATCTTTATAGACCAGTCAGCCACAGATATTTGTAGAAAACTCCAGAAAATAGAGGGTTTACAGGAAACGTCCTTAAAGTATTTAGTGCAGGTAGCAGAAAAGGTTTTTTACAGCCGGGAGATGAAAGAAGAGAAAGAGGAAAGAAAGCAAAAAGAGCAGGAAGTGAGAGAAAGAGAAAGGATAAGAGGCAAGACAGAAAGTTGACTAAGATCCTGGCCACCACAGTGCAGTCATAATGATAGGGAGAGAGTTCCTGGAAATCAGAGGGGCCCTCTGTCTAAGGATCAGTGTGCCTATTGCAAGGAGAAAGGACACTGGATCCAGGATTGTCCCAAAAGGAAGATGAAGCCCTACACCTAGACCTGGCCCACCTCCAGGCCACCAATCCCCAGGTAACTCATTTCCGATATGTGGATGATATACTATTAGCAGCAGATTGTAAAGAAAGTTGTTTTGACGCCACCGACCAGCTGTTGCAAGAGATGGGTGAGCTCAGCTACAGCGAAAAACTCCCATCCTGCAGGTCAGTTATCTGGGATATATATTAAAATAAGGAAAGAGATGGCCTTCAGAGGCTAGAAAAGAGACTGTATTTCATATTCCCCCTCCAGGGACTACTGAACAACTGAGGGAAATTTTCGGTACAGCAGGGTTTTGCTGGCTGTGGATTCCGGGATTTGCCAAGATGGCAGCCCTTCTGCATGCCCTTACAAAGGGCAATGACTCTTTCTTCTGGGGAAAGGATGAACAAGCTGCATTTGATAATATCACTCCCTGATGTAACCAAACCCTTCCATCTCTATGTGGCTGAGAATCAGGGAATGGTCATTGGGGTGCTAACACAGAAAATTGGACTCTGGAAGAGACCGGTAGCCTATCTATCCAAAATACTTGATTCAGTAGTGGCAAGATGGCCAACCTGCCTGGCAATAATAGAAGCAGTGGCGGCACTAGTATAACATGCAGACAAACTGACTCTGGGACAGGACCTCACCATCTGTGCTCCTCATGCCCTTGAGAGTGTCATAAGGCAGCCACCTGATTGATGGCTCATGAATTCCCACATGACACAATGCCAGACCTTGGTCTTGAATAATGATAGAGTCATCTTTACTCTGGCTACAAGGCTAAACCCTGCCACCATATTGCAGGATCCAGAAATCCAGCCCCTGGAGCATGATTTTTTGCAGGTTCTAGCAGAGGAACAGGGATTGCAAAAGGAATTGAAAGATCAGCCTCTGCCCAATGCCGAGGTAACATACTGTATGGATGGGATCAGTTTTTTGAGAACAGGAAGGGAAAGGCAGGGGCAGCTGTAGTAGATGGACATAAGGTAATATGGGCCCAGGCGTTGCCAGAGGGCACATCTGTTCAGCGAGCTGAATTGATGGCTTTAACCCAGGCATTAGCTCTGGAAAAGGGCAAAAAGATAAACATCTACACAGATAGTTGGTTTGCCTTACCAACAGCCCATGAGCACGGGGCCATCTATCAGCAGAGAGGCCTGCTAACATCAGAGAGTAAAGAGATAAAAAATAATAACAAGATTTTGGCTTTGCTCAATGCCTAGTTGCTGCTGGACAAGGTAAGCATTATTCATTGCCCAGGACATCAGAAGTGGACTTCCAAGGCGGCAAAGGGGAATAATGTGGCTGATCAGGAGGCTAAAGCAGCTGCTAGAGGAAACTCTGTCCCAGTGGTACTAACTGCTGAACTGCCCAGAGAAGAACGACAAAACTACTCAGAAAGTGACTTAAAGTTAACATGGCAAAAACAGGGGATATCTGACACCGATGTGTGGGCATGGATTGACTCCAAAGGTAAGATCATTCTACCACAGGAAGATGCTGAGAGATTAATAACTCAAATGTATAAATGGAGTCACTTGAGGGCAAAGAAATTGGCTGAAGTTGCCCGCCAATCATAGTACCGAATACTAAACCTCACCACCTTGACTGAGTGAGTGACTAGGGCATGTGAACCTTGCCAGTGTGTAAACATAGGTGAGAGTTTCCAGAGCCCAGGGAAGCCGCTGAGAGGAACTGTGGCAGCCTTTTTGGAGTTAATGGCAAATTTTGAGTTAATGGCCTCTGAGCAGTGGAACCCTGCCTCTTGGCTTTGGCTATTTTCCAAAGTCCAGTTTCCTATAAACTGACCTTGGAGGTCCTACAGCAGACTGCTCTGACCCTGAGAAAGTGTGTGTGTGCAACCATAGTAACCAGACAGCAGGCTCTGTGTAACCTTGGGTGAGCTCTCCTATGTTTTGACCAAGTAAAGCTCCTACATGAGAAACTGCTTGTACTTTTTTGCCTACTTGTTTACCTGACGTCCATTAAATCAACACCTGGATCAGCATGAAGACTTGGCGTCCTTCTCTGTGTCAGCCTGTCTCTCTCTCTCTCCCAGCCCTCTCTCGGGTGGTATTCAGGTGTCACTGCTGGCCAGTGACAAGGAACTAGACCTGGAATGCATTGGGAAGTGGATTTCACTGAAAGTAAACCATCCAGGTAAGGCAATAATTATCTCCTGGTTTTTGTGGACACTTTCTCAGGATGGGTAGAAGCTTTTCCCACAAAGAAAGAAACCTCCCTGGTCATGGCCAAAACAATTCTGGAAGACATTTTTCCTCGGTTTGGTATTCCAAAGGTAATTGGTCAGACAATGGGACAACCTTTGTTGTTCAGGTAAGCCAGGAGGTGGTCAGGTTTCTGGGGCTTGATTGGAAGTTACATTGTGCTTATAGGCTTCAAAGTTCAGAACAGGTAGAGAGAATGAATAGAACTCTCAAAGAGACTCTCACCAAATTGACCATGGAGACTGATGGTGACTGGGCAGTGATCCTTCCCTTGGCCCTCTTTAGAGTCAGAAATACTCCCTCCATATTAGGCTTAACTCCCTTGAACTACTATATGTGGTTCCTGCTACCTGACTCTTCTTGGGGACCCCCTTGACATAACTAGTTTTAACTCTGACTTGTTGTCCATGCTGAATGGACTGCAACTTATTCAGAAAGAGAATTTGAGCGAGGTTGGCAGTGCAAATGCGCCCAGGTCCTTGGAGGTGCCCCATCAGTTCCAGGTTGGATATGGTATACTTGTTATGACACCACAGCCAGAATCTGGAACCTCGGTGGAAGGTTCTTTATTGTGTCCTGCTCAACACCCTAACAGCAGTCAAAGTAGAGAGCATTGCAGCTTGGATCCATGGGTCACATGTCAAGCCTGCTCTTCATCAACCTGCTGACACCTGGAAAGTCCAAGCTTCCAGCAACCTGTTAAAACTGAAACTCATCAGGGACAATGACAGACAATGGTACCTCTGGGTGGTGCTGTTTGTACTCAATTGGGTAACTATTGACTGGAGCTTTGGTGATCCTCACCAGGCTCGCAAGGCCCTGGAAGCAATGTATGGTAAACCCGGTAATTGCAACGGTGGGGTGATGAATGGCAGAGCCTTACTTACTGGTGAGATTTGGAGCCCCAACAACGCCTATGCTCAACTTGAGTTTGGCGATACATGGGCATATAGAGCCCTACAACCTTCAGGGAGCACCCCAAGTTTAGAATGGCATTGTGTATCCAAGCCTAAAATGATTCCTTATGTAAATGGGTGCCCCAGGTCTTGCCCTTGTGATACCTATCAACAGGCTGTGCATAGCAGTTGCTATAGAGTTGTGCAACAATATATTGGAAAAGATAGGATCACCCATTTCACTGCCATATTGAACCAAGTCAGGGAGGAGATGAGGATAGATGATCGGTCCCACAATGTGCCAACAGGAGGCCATGGATCTAAATTACTCCAAACCCCTTGTTTGGGGATGGTAGGGAAGCCTGTATGCTGAAGAAAGGTACCTCCCATTCAACTTTCAGATGGAGGAGGGCTGCAGGATCAGGTCAGACAAGAACAGGTTAAACAATGCATTGAAGAGTTAATAGAAAAAAGAATACTCATCCCTCAATTACCACCCTCTGGTTCTTCCTGATAGTAGAGGAAACATTATTTTAGACCCCCAGACTGTAGATGTTATTACTGCACCTCACAGCCTCCTAAATGACACCAATCCTTCGCTTGCAAGTGACCGCTGGCTCCGCCTCTGACAAGGGCAGCCTGCTCCTCTCGAGCTCCCCCCCTCAAAAGCCACTTATTCCACTGCTGAGGGGTCCTGCCACTCAGCACCCCCTATGAGAGTGCAGCCGCTCTTCAACCAAAATGTTACCTGTTTGACAAAACCCTACAAAAATGATAGCTCAGATCTACCTGTAGAGGATGCTACCTTTGCCATTTGTGATTCAACAATTCACATCTCCACACCTCTCTGCCCTGACAATAACACTGTTTTCTTATGCAGGAATAATAAAGCCTATACGTTCTTGCCCACAGATTGGACTGGGACCTGTGTAGAGGCAACTACCTGATCTTAGCATCATTCCAGGGGATGAGCCAGTCCCAGTCCCCAGCTTTGACTTAATGGCTGGAAGAACGAAGAGAGGCATTCAGTTCATTCCTCTGTTAGTGGGAATTGGGCTGACTGCTTCCATATGCGCTTGGTCAGTTGGTTTTGGTGTTTTATTATATAAATACAACAAACTGTCCCAACAGTTAATTAGTGATGTACAATTGCTTTCGAGCATCATCAATGACCTCCAAGACCAGCTAAATTCTTTGGCAGAAGTAGTTCTCCAGAACCAGAGGGGATTAGACCTCCTTATGGCTGAAAAAAGGAGGAATCTGCTTAGCCCCTACAGGAGAAATACTGTTTTTACACTAATAAATCAGGCATTGTTAAAGGAAAGATTAAAAAATTATAAAAGATCTTGAAAAAGGAGATGATAATTAATAGAATCTCCCTTTTGGAATGGGTTTAATGGTATGCTCCCTATGTGCTTCTCTTACTGGGATCTTTTGCTACCCTTTTGCTCCATGTCACAATAGTACCCTGTATTGTTAATCA
>JAEOAE010001983.1:0-135253 GCA_036365155.1 Meriones psammophilus
CCTGGATTCATTTCATTGGAAAGAGTTTTTATGTGCTCTGAGGTCATTTTATTGGCAGCGTGTTTTTAAGTGTTCTGGTGTCCTTTCTTTGAAGGCGGTTTTGAAGTCTTCTGTATCCTTTTGTTGGTAGCAGGTTTTAAGTGCTCCAGAGGCATTTCTTTGGAAGCAAGGTTTTAAGTGCTCTGAGTCATTTCGTTGGAAGCTGGTTTTTAAGTGTTCTGGGATCCTTTTATTTGGAAGCAGGTTTTAAGTGCTCTGAGTCATTTCTTTGGAAGGTGGTTTTCATGTGTACTGGTGTCCTTTCCTTGTAGCGGGTATTTAAGTGCTCTGGAGTCATTTCCTTGGAGGCGGTTTTTTAAGGGCTCTGCAGTCGTTTGGTTAGAAGCGGGTTTATAAGTACCCTGGATTCATTTAGATTTGGAAACAGGTTTTTAAGTGTTCTGGTGTCCTTTATTTGGAGCGGGTTTTTAATTGCTGTGGAGTCATATCGTTTTAAATGGGTCTTTAAGTGCTCTGGAGCTATTTCTTTGGAAGCAAAGTTTTAAGTGCTCTGAGTCAGTTCGTTTAGGCGGGTTTTTAAGTGTTCTGGTGTCCTTTTGTTATAAGCGTGTTTTTAAGTGCTCTGAGTCTTTTCGTTGGAAGCAAGGTTTTAAGTAATCTGGAGTCAGTTCGTTGGAAGCAGGTTTTTTAAGTGCTTTGATATCCTTTCGTTGGAAGTGGGTTTTTAAGTGCTCTGTGGTCATTTCGTTGGAAGTGGGTTTTTAAATGCTCAGGAGTCATTTCCTTGGAAGCAGGTTTTAAGTGCTCTGGAGTCATTTAGTTTGCAGCGGGTTTTAAGTGCTCTGGAGTCATTTCGTTTGAAACAGGTTTTTATGTGCTCTCAGATCATTTTTCGTTGGGCGTGTTTTTAATTGCTGTGGCATCACTTCATTTAAAGCGGGTGTTTAAGTGCGCTGGAGTCATTTCTTTGGAAGCAGGTTTTAAGTGTTCTGGTATCCTTTTCGTTGGAAGCAGGTTTTTAAGTGCTCTGAGTCATTTCTTTGGAAGGTGGTTTTTTATGTGTTCTGGTGTCCTTTCCTTGGAAGCGGGTATTTAAGTGCTCTGGAGTCATTTCTTTGGAAAAGGTTTTTATTGTTCTGGGCTCTGGTGTCGTTTGGTTAGAAGCGGGTTTATAAGTACCCTGGATTCATTTCGTTTGAAACAGGTTTTTAAGTGTTCTGGTGTCATTTCTTTTTAAAGCGGGTTTTAAGTGCTCTGTTGTCATTTTTTAAGCGGGTTTTTAAGTGTTCTGGTGTCCTTTCGTGTTTTTAAAGCGGATTTTTAATTGCTGTGAGTCATATCGTTTTAAGTGGGTCTTTAAGTGCTCTGGAGCCATTTCTTTGTAAGCAAAGTTTTAAGTGCTCTGGAGTCATTTCTTTGAAGTGGGTTTTAAGTGTTCTGGTGTCCTTTGTTATAAGCTGGTTTTTAAGTGCTCTGGAGTCATTTCGTTGGAAGCAAGGTTTTAAGTAATCTGGATTCATTTAGTTTGGAAGCAGGTTTTTAAGTGCTCTGGAGTCATTTGGTTGAAAGCGGTTTTTAAATGTTCTGGTGTCCTTTCATTGGAAGCGGGTTTTTAAGTGTTCTGAGTCATTTCCTTGGAAGCAGGTTTGTAAGTGCTCTGAGTCATTTCTTTGTAAGCAAGGTTTTAAGTGCTCTGGAGTCATTTCTTTGGAAAGCGGGTTTTTAAGTGTTCTGGTGTCCTTTCGTTGGAAGCGGGTTTTTAAGTGCTCTGTTGTCATTTTTGTTGGAAGCGGGTTTTTAAGTGTTCTGTGTCCTTTCGTTGGAAGCGGGTTTTTAATTGCTGTGGAGTCATTTCATTTTAAATGGGTCTTTAAGTGCTCTGGAGCTATTTCTTTGGAAGCAAAGTTTTAAGTGCTCTGGAGTCAGTTAGTTGGAAGCTGGTTTTTAAGTGTTCTGGTGTCCTTTTGTTATAAGCGTGTTTTTAAGTGCTCTGAGTCATTTTCGGGTTTTTAACGTTGGAAGCAAGGTTTTAAGTAATCTGGAGTCAGTTCGTTGGAAGCAGGTTTTAAGTGCTCTGATATCCTTTCATTGGAAGTGGGTTTTAAGTGCTCTGTGGTCATTTCGTTGGAAGGCATTTTTTAGTGTGCTCAGAGTCATTTGTTGAAGCAGGTTTTTAAGTGCTCTGGAGTCATTTATTTGGAAACAGGTTTTTATGTGCTCTCAGATCATTTCTTTGGAAGCGTGTTTTTAATTGCTGTGGCATCACTTCATTTAAAGCGGGTGTTTAAGTCGATGGAGTCATTTCGTTGGAAGCGGTTTTTAAGTGTTCTGGTATCCATTTATTTGGAAGCGGGTTTTAAGTGCTCTTGAATCATTTCGTTGGAAGCAGGTTTTTAAGTGTTCTGGTGTCCTTTCGTTTGGAAGCAGGTTTTTAAGTGCTCTGCAGTCATTTGTTGGAAGCGGGTTCTTAAGTGTTCGTGGTATCCTTTCGTTTTAGCGGTTTTTTAAGTGCTCTTGAGTCATTTTTGAAAGCGGGTTTTTAAATGTTCTGGTGTCCTTTCATTGAAGCGGTTTTTAAGTGCTCTGGAGTCATTTCCTTGGAAGTAGGTTTGTAAGTGCTCTGGAGTCATTTCTTTGTAAGCAAGGTTTTAAGTGCTCTGGAGTCATTTCTTTGGAAGCGGGTTTTAAGTGTTCTGTGTCCTTTCGTTGGAAGCGGGTTTTTAATTGCTGTGGAGTCATATCGTTTTAAGTGGGTCTTTAAGTGCTCTGGAGCCATTTCTTTGGAAGCAAAGTTTTAAGTGCTCTGGAGTCATTTCTTTGAGGCTGGGGTTTTAAGTGCTCTGGAGTAATTTTGCTGGAAGCTGGTTGTTTATGTGCTCTGAGGTCATTTAGATTTGAAACAGGTTTGAAGTGTTCTGGTGTCCTTTAGTTAGAAGCAGGTTTTTAAGTGCTCTGGTGTCATTTTTGTTGGAACGGGGTTTATGTGCTTTGAGGTCATTTCGTTGAAGTGGGTTTTTTTATTCTGGTATCATTTTGTTGGAAGCGGGTTTTTAAGAGCTCTGAGTCATTTTGTTGGAATCGGGTTTTTAAGTGTTCTGGTATCCTTTTGTTGGAAGTAAGTTTTTAAGTGCTCTGGAATCATTTCTTTGGAATCGGCTTTTTAAGTGCTCTGGAGAATTTTGGTTGGAAGCGGGTTTGAAAGTAACCTGGATTCATTTCGTTTGAAAGCGTTTTTATGTGCTCTGAGGTCATTTTTTGGCAGCGTGTTTTTAAGTATTCTGGTGTCCTTTCTTTGGAAGCTGGTTTTTAAGTCTTCTGGTATCCTTTTGTTATTAGTAGGTTTTTAAGTGCTCCAGAGTCATTTCTTTGGAAGCAAGGTTTTAAGTGCTCTGAGTCATTTAGTTTGCAGCGGGTTTTTAAGTGCTCTGGAGTCATTTCGTTGGAAACAGGTTTTTATGTGCTCTCAGATCATTTCTTTGAAGCGTGTTTTTAATTGCTGTGGCCTCACTTAAATTACTGTTTTTCATTTTCGCGGTGTTTAAGTGCGATGGAGTCATTTCTTTGGAAGCGGTTTTTAAGTGTTCTGGTATCCTTTTGTTGGAAGGCGGTTTTTAAGTGCTCTTGAATCATTTATTTGGAAGCAGGTTTTAAGTGTTCTGGTGTCCTTTCGTTGGAAGCAGGTTTTTAAGTGCTCTGGAGTCATTTGGTTGGAAGCGGGTTCTTAAGTGTTCGTGTATCATTTCGTTTGGAAGCGGGTTTTAAGTGCTCTTGAGTCATTTTTCGTTGAGCGGGTTTTTAAATGTTCTGGTGTCCTTTCATTGGAGCGGGTTTTTAAGTGCTCTGGAGTCATTTCCTTGGAAGTAGGTTTGTAAGTGCTCTGGAGTCATTTCTTTGTAAGCAAGGTTTTAAGTGCTCTGGAGTCATTTCTTTTGAGGCGGGTTTTTTAAGTGTTCTGGTGTCCTTTCGTTGGAGCGGGTTTTTAATTGCTGTGGAGTCATATCGTTTTAAGTGGGTCTTTATGTGCTCTGGAGCCATTTCTTTGGAAGCAAAGTTTTAAGTGCTCTGGAGTCATTTTTTTTGGCGGGTTTTTAAGTGCTCTGGAGTAATTTCGCTGGAAGCTGGTTGTTATGTGCTCTGAGGTCATTTCGTTGGAAACAGGTTTTGAAGTGTTCTGGTGTCCTTTAGTTAGAAGCAGGTTTTTAAGTGCTCTGGAGTCATTTCTTTGAAGCGGGTTTAAAGTGCTCTGGAATCACTTAGTTGGAAGCGGGTTTTTAAGTGCTCTGGAGTCATTTAGTTGGAAACGTTTTTTTTAGGTGCTCTGAGTTCATTTGTTGGAGGCGTGTTTTTAATTGCTGTGGAGTCATTTCATTTAAAGCGGGTTTTAAGTGCTCAGAAGTCATTTCTTTGGAAGCGGTTTTTAAGTCTTCTGGTATCCATTTTGTTGGTAGCAGGTTTTTAAGTGCTCAGAGGCATTTCTTTGGAAGCAAGGTTTTAAGTGCTCTGGAGTTATTTCGTTGGAGCGGGTTTTTAAGTGTTCTGGGATCCTTTTGTTGGAAGCAGGTTTTTAAGTGCTCTGGAGTCATTTCTTTGGAAGGTTTTTTCATGTGTACTGGTGTCCTTTCAGTTTAAGCAGGTTTTTAAGTGCTCTGGAGTCATTTCTTTTGGAAGGCGGGTTTTTAAGGGCTCTGGAGTCGTTTGGTTAGAAGCGGGTTTTTAAGTACCCTGGATTCATTTTGTTGGAAACAGGTTTTTAAGTGTTCTGGTGTCCTTTCTTTGGAAGCGGGTTTTTAAGTGCTCTGTTGTCATTTTATTTGGAAGCGGGTTTTTAAGTGTTCTGGTGTCCTTTCGTTTGGAGGCGGGTTTTTAATTGCTGTGGGAGTCATATTGTTTTAAGTGGGTTTTAAGTTCTCTGGAGCCATTTCTTTGGAAGCAAAGTTTTAAGTGCTCTGGAGTCATTTAGTTTGGAAGCGGGTTTTTAAGTGTTCTGGTGTCCTTTTGTTATAGCGTGTTTTTAAGTGCTCTGGAGTCATTTCGTTGGAAGCAAGGTTTTAAGTAATCTGGAGTCATTTCGTTGGAAGCAGGTTTTTAAGTGCTCTGATATCCTTTCGTTGGAAGTGGGTTTTTAAGTGCTCTGTGGTCATTTCGTTTGGAAGTGGGTTTTTAAATGCTCTGGAGTCATTTCTTGGAAGCAGGTTTTTAAGTGATCTGGAGTCATTTAGTTGGTAGCTGGTTTTTAAGTGTTCTGGATTCATTTTGTTGGAAGCGTGTTTTTAATTGCTGTGGAGTCATTTCGTTTTAAGCGGGTCTTTAAGTGCTCTGGAGTCATTTCTTTTGAAGCAAAGTTTTAAGTGCTCTGGAGTCAGTTCGTTGGAAGTGGGTTTTTAAGTGTTCTTGTATCCTTTCGTTTGAAGCGGGTTTTTAAGTGCCCTTGAGTCAGTTCGTTGGAAGCGGGTTTTTAATTGTTCTGGTGTCATTTCATTGGAAGCAGGTTTTTAAGTGCTCTGGAGTAATTTCCTTGGAAGCAGATTTGTAAGTGCTCTGGTGTCATTTCTTTGGAAGCAAGGTTTTAAGTGCTCTGGAGTCATTTCTTTGAAGCGGGTTTTTAAGTGATCTGCTATCCTTTCGTTGGAAGTAAGTTTTTAAGTGCTCTGGAGTCATTTCTTTGGAAGCGGCTTTTTAAGTGCTCTGAGTCATTTGGTTGGAAGCTGGTTTTAAGTTCCCTGGATTCATTTCATTGGAAAGAGTTTTTATGTGCTCTGAGGTCATTTTATTGGCAGCGTGTTTTTAAGTGTTCTGGTGTCCTTTCTTTGGAAGCGGTTTTGAAGTCTTCTGGTATCCTTTTGTTGGTAGCAGGTTTTTTAAGTGCTCCAGAGGCATTTCTTTGGAAGCAAGGTTTTAAGTGCTCTGGAGTCATTAGGTTTAGGCGGGTTTTAAGTGTTCTGGGATCATTTTTTGTTGGTAGCAGGTTTTTAAGTGCTCCAGAGTCATTTCTTTGGAAGCAAGGTTTTAAGTGCTCTGGAGTCATTTCTTTCGAAGCGGGTTTTAAAGTGCTCTGGAGTCACTTAGTTGGAAGCGGGTTTTTAAGTGCTCTGGAGTCATTTCGTTGGAAACGTTTTTTTATGTGCTCTGAGTTCATTTCGTTGGAAGCGTGTTTTTAATTGCTGTGGCATCATTTCATTTAAAGCGGGTGTTTAAGTGCTCAGAAGTCATTTCTTTTTAAGCGGTTTTTAAGTCTTCTGGTATCCTTTTGTTTTAAGTAGGGTTTTTAAGTGCTCCAGAGGCATTTCTTTGGAAGCAAGGTTTTAAGTGCTCTGGAGTCATTTCGTTAGAAGCGGGTTTTTAAGTGTTCTGGGATCCTTTTGTTGGAAGCAGGTTTTAAGTGCTCTGGAGTCATTTCTTTGGAAGGTGGTTTTCATGTGTTCTGGTGTCCTTTCTTTTGGTTTTTAAGTGCTCTGGAGTCATTTCCTTGGAAGCGGGTTTTTAAGGGCTCTAGAGTCGTTTGGTTAGAAGCGGGTTTATAAGTACCCTGGATTCATTTCGTTGGAAACAGGTTTTTAAGTGTTCTGGTGTCCTTTCGTTGGAAGCGGGTTTTTAAGTGCTCTGTTGTCATTTTGTTGGAAGCGGGTTTTTAAGTGTTCTGGTGTCCTTTCGTTGGAAGCGGGTTTTTAATTGCTGTGGATTCATATTGTTTTAAGTGGGTCTTTAAGTGCTCTGGAGTCATTTCTTTGGAAGCAAAATTTTAAGTGCTCTGGAGTCAGTTCGTTGGAAGCGGGTTTTTAAGTGTTCTTGTATCCTTTCGTTGGAGGCGGGTTTTAAGTGCCCTTGAGTCAGTTCGTTGGAGCGGGTTTTTAATTGTTCTGGTGTCCTTTCATTGGAAGCAGGTTTTTCAGTGCTCTGAGTCATTTCCTTGGAAGCAGATTTGTAAGTGCTCTGGTGTCATTTCTTTGGAAGCAAGGTTTTAAGTGCTCTGGAGTCATTTCTTTGGAAGCGGGTTTTTAAGTGTTCTGGTATCCTTTCTTTGGAAGTAAGTTTTTAAGTGCTCTGGAGTCATTTCTTTGGCGGCTTTTAAGTGCTCTGGAGTCGTTTGGTTGGAAGCTGGTTTGTAAGTTCCTGGATTCATTTCATTGGAAACAGTTTTTATGTGCTCTGAGGTCATTTTATTTGGCAGCGTGTTTTTAAGTGTTCTAAGTGTCCTTTCTTTGGAAGCGGTTTTTGAAGTCTTCTGGTATCCTTTTGTTGGTAGCAGGTTTTAAGTTCTCAGAGGCATTTCTTTGGAAGCAAGGTTTTAAGTGCTCTGGAGTCATTTCGTTTGGAAGCGGGTTTTTAAGTGTTCTGGGATCCTTTTATTTGGAAGCAGGTTTTAAGTGCTCTGGAGTCATTTCTTTGGAAGGTGGTTTTCATGTGTACTGGTGTCCTTTCCTTGTAAGCGGGTATTTAAGTGCTCTGGAGTCATTTCCTTGGAAGCGGGTTTTAAGGGCTCTGGAGTCGTTTGGTTAGAAGCGGGTTTATAAGTACCCTGGATTCATTTCGTTGGAAACAGGTTTTTAAGTGTTCTGGTGTCCTTTCGTTGGAAGCGGGTTTTTAAGTGCTCTGTTGTCATTTTGTTGGAAGCGGGTTTTTAAGTGTTCTGGTGTCCTTTTCGTTGGAAGCGGGTTTTTAATTGCTGTGGAGTCATATCGTTTTAAATGGGTCTTTAAGTGCTCTGGAGCTATTTCTTTGGAAGCAAAGTTTTAAGTCCTCTGGAGTCAGTTAGATTTGGAAGCGGGTTTTTAATTGTTCTGGTGTCCTTTTGTTATAAGCGTGTTTTTTTAAGTGCTCTGGAGTCATTTCGTTGGAAGCAAGGTTTTAAGTAAAATGGAGTCAGTTAGTTGGAAGCAGGTTTTTAAGTGCTCTGATATCCTTTCGTTGGAAGTGGGTTTTAAGTGCTCTGTGGTCATTTCGTTTGGAAGTGGGTTTTTAAATGCTCAGGAGTCATTTCCTTGGAAGCAGGTTTTTAAGTGCTCTGGAGTCATTTAGTTTGCAGCGGGTTTTTAAGTGCTCTGGAGTCATTTCGTTGGAAACAGGTTTTTATGTGCTCTCAGATCATTTCGTTGGAAAGCGTGTTTTTAATTGCTGTGGCATCATTTCATTTAAAGAGGGTGTTTAAGTGCTCTGGAGTCATTTTCTTTGTTTAAGCGGGTTTTTAAGTGTTCTGGTATCCTTTTGTTGGAAGCGGGTTTTTAAGTGCTCTTGAATCATTTCGTTGGAAGCAGGTTTTTAAGTGTTCTGGTGTCCTTTCTTTTGGAAGCGGGTTTTTTAAGTGCTCTGTTGTCATTTTGTTGGAAGCGGGTTTTTAAGTGTTCTGGTGTCCTTTCTTTGGAAATGGGTTTTTAATTGCTGTGGAGTCATATCGTTTTTAAGTGGGTTTTTAAGTGCTCTGGAGCCATTTCTTTTGGAAGCAAAGTTTTAAGTGCTCTGGAGTCATTTCTTTGGAAGTGGGTTTTTAAGTGTTCTGGTGTCCTTTTGTTATAAAGCGTGTTTTTAAGTGCTCTGGAGTCATTTCCTTGGAAGCAGGTTTTTAAGTGCTCTGAGTCATTTAGTTTGCAGCAAGGTTTTTAAGTGCTCTGGAGTCATTTGGTTAAAAGCGGGTTTTTAAATGTTCTGGTGTCCTTTCATTGGAAGCGGGTTTTTAAGTGCTCTGAGTCATTTCCTTGGAAGCAGGTTTGTAAGTGCTCTGGAGTCATTTCTTTGTAAGCAAGGTTTTAAGTGCTCTGGAGTCATTTTTTGAAGCGGGTTTTTAAGTGTTCTGGTGTCCTTTCGTTGGAAGCGGGTTTTTAATTGCTGTGGAGTCATATCGTTTTAAGTGGGTCTTTAAGTGCTCTGGAGTCATTTCTTTCGAAGCGGGTTTTTAAGTGCTCTGGAGTCATTTTGTTGGAATCGGGTTGTTATGTGCTCTGAGGTCATTTCGTTGGAAACAGGTTATGAAGTGTTCTGGTGTCCTTTAGTTAGAAGCAGGTTTTTAAGTGCTCTGGAGTCATTTTGTTGGAAAGCGGGTTTTATGTGCTTTGAGGTCATTTTTTGGAAGTGGGTTTTTAAGTATTCTGGTATCCTTTTTGGAAGCGGGTTTTTAAGAGCTCTGGAGTCATTTTATTTGGAATCGGGTTTTTAAGTGTTCTGGTATCCTTTTTGTTGGAAGTAAGTTTTTAAGTGCTCTGGAATCATTTCTTTGGAATCGGCTTTTTAAGTGCTCTGGAGTCGTTTGGTTGGAAGCGGGTTTGAAAGTAACCTGGATTCATTTCGTTTGAAAGCGTTTTTATGTGCTCTGAGGTCATTTTTTGGCAGCGTGTTTTTAAGTATTCTGGTGTCCTTTCTTTGGGAAGCTGGTTTTTAAGTCTTCTGGTATCCTTTTGTTGGTAGCAGGTTTTTAAGTTCTCTCAGAGTCATTTCTTTGGAAGCAAGGTTTTAAGTGTCATTTCTGAGTCATTTCTTTGGAGCGGGTTTTTAAAGTGCTCTGGAGTCATTTTCGTTGGAAGCGTTTTTATGTGCTCTGAGTTCATTTCGTTTAGGCGTGTTTTTAATTGCTGTGGCATCACTTCATTTTAAAGCGGGTGTTTAAGTGCTCAGAAGTCATTTCTTTGGAAGCGGTTTTTAAGTCTTCTGGTATCCTTTTGTTGGTAGCAGGTTTTTAAGTGCTCCAGAGGCATTTCTTTGGAAACAAGGTTTTAAGTGCTCTGGAGTCATTTTAGTTGGAAGCGGGTTTTTAAGTGTTCTGGGATCCTTTTGTTGGAAGCAGGTTTTTAAGTGCTCTGGAGTCATTTCTTTGGAAGGTGGTTTTCATGTGTACTGGTGTCCTTTCCTTGTAAGCGGGTATTTAAGTGCTCTGGAGTCATTTCCTTGGAAGCGGGTTTTTAAGGGCTCTAGAGTCGTTTTGGTTAGAAGCGGGTTTATAAGTACCTGGATTCATTGGAAACAGGGATCCTTTTGTTGGAAACAGGTTTTTAAGTGCTCTGGAGTCATTTCTTTGGTTTTTAAGGTGGTGTTCTGGTGTCCTTTCCTTGTTAGCGGGTTTTAAGTGTTCTGGTGTCATTTCGTTGGAAGCGGGTTTTTAAGTGCTCTGTTGTCATTTTGTTGGAAGCGGGTTTTTAAGTGTTCTGGTGTCCTTTCGTTTAGAGCGGGTTTTAATTGCTGTGGAGTCATTTCGTTTTAAGTGGGTCTTTAAGTGCTCTGGAGCCATTTCTTTGGAAGCAAAGTTTTAAGTGCTCTGGAGTCAGTTCGTTGGAAGCGGGTTTTTAAGTGTTCTGGTGTCCTTTTGTTATAAGCGTGTTTTTAAGTGCTCTGGAGTCATTTCGTTGGAAGCAAGGTTTTTAAGTAATCCTGAGTCATTTTCCTTGGAAGGAGGTTTTAAGTGCTCTGGAGTCATTTAGTTTAAGTGGGTTTTTAATTGCTCTGGAGTCATTTCGTTGGAAGCAAGGTTTTAAGTAATCTGGAGTCATTTCCTTGGAAGCAGGTTTTTAAGTGCTCTGGAGTCATTTAGTTTTGCAGCGGGTTTTAAGTGTGCTCTGGTGTCATTTTTTGGAAACAGTTTTTATGTGCTCTCAGATCATTTCGTTGGAAGCGTGGTTTTTAATTGTTCTGGCATCCTTTCATTTAAAGCGGGTTTTAAGTGCTTAAGGTTCTGGAGTCATTTTCTTGGAAGCGGGGTTTTAAGTGTTCTGGTATCCTTTTGTTGAAGCGGGTTTTTAAGTGCTCTTGAGTCATTTCGTTGGAAGCAGGTTTTTAAGTGTTCTGGTGTCCTTTTCTTTGGAAGCAGGTTTTAAGTGCTCTGAGTCATTTCTTTGGAAGCGGGTTTTAAGTGTTCTGGTATCCTTTCGTTGGAAGCGGGTTTTTAAGTGCTCTTGAGTCATTTCGTTGAAAGCGGGTTTTTAAATGTTCTGGTGTCCTTTCATTGGAAGCAGGTTTTTAAGTGCTCTGGAGTCATTTCCTTGGAAGCAAAGTTTTAAGTGCTCTGGAGTCATTTCGTTGGAAGTGGGTTTTTAAGTGTTCTGGTGTCATTTTGTTATAAGCGGGTTTTTAAGTGCTCTGGAGTCATTTCGATTGGAAGCGGGTTTTAAGTAATCTGAGTCATTTCCTTGGAAGGAGGTTTTTAAGTGCTCTGGAGTCATTTAGTTTGCAGCGGGTTTTTAATTGCTCTGGAGTCATTTCGTTGGAAGCAAGGTTTTAAGTAATCTGGAGTCATTTCCTTGGAAGCAGGTTTTTAAGTGCTCTGGAGTCATTTAGTTGGAAGCGGGGTTTTAAGTGCTCTGGTGTCATTTTCGTTGGAAACAGGTTTTTATGTGCTCTCAGATCATTTCGTTGGAAGCGTGTTTTTAATTGCTGTGGCATCATTTCATTTAAAGCGGGTGTTTAAGTGCTCTGGAGTCATTTCTTTGGAAGCGGGTTTTAAGTGTTCTGGTATCCTTTTGTTGGAGCGGGTTTTAAGTGCTCTTGAATCATTTCGTTGGAAGCAGGTTTTTAAGTGTTCTGGTGTCCTTTCGTTTGGAAGCGGGTTTTAAGTGCTCTGGAGTCATTTTTGTTGGGCGGGTTTTTAAGTGTTCTTGTATCCTTTCGTTGGGCGGGTTTTAAGTGCTCTTGAGTCATTTCGTTTGAAAGCGGGTTTTTAAATGTTCTGGTGTCCTTTCATTGGAAGCAGGTTTTTAAGTGCTCTGGAGTCATTTTCTTGGAAGCGGGTTTTAAGTGCTCTGGAGTCAGTTTGTTTGGAAGCGGGTTTTTAAGTGTTCTGGTGTCCTTTTGTTATAAGCGTGTTTTTAAGTGCTCTGGAGTCATTTCTTTGGAAGCAAGGTTTTAAGTAATCTGGAGTCATTTTCTTGGAAAGGAGTTTTTAAGTGCTCTGGAGTCATTTAGTTGGCAGCGGTTTTTAAGTGCTCTGGAGTCATTTCTTTGGAAGCAAGGTTTTAAGTCTTCTGAGTCATTTGTTGGAAGCAGGTTTTTAAGTTCTTCTGGAGTCATTTAGTTTGCAGCGGGTTTTTAAGTGCTCTGTTGTCATTTCGTTGGAAACAGGTTTTTATGTGCTCTCAGATCATTTCTTTTAAGCGTGTTTTTAATTGCTGTGGCATCCTTTCATTTAAAGCGGGTGTTTAAGTGCTCTGGAGTCATTTCTTTGGGCGGGTTTTTAAGTGTTCTGGTATCCGTTTTGTTTTAAGCGGGTTTTTAAGTGCTCTTGAATCATTTCTTTGGAAGCAGGTTTTTAAGTGTTCTGGTGTCCTTTCGTTGGAAGCAGGTTTTTTAAGTGCTCTGGAGTCATTTGGTTGGAAGCGGGTTTTAAGTGTTCTGGTGTCTTTTCGTTTTAGGCGGGTTTTAAGTGCTCTTGAGTCATTTCTTTGAAAGCGGGTTTTAAATGCTCTGGTCATTTCTTTGGAAGCAGTTTTTTTAAGTGCTCTGGAGTCATTTCATTTCCTTGGAAGCGGTTTTTAAGTGCTCTGGAGTCATTTCTTTTTGTAAGCAAGGTTTTAAGTGCTCTGGAGTCATTTCTTTGGAAGCAGGTTTTAAGTGTTCTGGTGTCCTTTCGTTGGAAGCGGGTTTTAAGTGCTCTGGAGTCATTTATCGTTTTAAGTGGGTCTTTAAGTGCTCTGGAGCCATTTCTTTGGAAGCAAAGTTTTAAGTGCTCTGAGTCATTTAGTTTGCAGCGGGTTTTTAAGTGCTCTGGAGTCATTTCGTTGGAAGCTGGTTTTTATGTGCTCTGTGGTCATTTCGTTGGAAACAGGTTTTAAGTGTTCTGGTGTCCTTTAGTTGAAGCAGGTTTTTAAGTGCTCTGGAGTCATTTTTTTGGAAGCGGGTTTTTAAGTGTTCTGGTATCCTTTCGTTGGAAGCGGGTTTTAAGTGCTCTTGAGTCATTTCGTTTGGAAGTGGGTTTTTAAGTATTCTGGTATCATTTCTTTGGAAGCGGGTTTTTAAGTGCTCTGGAGTCATTTTGTTGGAATCGGGTTTTTAAGTGTTCTGGTATCCTTTTGTTGGAGCGGGTTTTTAAGTGCTCTGGAGTCATTTCTTTGGAAAAAAGGTTTTTAAGTGCTCTGGAGTCATTTGGTTGGAAGCGGGTTTTAAAGTGCTCTGGAGTCATTTAGTTTGAAGCGCGTTTTTAAGTGCTCTGAGAGGTCATTTTTTGGCAGCGGGTTTTTAAGTATTCTGGTGTCATTTCTTTGGAAGCTGGTTTTAAGTCTTCTGGCATCCTTTCGTTTGGTAGCAAGGTTTTTAAGTGCTCAGAGTCATTTCTTTGGAAGCGGTTTTTAAGTCTTCTGGAGTCATTTCTTTTGGGCGGGTTTTTAAGTGCTCTTGAGTCATTTCTTTGGAAAGCGGGTTTTTATGTGTTCTGAGTTCCTTTCATTTGAAGCGTGTTTTTAAGTGCTCTGGATCATTTTGTTGGAAGAGTGGTTTTAAGTGTTCAGTAGTCATTTCTTTGGAAGCGGGTTTTTAAGTCTTCTGGTGTCCTTTTGTTGGAAGCAGGTTTTTAAGTGCTCTTGAGTCATTTCTTTGGAATCGGGTTTTTAAGTGTTCTGGTGTCCATTCATTGGAAGCAGGTTTTTAAGTGTTCTGGATTCATTTCTTTGGAAGGGGTTTTTAAGTGCTTCTGGTCATTTTTCTTTGGAAGCAAGGTTTTTAAGTGCTCTGGAGTCATTTCATTGGAAGCGGGTTTTTAAGTGATCTGGAGTCATTTAGTTGGTAGCTGGTTTTTAAGTGTTCTGGATTCATTTTGTTGGAAGCGTGTTTTTAATTGCTGTGGAGTCATTTCGTTTTAAGCGGGTCTTTAAGTGCTCTGGAGTCATTTCTTTGGAAGCAAAGTTTTAAGTGCTCTGGATTCAGTTCGTTGGAAGCGGGTTTTTAAGTGTTCTGCTATCCTTTCGTTGGAAGTAAGTTTTTAAGTGCTCTGGAGTCATTTCTTTGGAAGCGGCTTTTTAAGTGCTCTGGAGTCGTTTGGTTGGAAGCTGGTTTGTAAGTTCCCTGGATTCATTTCATTGGAAACAGTTTTTTATGTGCTCTGAGGTCATTTTATTGGCAGCGTGTTTTTAAGTGTTCTGGTGTCCTTTCTTTGGAAGCGGTTTTTTTGAAGTCTTCTGGTATCCTTTTGTTGGTAGCAGGTTTTTAAGTGCTCAGTGGCATTTCTTTGGAAGCAAGGTTTTAAGTGCTCTGGAGTCATTTTCGTTTTAAGCGGGTTTTAAGTGTTCTGGTATCCTTTTGTTGGAAGCGGGTTTTAAGAGCCCTTGAGTCATTTCGTTGGGCGGGTTTTTAAATGTTCTGGTGTCCTTTCATTTGGAAGCAGGTTTTTAAGTGCTCTGGAGTCATTTCCTTGGAAGCAGATTTGTAAGTGCTCTGGTGTCATTTCTTTGGAAGCAAGGTTTTAAGTGCTCTGGAGTCATTTCTTTGGAAGCGGGTTTTTAAGTGCTCTGGAGTCCTTTTGGTTGGAAGCTGGTTTGTAAGTTCCTGGATTCATTTCATTGAAACAGTTTTTATGTGCTCTGAGGTCATTTTATTGGCAGCGTGTTTTTAAGTGTTCTGGTGTCCTTCTTTGGAAGCGGTTTTGAAGTCTTCTGGTATCCTTTTGTTGGTAGCAGGTTTTAAGTGCTCAGAGGCATTTCTTTGGAAGCAAGGTTTTAAGTGCTCTGGAGTCATTTCGTTGGAAGCGGGTTTTTAAGTGTTCTGGGATCCTTTTTGTTGGAAGCAGGTTTTTAAGTGCTCTGGAGTCATTTCTTTGGAAGGTGGTTTTCATGTGTACTGGTGTCCTTTCCTTAAGCGGGTATTTAAGTGCTCTGCAGTCATTTCCTTGGTAGCGGGTTTTTAAGGGCTCTGGAGTCGTTTGGTTAGAAGCGGGTTTATAAGTACCCTGGATTCATTTCGTTGGAAACAGGTTTTAAGTGTTCTGGTGTCCTTTCTTTTAGGCGGGTTTTTAAGTGCTCTGTTGTCATTTTTGTTGGAAAGCGGGTTTTTAAGTGTTCTGGTGTCCTTTCGTTGGAAGCAGGTTTTTAATTGCTGTGGAGTCATATTGTTTTTAAGTGGGTCTTTAAGTGCTCTGGAGCCATTTCTTTGGAAGCAAAGTTTTAAGTGCTCTGGAGTCAGTTAGTTTGGAGGCGGGTTTTTAAGTGTTCTGGTGTCCTTTTGTTATAAGCGTGTTTTTAAGTGCTCTGGAGTCATTTCTTTGGAAGCAAGGTTTTAAGTAATCTGGAGTCAGTTAGATTGGAAGCAGGTTTTTAAGTGCTCTGATATCCTTTCGTTGGAAGTGGGTTTTTAAGTGCTCTGTGGTCATTTCGTTGGAAGTGGGTTTTTAAATGCTCTGGAGTCATTTCCTTGAAGCAGGTTTTAAGTGATCTGGAGTCATTTAGTTGGTAGCTGGTTTTAAGTGTTCTGGATTCATTTTGTTTGAAGCGTGTTTTTAATTGCTGTCTGGAGTCATTTCGTTTTTAAGCGGGTCTTTAAGTGCTCTGGAGTCATTTCTTTTGAAGCAAAGTTTTAAGTGCTCTGGAGTCAGTTCGTTTGGAAGCGGGTTTTTAAGTGTTCTTGTATCCTTTAGTTGAAGCGGGTTTTTAAGTGCCCTTGAGTCAGTTTGTTGGAAGCGGGTTTTTAATTGTTCTGGTGTCCTTTCATTGGAAGCAGGTTTTTAAGTGCTCTGGAGTCATTTCCTTGGAAGCAGATTTGTAAGTGCTCTGGTGTCATTTCTTTGGAAGCAAGGTTTTAAGTGCTCTGGAGTCATTTCTTTGGAAGCAGGTTTTTAAGTGTTCTGCTATCCTTTCATTGGAAGTAAGTTTTTAAGTGCTCTGGAGTCATTTCTTTGGAAGCGGCTTTTTAAGTGCTCTGGAGTCATTTTGGTTGGAAGCTGGTTTTTAAGTTCCTGGATTCATTTCATTGGAAACAGTTTTTATGTGCTCTGAGGTCATTTTTTTGAAAGCGTGTTTTTAAGTGTTCTGGTATCCTTTTGTTGGAAGCGGGTTTTTAAGTGCTCTTTGGTCATTTCGTTTTAGCGGGTTTTTAAGTGTTTTTCAAAGCGGGTTTTTAAGTGCTCTTGATTCATTTCTTTGGAAGCAAGGTTTTAAGTGCTCTGGAGTCATTTCTTTGGGAAGCTGGGTTTTAAGTGTTCTGGTGTCCTTTTGTTATAGCGTGTTTTTAAGTGCTCTGGAGTCATTTCCGTTGGAAGCGGGTTTTAAGTGCTCTGGAGTCATTTCATTTGGAAGCAGGTTTTAAGTGCTCTGGAGTCCATTTCGTTTGGAAAGCGGGTTTTTAAGTGCTCTGGTGTCATTTCTTTGGAAGCGGGTTTTTAAGTGCTCTGGAGTCATTTCCTTTGAAGCAGGTTTTTAAGTGATCTGGAGTCATTTAGTTGGTAGCTGAGTTTTAAGTGTTCTGGAGTCATTTTGTTGGAAGCGGGTTTTTAAGTGCTCTGGAGTCATTTCGTTTTAAGCGGGTTTTTAAGTGCTCTGGAGTCATTTCTTTTGGAAGCAAGGTTTTAAGTGTTCTGGAGTCATTTCTTTGGAAGCAAGGTTTTTAAGTGTTCTGGTATCATTTCTTTTTGGAAAGCAGGTTTTTAAGTGCTCTGAGTCAGTTTGTTGGAAGCGGGTTTTTAAGTGTTCTGGAGTCCTTTAGTTGGAAGCAGGGTTTTAAGTGCTCTGGAGTCATTTCGTTGGAAGCAGGTTTTTAAGTGCTCTGGTGTCATTTCTTTGGAAGCAAGGTTTTAAGTGCTCTGGAGTCATTTTTTTTAAAGCGGGTTTTAAGTGTTCTGCTATCCTTTCTTTGGAAGTAAGTTTTTAAGTGCTCTGGAGTCATTTTCTTTAGGCGGGTTTTTAAGTGCTCTGGAGTCGTTTGGTTGGAAGCTGGTTTTTAAGTTCTCTGGATTCATTTCATTGGCAGTTTTTATGTGCTCTGAGTCATTTTTTTGGCAGCGTGTTTTTAAGTGTTCTGGTATCCTTTCATTGGAAGCGGGTTTTAAGTGCTCTTGAGTCATTTTATTTGGAAGCAGGTTTTTAAATGTTCTGGTGTCATTTCATTGGAAGCGGGTTTTTAAGTGCTCTGGAGTCATTTCGTTGGAAGGGTTTTTTAAGTGCTCTGGAGTCATTTCTTTGGAAGCAAGGTTTTAAGTGCTCTGGAGTCATTTTTCTTTGGAAGCGGGTTTTTAAGTGTTCTGGTGTCCTTTTGTTTAAGCGGGTTTTTAAGTGCTCTGGAGTCATTTCGTTTGGAAGCAATGTTTTAAGTAATCTGGTGTCATTTCTTTGGAAGCAGGTTTTAAGTGCTCTGGAGTCATTTCGTTGGAAGCAGGTTTTTAAGTGCTCTGGTCATTTCGTTGGAAGCTGGTTTTTAAGTGCTCTGGAGTCATTTCTTTGGAAACAGTTTTTAAGTGTTCTGGTGTCATTTTAGTTGGTAGCTGGTTTTTAAGTGTTCTGGAGTCATTTTGTTGGAAGCGGGTTTTTAAGTCTTCTGGAGTCATTTCGTTGGAAGCTGGTTTTTAAGTGCTCTGAGGTCATTTCTTTTGGAAGCAAAGGTTTTAAGTGCTCTGGAGTCATTTAGTTGGAAGCGGGTTTTTAAGTGTTCTGGTATCCTTTCGTTTGGAAGCGGTTTTTAAGTGCTCTTGAGTCATTTTTTGGAAGCGGGTTTTTATGTGTTCTGGTGTCCTTTCATTGGAAGCAGGTTTTTAAGTGCTCTGGAGTCATTTCCTTGGAAGTGGGTTTTTAAGTGCTCTGGTATGTCCTTTTCTTTGGAAGCAGGTTTTTAAGTGCTCTGGAGTCATTTCTTTGGAAGCAAGGTTTTTAAGTGCTCTGGAGTCGTTTGTTTAAGCTGGTTTTAAGTTCCCTGGATTCATTTTTGGAAACAGTTTTTACGTGCTCTGAGGTCATTTTTTTGGCAGCGTGTTTTTAAGTGTTCTGGTGTCCTTTCTTTGGAAGCGGGTTTTTAAGTCTTCTGAGTCATTTAGATTTGGAAGTGGGTTTTTAAGTGCTCCAGAGTCATTTCTTTGGAAGCAAGGTTTTTAAGTGCTCTGGAGTCATTTCGTTTGGAAGATGGTTTTTATGTGTTCTAGTGTCCTTTTTTGTTGGAAGCGGGTTTTTAAGTGCTCTGGAGTCATTTCGTTGGAAGCGGGTTTTTAAGTAATCTGGAGTCAGTTTCATTTTTGGAAGCAGGTTTTAAGTGCTCTGATATCCTTTTTTTGGAAGTGGGTTTTTAAGTGCTCTGTGGTCATTTTGTTTTGGAAGTGGGTTTTTAAATGCTCTGGAGTCATTTCCTTGGAAGCAGGTTTTAAGTGATCTGGAGTCATTTAGTTGGTAGCTGGTTTTTAAGTGTTCTGGATTCATTTTGTTGGAAAGCGTGTTTTTAATTGCTCTGGAGTCATTTCGTTTAAGCGGGTTTTTAAGTGCTCTGGAGTCATTTCTTTTGGAAGCAAAGTTTTAAGTGCTCTGGAGTCATTTCTTTGGAGCGGGTTTTTAAGTGTTCTTGTATCCTTTGGTTGGAAGCAGGTTTTTAAGTGCTCTGGAGTCATTTTGTTGGAAGCGGGTTTTAATTGTTCTGGTGTCCTTTCATTTGGAAGCAGGTTTTAAGTGCTCTGGAGTCATTTGTTGAAAGCAGATTTTTAAGTGCTCTGGTGTCATTTCTTTGGAAGCTGGGTTTTAAGTGCTCTGGAGTCATTTCTTTGAAAGCGGGTTTTTAAGTGTTCTGCTATCCTTTCATTTGGAAGTAAGTTTTTAAGTGCTCTGGAGTCATTTCTTTGGAAGCGGGTTTTTAAGTGTTCTGGAGTCATTTGGTTGGAAGCTGGTTTTTAAGTGCTCTGGATTCATTTCATTGGAAACAGTTTTTTAAGTGCTCTGAGGTCATTTTTTTAGCGTGTTTTTAAGTGTTCTGGTATCCTTTCTTTGGAAGCGGGTTTTAAGTGCTCTGGGTCATTTCGTTGGAAGCGGGTTTTTAAGTGTTCTGGTGTCCTTTCATTGGAAGCGGGTTTTTAAGTGCTCTGGATTCATTTCATTTCGGGTTTTGTGAAGCATTTCTTTTTAAGTGCTCTGGAGTCATTTCGTTGGAAGCGGGTTTTTAAGTGTTCTGGTGTCCTTTTTTTAAGCGTGTTTTTAAGTGCTCTGGAGTCATTTCTTTGGAAGCAGGTTTTTAAGTGTTCTGGTGTCTTTTAGTTGGAAGCGGGTTTTTAAGTGCTCTGGAGTCATTTCGTTGGAAGTGGGTTTTAAGTGCTCTGTGGTCATTTCGTTGGAAGTGGGTTTTTAAGTGCTCTGGAGTCATTTCTTTGGAAAGCGGGTTTTAAGTGCTCTGGAGTCATTTAGTTGGTAGCTGGTTTTTAAGTGTTCTGGATTCATTTTGTTGGAAGCGGTTTTTAAGTGTTCTGGAAGTCATTTCTTTGGAAGCGGTTTTTAAGTGCTCTGGAGTCATTTCTTTTGAAGCAAAGTTTTAAGTGCTCTGGAGTCATTTCGTTGGAAGCGGGTTTTTAAGTGTTCTTGTATCATTTTAGTTGGAAGCAGGTTTTTAAGTGTTCTGGAGTCCTTTTGTTGGAAGCGGGTTTTTAAGTGTTCTGGTGTCCTTTCATTGGAAGCAGGTTTTTAAGTGCTCTGGAGTCATTTAGTTTGGAAGCAGTTTTTAAGTGCTCTGGTGTCATTTCTTTGGAAGCGGGTTTTAAGTGCTCTGGAGTCATTTCTTTGGAAGCGGGTTTTTAAGTGTTCTGCTATCCTTTCATTGGAAGTAAGTTTTTAAGTGCTCTGGAGTCATTTCTTTAGGCGGGTTTTTAAGTGTTCTGGAGTCATTTGGTTGGAAGCTGGTTTTTAAGTTCTCTGGATTCATTTCATTGGAAACAGTTTTTATAAGTGCTCTGAGGTCATTTTTTTGGAAGCGTGTTTTTAAGTGTTCTGGAGTCCTTTTTTTTGGAAGCGGGTTTTAAGTGCTCTTGGGTCATTTCGTTGGAAGCGGGTTTTTAAATGTTCTGGTGTCCTTTCATTGGAAGCGGGTTTTTAAGTGCTCTGGATTCATTTCGTTGGAAGCGGGTTTTTAAGTGCTCTGGAGTCATTTCTTTGGAAGCAAGATTTTAAGTGCTCTGGAGTCATTTCTTTGGAAGCGGGTTTTTAAGTGATCTGGTGTCCTTTTGTTATAAGCGTGTTTTTAAGTGCTCTGGAGTCAGTTCGTTGGAAGCAGGTTTTTAAGTGCTCTGATATCATTTCGTTGGAAGTGGGTTTTTAAGTGCTCTGTGGTCATTTCGTTGGAAGTGGGTTTTTAAATGCTCTGGAGTCATTTCCTTTGAAGCAGGTTTTTAAGTGATCTGGAGTCATTTAGTTGGTAGCTGGTTTTTAAGTGTTCTGGATTCATTTTGTTGGAAGCGTGGTTTTTAATTGCTCTGGAGTCATTTCGTTTGGAAGCGGGTTTTAAGTGCTCTGGAGTCATTTCTTTTGGAAGCAAAGTTTTAAGTGCTCTGGAGTCATTTTGTTGGAAGCAGGTTTTTAAGTGTTCTTGTATCCTTTAGTTGGAAGCGGGTTTTTAAGTGCTCTGGAGTCATTTCGTTGGAAGCGGGTTTTAAGTGTTCTGGTGTCATTTCATTGGAAGCAGGTTTTTAAGTGCTCTGGAGTCATTTCCTTGGAGGTGGTTTTTTAAGTGCTCTGGTGTCATTTCTTTGGAAGCAAGGTTTTAAGTGCTCTGGAGTCATTTCTTTGGAAGCGGGTTTTTAAGTGCTCTGGAGTCGTTTGGTTGGAAGCTGGTTTTAAGTTCCCTGGATTCATTTCGTTGGAAACGGGTTTTTAAGTGCTCTGGAGTCATTTTTTTGGAAGCGGGTTTTTAAGTGTTCTGGTGTCCTTTCTTTGGAAGCGGGTTTTTAAGTCTTCTGGTATCATTTCGTTGGAAGCAGGTTTTTAAGTGCTCCAGTCAGGCATTTCTTTGGAAGCAGGTTTTAGTGTGCTCTGGAGTCATTTTCTTTGAAGCGGGTTTTTAAGTGTTCTGGTATCCTTTTGTTGGAAGCGGGTTTTTAAGTGCTCTGGAGTCATTTCTTTGGAAGCGGGTTTTTAAGTGTTCTGGTGTCATTTTTTTGGAAGCAGGTTTTAAGTGCTCTGGAGTCATTTCGTTGGAAGCAGGTTTTTAAGTGCTCTGGAGTCATTTAGTTTGGAAGCGGGTTTTAAGTGCTCTGGAGTCATTTGTTGGAAACAGGTTTTTAAGTGCTCTGGAGTCATTTTGTTGGAAGCGGGTTTTTAAGTGTTCTGGAGTTCATTTCGTTTTAAGCGGGTTTTTAAGTGCTCTGGAGTCATTTCTTTGGAAGTGGTTTTTAAGTGCTCTGGAGTCATTTCTTTGGAAAGCGGGTTTTAAGTGCTCTGGAGTCATTTATGGTTTTTAAGTTTTCTGGAGTCATTTCGTTTGAAGCGGGTTTTTAAGTGTTCTGGAGTCATTTTCTTTGGAAGCGGTTTTTAAGTGCTCTGGAGTCATTTTTGTTGGAAGCAGGTTTTAAGTGCTCTGGTGTCATTTCGTTGGAAACAGGTTTTTAAGTGCTCTGAGTCATTTCTTTGGAAGCGGGTTTTAAGTGTTCTGGAGTCATTTTGTTGGAAGCTGGTTTTTAAGTGTTCTGGTGGATTCATTTTCCTTGTGGAAGCGGGTTTTTAAGTGCTCTGGAGTCATTTCTTTGGAAGCGGTTTTTTAAGTGCTCTGGAGTCATTTAGTTGGAAGCGGGTTTTTAAGTGCTCTGGAGTCATTTTCGTTGGAAGCGGGTTTTTAAGTGTCTGGTGTCATTCTTGGAAGCGGGTTTTTAAGTGCTCTGGAGTCCTTTCGTTTGGAAAGCGGGTTTTTAAGTGCTCTGGAGTCATTTCTCTTTGGAAGCGGGTTTTTAAGTATTCTGGAGTCATTTTGTTGGAAGCAGGTTTTTAAGTGTTCTGGTGTCATTTTTTTGGAAGCGGGTTTTTAAGTGCTCTGAGTCATTTCGTTGGAAGCGGGTTTTTAAGTGCTCTGGAGTCATTTCTTTGGAAGCGGGTTTTTAAGTGCTCTGGAGTCATTTCTTTGGAAGCAGTTTTTAAGTGTTCTGGTCAGTCCGGTTTTTAATTGTTGGAAGCAGGTTTTAAGTGCTCTGAGTCATTTCTTTGGAAGCGGGTTTTTAAGTGTTCTGGTGTCATTTCATTGGAAGCAGGTTTTAAGTGTTCTGGAGTCATTTCTTGGAAGCGGGTTTTTAAGTGCTCTGGAAGCGGGTTTTTGTCTGTGTCATTTCTTTGGAAGCAGGTTTTAAGTGCTCTGGAGTCATTTTCTTTGGAAGCGGGTTTTAAGTGCTCTGCTGTCATTTTTTGGAAGCGGGTTTTTAAGTGCTCTGGAGTCATTTCTTTGGAAGCGGGTTTTTAAGTGCTCTGGAGTCATTTCTTTTTTGGAAGCTGGTTTTTAAGTTCTCTGGAGTCATTTTTGTTGGAAACAGGGTTTTTATGTGCTCTGGGTCATTTTTTTGGAAGCGTGTTTTTAAGTGCTCTGGTATTCTTTTTTGAAGCGGGTTTTTAAGTGCTCTGGGTCATTTTTTGGAAGCGGGTTTTTAAGTGTTCTGGTGTCCTTTTCATTGGAAGCGGGTTTTTAAGTGCTCTGGAGTCATTTCGTTTTAAGCGGGTTTTTAAGTGCTCTGGAGTCATTTCTTTGGAAGCAAGGTTTTAAGTGCTCTGGAGTCATTTCTTTGGAAGGCGGGTTTTTAAGTGTTCTGGTGTCCTTTTGTTGGAAAGCGGGTTTTTAAGTGCTCTGGAGTCATTTTCGTTGGAAGCAAGGTTTTAAGTAATCTGGAGTCAGTTCGTTGGAAGCAGGTTTTAAGTGCTCTGATATCCTTTCGTTGGAAGTGGGTTTTTAAGTGCTCTGTGGTCATTTCTTTGGAAGTGGTTTTTAAGTGCTCTGGAGTCATTTCTTTGGAAGCAGGTTTTTAAGTGATCTGGAGTCATTTAGTTGGTAGCTGGTATTTAAGTGTTCTGGATTCATTTTGTTGGAAGCGTGTTTTTAATTGCTGTGGAGTCATTTCGTTTTAAGCGGGTTTTTAAGTGCTCTGGAGTCATTTCTTTTGAAGCAAAGTTTTAAGTGCTCTGGAGTCAGTTCGTTGGAAGCGGGTTTTTAAGTGTTCTTGTATCCTTTAGTTGGAAGCAGGTTTTTAAGTGCCCTTGAGTCAGTTTGTTGGAAGCGGGTTTTTAATTGTTCTGGTGTCCTTTCATTGGAAGCAGGTTTTTAAGTGCTCTGGAGTCATTTCCTTGGAAGCAGATTTGTAAGTGCTCTGGTGTCATTTCTTTGGAAGCAAGGTTTTAAGTGCTCTGGAGTCATTTCTTTGGAAGCGGGTTTTTAAGTGTTCTGCTATCCTTTCATTGGAAGTAAGTTTTTAAGTGCTCTGGAGTCATTTCTTTGGAAGCGGCTTTTTAAGTGCTCTGGAGTCGTTTGGTTGGAAGCTGGTTTTTAAGTGTTCCCTGGATTCATTTCATTGAAACAGTTTTTTTAAGTGCTCTGAGGTCATTTTTTTGGCAGCGGGTTTTTAAGTGTTCTGGTATCCTTTTTTGGAAGCGGGTTTTTAAGTGCTCTGGAGTCATTTCGTTGGAAGCGGGTTTTTAAATGTTCTGGTGTCATTTCTTTGGAAGCGGGTTTTAAGTGCTCTGGAGTCATTTCTTTGGAAGCGGGTTTTTAAGTGTTCTGGAGTCATTTCTTTGGAAGCAAGTTTTTTAAGTGAGTCATTTCTGGAGTCATTTCTTTGGAAGCGGGTTTTTAAGTGCTCTGGTGTCATTTCTTTGGAAGCAGTGTTTTAAGTGCTCTGGAGTCATTTAGTTGGAAGCAGGTTTTTAAGTGCTCTGATATCATTTCGTTGGAAGTGGGTTTTTAAGTGCTCTGTGGTCATTTCGTTGGAAGCAGGTTTTTAAGTGCTCTGGAGTCATTTCCTTTGGAAGCAGGTTTTAAGTGCTCTGGAGTCATTTAGTTGGTAGCGGGTTTTTAAGTGTTCTGGATTCATTTCTTTGGAAGCGTGTTTTTAAGTGCTCTGGAGTCATTTCGTTTTAAGCGGGTTTTTAAGTGCTCTGGAGTCATTTCTTTTGAAGCAAAGTTTTAAGTGCTCTGGAGTCATTTCTTTGGAAGCGGGTTTTTAAGTGTTCTGGTGTCCTTTAGTTGGAAGCGGGTTTTTAAGTGCTCTGGAGTCATTTCGTTGGAAGCGGGTTTTTAAGTGTTCTGTTGTCCTTTCATTTGGAAGCAGGTTTTTAAGTGCTCTGGAGTCATTTCTTTGGAAGCGGGTTTTTAAGTGCTCTGGTGTCATTTCTTTGGAAGCGGGTTTTTAAGTGCTCTGGAGTCATTTCTTTGGAAGCGGGTTTTTAAGTGCTCTGGAGTCATTTGGTTGGAAGCTGGTTTTTAAGTGTTCTGGATTCATTTCATTGGAAACAGTTTTTAAGTGCTCTGAGGTCATTTTTTTGGAAGCGTGTTTTTAAGTGTTCTGGTGTCCTTTCTTTGGAAGCGGGTTTTTAAGTCTTCTGGAATCCTTTCGTTGGAAGCAGGTTTTTAAGTGCTCAGAGGTCATTTCTTTGGAAGCAAGGTTTTAAGTGCTCTGGAGTCATTTTCGTTGGAAGCTGGTTTTTAAGTGTTCTGGTATCATTTGTTTTGTAAGCGGGTTTTTAAGTGCTCTGGAGTCATTTCGTTTTAAGCGGGTTTTTAAGTGCTCTGGAGTCATTTCTTTGGAAGCAGGTTTTTAAGTGCTCTGGAGTCATTTAGTTTGGAAGTGGGTTTTTAAGTGCTCTGGTGTCATTTATTTGGAAACAGGTTTTATGTGCTCTCAGGTCATTTCGTTGGAGGCAGGTTTTTAAGTGTTCTGGTGTCCTTTCATTGGAAGCGGGTTTTTTAAGTGCTCTGGAGTCATTTCTTTTAAGCGGGTTTTTAAGTGTTCTGGTATCATTTCTTTGGAAGCGGGTTTTAAGTGCTCTGGAGTCATTTTCTTTGGAAGCAGGTTTTTAAGTGTTCTGGTGTCCTTTCGTTGGAAGCGGGTTTTTAAGTGCTCTGGAGTCATTTCTTTGGAAGCAAGGTTTTTAAGTGCTCTGGAGTCATTTCGTTGGAAGATGGTTTTTATGTGTTCTGGTATCCTTTCTTTGAAAGCAGGTTTTTAAGTGCTCTGGGGTCATTTTTTTGGAAGCAAGGTTTTTAAGTGTTCTGGAGTCATTTCTTTGGAAGCGGGTTTTTAAGTGCTCTGGTATCCTTTCGTTGGAAGTGGGTTTTTAAGTGCTCTGTGGTCATTTTGGTTGGAAGCGGGTTTTTAAGTGCTCTGGAGTCATTTCTTTGGAAGCAGGTTTTTAAGTGCTCTGGAGTCATTTCTTTGGAAGCTGGTTTTTAAGTGTTCTGGATTCATTTTGTTGGAAGCGGGTTTTTAAGTGCTCTGAGTCATTTTTTTTGGAAGCGGGTTTTAAGTGCTCTGGAGTCATTTCTTTGGAAGCGGGTTTTTAAGTGCTCTGGAGTCATTTCTTTGGAAGCAGGTTTTTAAGTGTTCTGGTGTCCTTTCTTTGGAAGCGGGTTTTTAAGTGCTCTGGAGTCATTTTGTTGGAAGCGGGTTTTTAAGTGTTCTGGTGTCCTTTCATTTGGAAGCGGGTTTTTAAGTGCTCTGGAGTCATTTCATTTGGAAGCAGTTTTTAAGTGCTCTGGTGTCATTTCTTTGGAAGCAAGGTTTTAAGTGCTCTGGAGTCATTTCTTTGGAAGCGGGTTTTTAAGTGTTCTGGTGGTCATTTCATTGGAAGCGGGTTTTTAAGTGCTCTGGAGTCATTTCTTTGGAAGCGGGTTTTTAAGTGCTCTGGAGTCCTTTTGTTTGGAAGCAGGTTTTTAAGTGCTCTGGATTCATTTCTTTGGAAACAGTTTTTTAAGTGCTCTGAGGTCATTTTTTTGGAAGCGGGTTTTTAAGTGTTCTGGAGTCATTTTTTTGGAAGCGGGTTTTTAAGTGCTCTTGGGTCATTTAGTTGGAAGCGGGTTTTTAAGTGTTCTGGTGTCCTTTCATTGGAAGCGGGTTTTTAAGTGCTCTGGAGTCATTTTGTTGGAAGCGGGTTTTTAAGTGCTCTGGAGTCATTTCTTTGGAAGCGGGTTTTAAGTGCTCTGGAGTCATTTCTTTGGAAGCGGGTTTTTTAAGTGTTCTGGTGTCCTTTTTTTTTAAAGCGGGTTTTTAAGTGCTCTGGAGTCATTTCTTTGGAAGCAGGTTTTTAAGTGTTCTGGAGTCAGTTAGAAGCGGGTTTTAAGTGCTCAGGTCATTTTTTAAGTGGTTTTTAAGTGCTATCATTTCGTTGGAAGTGGGTTTTTAAGTGTTCTGGGTCATTTAGTTGGAAGTGGGTTTTTAAGTGCTCTGGAGTCATTTCGTTGGAAGCAGGTTTTTAAGTGCTCTGGAGTCATTTAGTTGGTAGCGGGTTTTTAAGTGTTCTGGAGTCATTTTTTGGAAGCAAGTTTTTAAGTGCTCTGGAGTCATTTCTTTTAAGCGGGTTTTAAGTGTTCTGGAGGTCATTTCTTTGGAAGCAGGTTTTTAAGTGCTCTGGAGTCATTTCTTTGGAAGCGGGTTTTTAAGTGTTCTTGAGTCCTTTAGTTGGAAGCAGGTTTTTAAGTGCTCTGAGTCATTTTCTTTGGAAGCGGGTTTTTAAGTGTTCTGGTGTTCATTTCGTTGGAAGCGGGTTTTTAAGTGCTCTGGAGTCATTTCTTTGGAAGCAGGTTTTTAAGTGCTCTGGTGTCATTTCTTTGGAAGCGGGTTTTTTTTAAGTCTCTAGAGTCATTTTGTTGGAAGCGGGTTTTTAAGTGTTCTGGAGTCCTTTTGTTGGAAGCGGGTTTTTAAGTGCTTTTCTGGAGTCATTTCTTTGGAAGTGGTTTTTAAGTGCTCTGGGTCATTTTTTGGTTTTTAAGCGGGTTTTTAAGTGTTTTCTGGAGTCATTTCATTGGAAGCAGGTTTTAAGTGCTCTGGAGTCATTTTTTTTTAAGCTGGTTTTTAAGTGTTCTGGAGTCATTTCGTTGGAAGCGGGTTTTTAAGTGCTCTGGTGTCATTTTCGTTAGGCGGGTTTTTAAGTGTTCTGGTGTCCTTTCATTGGAAGCGGGTTTTTAAGTGCTCTGGAGTCATTTTGTTGGAAGCGGGTTTTAAGTGCTCTGGAGTCATTTCTTTGGAAGCAAGGTTTTAAGTGCTCTGGAGTCATTTCTTTGGAAGCGGGTTTTTAAGTGTTCTGGTGTCCTTTTGTTATATAAGCGTGTTTTTAAGTGCTCTGGAGTCATTTCCTTGGAAGCGGGTTTTTAAGTAATCTGGAGTCATTTCGTTGGAAGCAGGTTTTTAAGTGCTCTGATATCATTTCGTTGGAAGTGGGTTTTTAAGTGCTCTGTGGTCATTTCTTTGGAAGTGGGTTTTTAAAGTGCTCTGGAGTCATTTCTTTGGAAGCGGGTTTTTAAGTGATCTGGAGTCATTTAGTTGGTAGCTGGTTTTTAAGTGTTCTGGATTCATTTTGTTGGAAAGCGGGTTTTTAATTGCTCTGGATTCATTTCGTTTTAAAGCGGTTTTTAAGTGCTCTGGAGTCATTTCTTTTGAAGCGGGTTTTTAAGTGCTCTGGAGTCAGTTCGTTTTTAAGTGTTCTTGTATCCTTTTTTAGGCGCGGTTTTTAAGTGCTCTTGAGTCATTTTTTAAGTGTTTTTGTTCTGGTGTCCTTTCGTTGGAAGCAGGTTTTTAAGTGCTCTGGAGTCATTTCTTTGGAAGCAGGTTTTTAAGTGTTCTGGTGTCCTTTCTTTGGAAGCAGGTTTTTAAGTGCTCTGGAGTCATTTCTTTGGAAGCAGGTTTTTAAGTGCTCTGGTGTCATTTCTTTGGAAGCAAGTTTTAAGTGCTCTGGAGTCATTTCTTTGGAAGCGGCTTTTTAAGTGCTCTGGAGTCGTTTGGTTGGAAGCTGGTTTGTAAGTTCCCTGGATTCATTTCATTGGAAACAGTTTTTACGTGCTCTGAGGTCATTTTTTGCAGCGTGTTTTTAAGTGTTCTGGTGTCCTTTCTTTGGAAGCGGGTGTTTAAGTCTTCTCTGGATCCTTTCGTTGGAAGCAGGTTTTTAAGTGCTCCAGAGGCATTTCTTTGGAAGCAAGGTTTTAAGTGCTCTGGAGTCATTTCGTTGGAAGCTGGTTTTTATGTGTTCTAGTATCCTTTCCTTGTAAGCGGGTTTTTAAGTGCTCTGGGGTCATTTCGTTGGAAGCGGGTTTTTCAGTGCTCTGGAGTCATTTCCTTGGAAGCAGGTTTTTAAGTGCTCTGGAGTCATTTAGTTTGCAGCGGGTTTTTAAGTGCTCTGGTGTCATTTCGTTGGAAACAGGTTTTTATGTGCTCTCAGGTCATTTCGTTGGAAGCGTGTTTTTAATTGCTGTGGCATCATTTCATTTAAAGTGGGTGTTTAAGTGCGCTGGAGTCATTTCTTTAGGCGGGTTTTTAAGTGTTCTGGTATCCTTTTGTTGGAGCGGGTTTTTAAGTGCTCTTGAGTCATTTCGTTGGAAGCAGGTTTTTAAGTGTTCTGGTGTCCTTTTTTTGGAAGCAGGTTTTTTAAGTGCTCTGGAGTCATTTCTTTGGAAGCAAGGTTTTTAAGTGCTCTGGAGTCATTTCGTTGGAAGATGGTTTTATGTGGAAGCGGGTTTTTAAGTGCTCTGAGTCATTTCTTTGGAAGCGGGTTTTAAAGTGCTCTGGAGTCACTTAGTTGGAAGCGGGTTTTTAAGTGCTCTGGAGTCATTTCGTTGGCGGTTTTTATGTGCTCTGAGGTCATTTCGTTGGAAGAGTGTTTTTAATTGCTCTGGCATCATTTCGTTTAAAGCGGGTGTTTAAGTGCTCAGAAGTCATTTCTTTGGAAGCGGTTTTTAAGTCTTCTGGTATCCTTTTGTTTGAAGCGGGTTTTTAAGTGTTCTGGTATCCTTTTCGTTGGAAGTAAGTTTTTAAGTGCTCTGGAATCATTTCTTTGGAAGCGGCTTTTTAAGTGCTCTGGAGTTGTTTGGTTGGAAGCGGGTTTTTAAGTGTTCATGTATCCTTTCATTGGAAGCGGGTTTTTAAGTGCTCTTGAGTCATTTCATTGAAAGCGGGTTTTTAAATGTTCTGGTGTCCTTTCATTGGAAGCGGGTTTTTAAGTGCTCTGGAGTCATTTCCTTGGAAGCAGGTTTGTAAGTGCTCTGGAGTCATTTCTTTGTAAGCAAGGTTTTAAGTGCTCTGGAGTCATTTCTTTGGAAGCAGGTTTTTAAGTGTTCTGGTGTCCTTTCGTTTTAGGCGGGTTTTTAAGTGCTGTGGAGTCATATCGTTTTAAGTGGGTCTTTAAGTGCTCTGGAGCCATTTCTTTGGAAGCAAAGTTTTAAGTGCTCTGGAGTCATTTCTTTCGAAGCAGGTTTTTAAGTGCTCTGGAGTAATTTCGCTGGAAGCTGGTTGTTATGTGCTCTGAGGTCATTTCGTTGAAACAGATTATGAAGTGTTCTGGTGTCCTTTAGTTAAGCGGGTTTTTAAGAGCTATGGAGTCATTTTGTTGGAATCGGGTTTTTAAGTGTTCTGGTATCCTTTTCGTTGGAAGTAAGTTTTTAAGTGCTCTGGAATCATTTCTTTGGAATCGCCCTTTTTAAGTGCTCTGGAGTGGTTTGGTTGGAAGCGGGTTTGTAAGTACCCTGGATTCATTTCGTTTGAAACAGCGTTTTTATGTGCTCTGAGGTCATTTTTTTTGGCAGCATGTTTTTAAGTATTCTGGTGTCCTTTCTTTGGAAGCAGGTTTTAAGAGCTCTGGAGTCATTTTGTTGGAATAGCTTTTTAAGTGTTCTGGTATCCTTTCGTTGGAAGTAAGTTTTTAAGTGCTCTGGAATCATTTCTTTGGAATTGGCTTTTTTAAGTGCTCTGGAGTCGTTTGGTTGGAAGCGGGTTTGTAAGTACCCTGGATTCATTTCGATTGAAAAGCGTTTTTATGTGCTCTGAGGTCATTTTTTTGGCAGCGTGTTTTTAAGTATTCTGGTGTCCTTTCATTGGAAGCAGGTTTTTAAGTGCTCTGGAGTCATTTCCTTGGAAGCAGATTTGTAAGTGCTCTGGTGTCATTTCTTTGGAAGCAAGGTTTTAAGTGCTCTGGAGTCATTTCTTTGGAAGCGGGTTTTTAAATGATCTGGTGTCCTTTCGTTGGAAGCGGGTTTTTAAGTGCTTTGGGATCCTTTCGTTGGAAGCAGGTTTTTAAGTGCTCTGTAGTCATTTCGTTGGAAGCTGGTTTTTTTGTGTTCTGGTGTTCTTTCGTAATAAGCGAGTTTTTAAGTGCTCTGGAGTCATTTCCTTGGAAGTGGGTTTTTAAGTGCTCTCGAGTCATTTCCTTGGAAGTGGGTTTTTAAGTGCTCTGGAGTCGTTTGGTTGGAAGCAGGTTTGTAAGTACCTGGATTCATTTCTTTGAAACAGTTTTTAAGTGTTCTGGTGTCTTTCATTGGTGCGGGTTTTTAAGTGCTCTGGGTCATTTTTAGCGGGTTTTTAGTGCTCTGGAGTCATTTAGTTGGAAGCAAATTTTTAAGTGCTCTGGAGTCATTTATTTGGAAGCAAGTTTTTTGCTCTCGAGTCATTTTGTTGGAAAGCGGTTTTTAAGTGTTTTGGTGTTCTATCGTTGGAGCGGGTTTTTAAGTCTTCTGGTATCCTTTCGTTGGTATCAGGTTTTTAAGTGCTCTGGAGTCGTTTCATTGGTAGCTGGTTTTTAGGTGCTCTGGATTCATTTCGTTGGAAGCGGGTTTTTAAGTGCTCTGGAGTCATTTCATTGAAATTGGGTTTTTAGTGTTCTGGAGTCATTTTGTTGGAAACGGGGTTCATGTGCTTTTAGGTCATTTCGTTGGAAGCAGGTTTTAAGTGTTCTGGTGTCCTTTTGTTGGAAGCGGGTTTTTAAGTGCTCTGGAGTCATTTCGTTGGACGCATGTTTTTAATTGCTGTGGAGTCATTTCGTTTTAAGTGGGTTTTAAGTGCTCTGAAGTCATTACTTTGGAAGCAAGGTTTTAAGTGCTCTGGAGTCATTTTATTTGCAAGCGGGTTTTTAAGTGTTCTGGTATCCTTTCGTTGGAAGCCGGTTTTTAAGTGTTCTGTGGTCATTTTGTTGGAAGTGGGTTCTTAAATGCTCTGGAGTCATTTCCTTGGAAGCAGGTTTTTAAGTGCTCTCGAGTCATTTCTTTGGAAGAGTGTTTTTAATTGCCGTGGAGTCATTTCGTTTTAAGCGGGTCTTTAAGTGTTCTGGTGTCCTTTCTTTGGAAGCGGGTTTTTAAGTGCTCTGGAGTCATTTCGTTGGAAGCGGGTTTTTAAGTGTTCTGGTGTCCTTTCTTTGGAAGTGGTTTTTTAAGTTCTCTGGAGTCCTTTTGTTGGAAGCGGGTTTTTATGTGCTCTGGAGTCATTTTGTTGGAGGCGGGTTTTTAAGTGTTCTGGTATCCTTTTGTTGGAAGTGGGTTATTAAGTGCTCTGGAGTCATTTCGTTGGAAGCGGGTTTTTATGTGTTCTGGTGTCCTTTCGTTGTAAGCGGGTTTTTAAGTGCTCTGGGGTGATTTCGTTGGAAGCGGGTGTTTAAGTGCTCTGGGGTCATTTCGATTTAGGCGGGTGTTTAAGTGCTCTGGAGTCATTTCTTTGGAAGCGGTTTTTCGTGTTCTGGTATCCTTTCGTTGGAAGCAGGTTTTTAAGTGCTCTGAAGTCATTTCGTTAGGCGGGTTTTTAGTGCTCTGGAGTCATTTAGTTAGGCGGGTTTTAAGTGCTCGGGTCATTTATTTGAAAGCAAGGTTTTAAGTGCTCTCGAGTCATTTTGTTGGAAACGGTTTTTTAAGTGTTCTGGTGTTCTTTCGTTGGAAGCGGGTTTTTAATTGCTGTGGAGTCATTTTGTTGGAATAGGGTTTTTAAATTCTCAGGAGTCATTTTGTTGGAAGCGGGTTTTTAATTGCTCTGGAGCCATTTCGTTGGAAGCGGCTTTTTAAGTTTTCTGGAGTCATTTCGTTGGAAGTGGGTATGTAATTACTCTGGATTCATTTCTTTGGAAACATTTTTTTTATGTGCGCTGAGGTCATTTTTTTGGAAGCGGGTTTTTAAGTGTTCTGGTGTCCTTTCCTTGGATCAGGTTTTTAAGTGCTCTGGAGACATTTCGTTGGAAGCGGGTTTTTAAGTGTTCTGGTGTCCTTTAGTTGGAAGTGGGTTTTTAAGTGCTCTGGATTCATTTCCTTGGAAGCAGGTTTTTAAGTGCTCTGGAGTCATTTCTTTGGAAGCGGGTTTTTAAGTGCTCTGGAGTCGTTTAGTTGGAAGCGGGTTTGTAAGTACCCTGGATTCATTTCTTTGGAAACGGTTTTTATGTGCTCTGAGGTCATTTTTTTGGCAGCATGTTTTTAAGTGGAATGGTGTCCTTTCTTTGGAAGCGGGTTTTTAAGTCTTCTGGTATCCTTTCTTTGGTAGCAGGTTTTTAAGTGCTCTGGAGTCATTTCATTGGTAGCTGGTTTTTAGGTGCTCTGGATTCATTTCGTTGGAAGCGGGTTTTTAAGTGCTCTTGAGTCATTTCATTGAAATTGGGTTTTTAGTGCTCTGGAGTCATTTTGTTGGAAACGGGGTACATGTGCTTTTAGGTCATTTCGTTTGAAGCAGGTTTTTAAGTGTTCTGGTGTCCTTTTGTTGGAAGCGGGTTTTTAAGTGCTCTGGAGTCATTTCGTTGGAAGCTGGTTTTTAAGTGTTCTGGTATCCTTTCGTTGGAGCGGGTTTTAAATGCTCTGGAGTCATTTCATTGGAAGTGTTTTTTTTAAATTGCTGTGGAGTCATTTCATTTTAAGCGGCTCTTTAAGTGCTCTGGAGTCATTTCATTTGGAAGTGGGTTTTTAAGTGTTCTGTTGTCCTTTCTTTGGAAGTGGGTTTCTAAGTTCTCTGAGTCCTTTTGTTTGAAGCGGGTTTTTATGTGCTCTGGAGTCATTTTGTTGGAAGCGGGTTTTTAAGTGTTTTGGTATCCTTTTGTTGGAAGCGGGTTATTAAGTGCTCTGGAGTCATTTGTTGGAAGCAGGTTTTAATGTGTTCTGGTGTCCTTTCGTTGTAGCGGTTTTTTAAGTGCTCTGGGGTCATTTCGTTTTAGGCGGGTGTTTAAGTGCTCTGGAGTCATTTCTTTGGAAGCGGTTTTTAAGTGTTCTGGTATCTTTTCGTTGGAAGCAGGTTTTAAGTGCTCTTGAGTCATTTCGTTGGAAGCAGGTTTTTAGTGCTCTGGAGTCATTTAGTTGGGCGCGGGTTTTTAAGTGCTCTCGAGTCATTTATTTGGAAGCAAGTTTTTAAGTGCTCTCGAGTCATTTTGTTGGAAACGGTTTTTTAAGTGTTCTGGTGTTCTTTCGTTGGAAGCGGGTTTTTAATTGCTGTGGAGTCATTTTGTTGGAATCGGTTTTTTAAATTCTCAGGAGTCATTTTGTTGGGCGGGTTTTTAAGTGCTCTGGAGCCATTTTCGTTGGAAGCGGGTTTTTAAGTGCTCTGGAGTCATTTCGTTTGAAGTGGGTATGTAATTACTCTGGATTCATTTCTTTGGAAACGTTTTTTATAATGCAGAGGTCATTTTTTGGAAGCGGGTTTATAAGTGTTCGGGTGTCCTTTCCTTGGAAGCGGGTTTTTAAGTGCTATGTAGACATTTCGTTGGAAGAGGGTTTTTAAGTGTTCTGGTGTCCTTTAGTTGGAAGTGGGTTTTTAAGTGATCTGGGGTCATTTCGTTGGAGTTGGGTTTTTAAGTGCTCTGGATTCATTTCCTTGAAAGCAGGTTTTTAAGTGCTCTGGAGTCATTTCTTTGGAAGCAGGTTTTTAAGTGCTCTGGAGTCGTTTCGTTGGAAGCGGGTATGTAAGTACCCTTGATTCATTTCGTTGGAAATGGTTTTTTATGTGCTCTGAGGTCATTTTTTTGGCAGTGTGTTTTTAAGTGTAATGGTGTCCTTTCTTTGGAAGCGGGTTTTTAAGTCTTCTGGTATCCTATCGCTGGTAGCAGATTTTTAAGTGCTCTGGAGTCATTTCATTGGTAGCTGGTTTTAGGTGCTCTGGATTCATTTTGTTTTAAGAGGCTCTTTAAGTGCTCTGGAGTCATTTCGTTGGAAACGTGTTTTTAATTGCTGTGGAGTCATTTCGTTTTAAGCGTGTTTTTAATTGCTGTGGAGTCATATCGTTTTAAGCGGGTCTTTAAGTGCTCTGGAGTCATTTCTTTGGAAGCAAACTTTTAACTGCTCTGGAGTCAGTTCATTGGAAGCGGGTTTTTAAGTATCCTGGTATCCTTTCGTTGGAAGTGGAAGCAGATTTTAGAGGGCTCTGGTGTCATTTCGTTGGAAGCGGGTTTTTAAGTGCTCTGCAGTCATTTCGTTGGAAGCGGGTTTTTGAGGGCTCTGGAGTCATTTCATTTCGGTGGAAGCAGATTTTAGAGTGCTCTGGAATCATTTCGTTGGAAGTGGGTTTTTATGTGCTCTGAGGTCATTTCGTTGGAAGCGTGTTTGTAAGTTCTCTGGGATCATTTCGTTTGAGCGGGTTTTTAAGTGCTCTGGAGTCATTTCGTTGGAAGCATTTTTGAGTGCTCTGGAGTCATTTCTTTGGAAGTGGGTTCTTAAGTGCTCTGTAGTCATTTCGTTGGAAGCGGGTTGTTGAGTGCTCTGGAGTCATTTCGTTGGAAGCGGGTTTTTACATGCTGTCGATTCATTTTGTTGGAAGCGTGTTTTTGAGTGCTCTGTAGTCATTTCGTTGCAGCGGGTTGTTGAGTGCTCTGGAGTCATTTCTTTGGAAGTGCGTTTTAACTGCTCTGTAGTCATTTCGTTGGAAGCAGGTTTTTGAGTGCTCTGGAGTCATTTTGTTGGAAGCAGGTTGTTGAATGCTCTGGAGTCATTTCGTTGGAAAGCGGGTTTTTAAGTGCTCTGGGGTCATTTCGTTGGAGCGGGTTTTAAGTGCTCTGGAGTCATTTCGTTGGAAGGAGTTTTAGAGTGCTCTGGAATCATTTCTTTGGAAGTGCGTTTTTAAGTGCTCTGGAGTCATTTCGTTGGGCAGCGTTTTTAAGTATTCTCCTGTCCTTTCATTGGAGGCGTGTTTTTAAGTGCTCGGGTTCATTTCGTTGGAAGCAGGTTTTTAAGTGCTCTGGAGTCATTTCATTGGAAGCGGGTTTTAGAGTGCTGTGGAGTAATTTCGTTGAAACAGTTTTTAAGTGCTCTGGAGTCATTTCGTTGGAGGCGGATTATTAAGTGTACTAGTATCCTTTTGTTGGAAGCAGGTTTTTAAGTGCTTTGGAGTCATTTCTTTGGAAGCAATGTTTTAAGTGCTCTGGAGTCATTTTGTTGGACACGGGTTTTTAAGTGTTCTGGTGTCCTTTCTTTGGAAGCGGGTTTTTAAGTGCTCTGTAGTCATTTAGTTGTAAGCGGGTTTTTAAGTGTTCTGGTATCCTTTCGTTTGGGCGGGTTTTTAAGTGCTCTTTAGTCATTTCGTTGGAAGCGGGTTTTTAGTGCCCTGGAGTCATTTCGTTGGAAGTGGGTTTGTATGTTCTCTGGAGTCTATTCGTTGGAAGTGGGGATGTAAGTACTCTGGATTCAATTCGTTGGAAACGGTTTTTTATGTGCGCTGATGTCATTTTTTTGGAAGTGTTTTTTAAGTGTTCTGGTATCCTTTCATTGGAAGCGGGTTTTTAAGTGCTCTGGAGTCATTTTGTTGGAAGCGTGTTTTTAAGTGCTCTGGTGTCATTTCGTTGGAAGCGGCTTTTTAAGTGTTCTGGTGTCCTTTCGTTGGAAGTGGGTTTTTAAGTGCTCTGGGGTCATATTATTGGAAGTGGGTTTTTTAGTGCTATGTAGTCATTTCTATTGAAGAAGGATTTTAGTACTCTGGAATCATTTCGTTAGGCGAATTTTATGTGATCTGGTATCCTTTTGTTGGAAGCGGGTTTTAGAGTGCTCTGGAGTCATTTAGTTGGAAGCAGTTTTTTAAGTGCTCTCAAGGAAATTCGTTGGAAGCGGGTTTTTAAGTGCTCTGCAGTCATTTCGTTGGAAGCGGGTTTTTGAGCTCTCTGGAGTCATTTTCTGGAAGCTGTTTTTTAAGCGCTCTGGAGTCATTTCGTTGGAGGTGGGTTTTTAAGTGTTCTAGTATCCTGTATTTTGAAGCGGATTTATAAGTGCTCTGGAATCATTTCGTTGGAAGCAGATTTTTAAGTGCTCTTGAGTCATTTCGTTGGAAGCGGTATTTTAAGTGCTCTGGAGTCATTTCGTTGGGAGCGGGTTTTTACGTGCTGTTTATTCATTTCGTTGGAAGGGGGTTTTTAAGTACTCCTGAGTAATTTTGTTTGAAGCAGGTTTTTAAATGTTCTGGTGTCCATTCGTTGGAAGCAGAGTTTAAGTGCTCTAGGGTCATTTTGTTGGAAGCAGGTTTTTAAATGCTCTGGAGTCATTTCGTTGGAAGCGGTTTTTTAAGTTCTCTTGAGTCATTTCCTTGGAAGCGGGTTTTTAAGTGCAGTGGAATCCTTTCGTTGGAAGCACGTTTTTAAGTGCTCTGGAGTCCTTTCGTTGGAAGGGCTTTTTTTTGTGCACTGAGGACATTTTGTTGGAACTTGGAATTTAAGTACTCTGGAGTCATTTCGTTGGAAGTGGGTTTTAAGTGCTCTGGAGTCATTTCGTAGGAAGCGGGTTTTTAATTGCTCTGGACTCATTTCATTGGAAGCGGTTTTTGAATGCTCTGGAGTCATTTCGTTGGAAGCCTGTTTTTAAGTGCTCTGGAGTCATTTCGTTGGAAGGGGGTTTTTATGTTCACTGAGGACATTTTGTTGGAACTGGTATTTTAAGTACTCTGGAGTCATTTCGTTGGAAGTGGGATTTAGAGTGCTCTGGAGTCATTTTCTTGGAAGCGGGTCTTTAAGTGCTCAGGAGTCATTTCGTTGGAAGCGGGTTTTTAAGTGCTCTGGATTAATTTTGTTGGAAGCGTGTTTTTAAGTCTCCTGATTCACTTCGTTGAAGCGGGGTTTTAAATGTTCTGGTGTCCTTTCGTTGGAAGCAGGGTTTAAGTGCTCTAGGGTCGTTTCGTTGGAAGCAGGTTTTTAAATGCTCTGTAGTCAATTTTTGGAAGCGGGTTTTTAAGTGCTCTGGATTCATTTCATTGGAAGCGGGTTTTTATGTGCTCTGGAGTCATTTCGATTTGGAGCGGGTTTTTAAGTGCTGTGGAATCCTTTAGTTGGAAGCTTACGTTTGTAAGTGCTCTGGAGTCCTTTCGTTGGAATGGCTTTTTTGTGCACTGAGGACATTTTGTTGTAACTTGGAATTTAAGTACTCTGGAGTCATTTCGTTGGAAGTGAGTTTTAAGTGCTCTGGAGTCATTTCGTTGGGCGTGTTTTAAGTGCTCTGGAGTCATTTCGTTGGAAGCGGGTTTTAAATTGCTCTGGAGTCATTTTGTTGGAAGCTTGTTTTAGAGTGCTCTGGAATCATTTCTTTGGAAGCGGGTTTTTATGTGCATTGAGGACATTTCGTTGGAACTGGGTTTTTAAGTGCTTGGGCTCATTTCGTTGGAACCGGGTTTTTTAAGTGCTCTGTAGTCATTTCATTGAAGCGGGTTTTTGAGTGCTCTGGAGTCATTTCATTGGAAGCGGGTTTTTAAGTGCTCTGGAGTCATTTCTTTGGTTTTTAAGTGCGGGTTTTTAAGTGCTCTGTAGTCATTTCGTTGGAAGCAGGTGGTTGAGTGCTCTGGAGTCATTTCGTTGGAAGCGGGTTTTTACGTGCACTCAGTACATTTCATTGGAACTGGGTTTTTAAGTGCTCTGGAGTCATTTCCTTGGAAGCGGGTTTTTCAGTGCTCTGGGCTCATTTCGTTTAGCGGGTTTTTAAGTGCTCTGTAGTCATTTCGTTGGAAGCGGGTTTTTGAGTCCTCTGGAATCATTTCGTTGGAAGCGGGTTTTTATGTGCACTGAGGACATTTCTTTGGAACTGGGTTTTTAAGTGCTCTGGGCTCATTTCGTTGAAGCGGGTTTTTAAGTGCTCTGTAGTCATTTTCATTGGAAGCGGGTTTTAAGTGCTCTGGAGTCATTTCATTTAAGCGGGTTTTTAAGTGCTCTGGAGTCATTTCTTTGGAAGCAGGTTTTTAAGTTCTCTGAGTCATTTTGTTGAAAGTGGTTTTTAAGTGCTCTGGAGTCATTTTGTTGGAGCGGGTTTTTAAGTGCTCTGGTGTCATTTCTTTGGAAGCGGGTTTTTAAGTGCTCTGTAGTCATTTAGTTGGAAGCTGGGGTTTTTAAGTGTTCTGGAGTCATTTCGTTGGAAGCGGGTTTTTAAGTGCTCTGGAGTCATTTTGTTGGAAGCGGGTTTTTAAGTGCTCTGAGTCATTTCATTGGAAGCGGGTTTTTAAGTTCTCTGGTGTCTATTCAGGGTTTTAAGTGCTCTGGGTCATTTTTAGGTTTTTAAATGCTCTGGAGTCAATTTTTTGAAGCGGGTTTTTAAGTGCTCTGAGTCATTTTTTTGGAAGCAGGTTTTTAAGTGTTCTGGTGTCATTTCGTTGGAGGCGGGTTTTTAAGTGCTCTGGAGTCATTTTGTTGGAAGTAGGTTTTTAAGTGCTCTGTAGTCATTTTGTTGGAAGCGGGTTTTTAAGTGCTCTGGTGTCATTTCGTTGGAAGCGGGTTTTTAAGTGCTCTGGGTCATTTTAGTTGGAAGCGGGTTTTTAAGTGCTCTGGAGTCATTTCATTGAAGAGGCGGTTTTTTTTAGTGCTCTGGCTCATTTTAGTTGGCGGCAGGTTTTTAAGTGCTCTGGCTCATTTTTTAAGTTTTGCTCTGGAGTCATTTTGTTGGAAGCGGGTTTTAAGTGCTCTGGAGTCATTTCAGTTGGAAGCAGGTTTTAAGTGCTCTGGAGTCATTTCGTTGGAAGCGGGTTTTTAAGTGCTCTCTAGTCATTTCGTTGGAAGCGGGTTTTTAAGTGCTCTGTGAGTCATTTCATTTGAAGCTAGGTTTTTAAGTGCTCTGGAGTCATTTCGTTGGAAGCAGGTTTTTAAGTGCTCTAGAATCATTTTTTGGAAGCGGTTTTTTTAAGTGCTCTGGAATCATTTCGTTGGAAGCGGGTTTTTAAGTGCTCTGGAGTCATTTCGTTGGAAGCGGGTTTTTAAGTGCTCTGAGGTCATTTAGTTGGAGGCGGTTTTAAGTGCTCTGGAGTCATTTCGTTGGAAGCAGGTTTTTAAGTGCTCTGGAGTCATTTCGTTGGAAGCGGGTTTTTAAGTGCTCTGGAGTCATTTCATTGAGCGTGTTTTTTTGCTCTGGGTTTTTAAGTGTGGGCAGCGGGTTTTTAAGTGCTCTGGAGTCATTTTGTTGGAAGCGGGTTTTTAAGTGCTCTGGAGTCATTTCGTTGGAAGCAGGTTTTTAAGTGCTCTGGAGTCATTTCATTGGAAGCGGGTTTTTAAGTGCTCTGGGTCATTTCGTTGGAAGCTGGTTTTTAAGTGCTCTGAGTCATTTTTTGGAAGGGTTTTTTAAGTGCTCTGGAGTCATTTCAGCGGGTTTTAAGTGCTCTGAGTCATTTCTTTGGAAGCGGGTTTTTAAGTGCTCTGGAGTCATTTCGTTGGAAGCAGGTTTTTAAGTGCTCTGGAGTCATTTCAATTGGAAGCGGGTTTTTAAGTGCTCTGGAGTCATTTCGTTGGAAGCAGGTTTTTAAGTGCTCTGGAGTCATTTCGTTGGAAGCTGTTTTTAAGTGCTCTGGAGTCATTTCGTTGGAAGCGGCATTTTTTTTAAGTGCTCTGGAGTCATTTTTAAGTGTTGGCTCAGGCGGGTTTTTAAGTGCTCTGGAGTCATTTCATTGGAAGCGGGTTTTTAAGTGCTCTGGGGTCATTTCTTTGGAAGCGGGTTTTTAAGTGCTCTGGAGTCATTTAGTTGGAAGCGGGTTTTTAAGTGTTCTGGTGTCATTTAGTTGGAAGCGGGTTTTTAAGTGCTCTGGAGTCATTTAGTTGGAAGTGGGTTTTTAAGTTCTCTAGTCATTTCATTGGAAGCGGGTTTTTAAGTGCTCTGGAGTCATTTCGTTGGAAGCAGGTTTTTAAGTGCTCTGGAGTCATTTCTTTGGAAGCGGGTTTTTGAGTGCTCTGGAGTCATTTCGTTGGAAGCGTTTTTTTAAGTGCTCTGGAGTCATTTCATTGGAAGCGGGTTTTAAGTGCTCTAGTCATCCTTTTGTTGGAAGCAGGTTTTAAGTGCTCTGGAGTCATTTCTTTGGAAGCAATTTTTAAGTGCTCTGGAGTCATTTTGTTGGGCTGGTTTTTTTAAGTCATTTGTTTTGGTTCTCTTTTCATTTCGTTGAAGCGGGTTTTAAGTGCTCTGGAGTCATTTAGTTGGAAGCGGGTTTTTAAGTGCTCTGGTCATTTTTTTGGAAGGGTTTTTAAAGTGCTCTGAGAATATTTCGTTGGAACTGGGTTTTTAAGTGCTCTGGAGTCATTTCGTTGGATGTGCACTGAGGGTTTTTTGTTTTAAGTCTCTGGAGTCATTTCGTTGGAAGCGGGTTTTAAGTGCTCTGGATTCATTTTTTGAGGCGGTTTTTAAGTGCTCTGATGTCATTTAGTTGGAAGCGGGTTTTTAAGTGCTCTGTAGTCATTTCGTTGGAAGCGGGTTTTTAAGTGCTCTGGAGTCATTTTATTTGGAGCGGGTTTTTAAGTGCTCTGGAGTCATTTTAGATTCAGGCGGGTTTTTAAGTGCTCTTCAAAGTTGTTAGCTGGGTTTTAAGTGCTCTGAGTCATTTTGTTGGAAGCGGTTTTTAAGTGCTCTGGAATCATTTAGTTGGGTGGGTTTTTAAGTGCTCTGTAGTCATTTCATTGGACCGGTTTTTAAGTGCTCTGGAGTAATTTCTTTGGAAGTGTTTTTAAGTGCTCTGGAGTCATTTCGTTGGAGGCGGGTTTTAAGTGCTCTGGAGTCATTTCATTTGGAGCGGGGTTTTTAAGTGCTCTGGAGTCATTTTGTTGGAAGCTTGTTTTAAGTGCTCTGGAATCAATTTGTTGGAAGCTGGGACATTTTAAGTGCTCTGCAGTCATTTCATTGGAAGGCGGTTTTTAAGCTCTCTGGAGTCATTTAGTTGGAAGCTGTTTTTAAGTGCTCTGGAGTCATTTCGTTGAAGGCGGGTTTTTAAGTGTTCTAGAGTATTTTTTTGGAGCGGGTTTTAAATGTTCGGTCCATTTTTTAAGTGCTCTGGAGTCATTTCATTGGAAGCGGTTTTTAAGTGCTCTGGAGGTCATTTCGTTGGAAAGCGGTTTTTAAGTGCTCTGGAGTCATTTCGTTGGAAGCGGGTTTTTGAGTGCTCTTTATTCATTTAGTTTGGAAGGGTTTTTATGTACTCTGGAGGCGGGTCATTTTGTTGGAATTTCATTGGTTTTTAAATGCTCTGGTGTCATTTCGTTGGAAGCATGGTTTTTTAAGTGCTCTGGAGTCATTTTGTTGGAAGGGGTTTTAGTGCTCTGGAGTCATTTTGTTGGGCGGGTTTTTAAGTGCTCTTGAGTCATTTCGTTGGAAGTGGGTTTTAAGTGCTCTGGAGTCATTTAGTTGGAAGCGGGTTTTTAAGTGCTCTGGAGTCATTTCGTTGGAAGCGGGTTTTTTAAGTGCTCTGAGGACATTTTGTTGGAACTGGGTTTTTAAGTGCTCTGAGTCATTTCGTTGGAAGCAGGGTTTTAAGTGCTCTGGAGTCATTTCGTTGGGCGGGTTTTTAAGTGCTCTGGAGTCATTTCTTTGGAACTGGGTTTTAAGTGCTCTGGAGTCATTTCGTTGAAGCGGGTTTTTAAGTGCTCTGAGTCATTTCGTTGGAAGGGGTTTTAAGTTCTCTGAGGTCATTTTGTTGGAACGGGTTTTTAAGTGCTCTGGAGTCATTTCTTTGGAAGCGGGTTTTTAAGTGCTCTGAGTCATTTCGTTTGGAGCGGGGTTTTTGCTCTGTGTCTCTGGACACGGGTCATTTGGTGTTGGAAGCGGGTTTTTAAGTGCTCTGGATTCATTTTGTTGGAAGCGGGTTTTAAGTCTCTGATTCATTTCGTTGGAAGCGGGGTTTTTAAGTGCTCTTTAGTCATTTCGTTGGAAGCGGGTTTTTAAGTGCTCTGGAGTCATTTCGTTGGAAGTGGGTTTTTTTGTGCTCTGTAGTCAATTTTGGAAGCGGGTTTTAAGTGCTCTGGATTCATTTCATTGGAAGCGGGTTTTTAAGTGCTCTGAGTCATTTTTGGAAGTGGTTTTTAAGTGCTCTGGAATCATTTTAGTTTGGAAGGCGGGTTTTTAAGTGCTCTGGAGTCATTTCGTTGGAATGGTTTTTTTGTGCTCTGAGGTCATTTTTTTTTAAGCGGGTTTTTAAGTGCTCTGGAGTCATTTCGTTGGAAGTGGGTTTTAAGTGCTCTGGAGTCATTTCGTTGGAAGCGTGTTTTTAAGTGCTCTGGAGTCATTTTATTTGGATTTTAGTACTCGGGTTTTAAGCGGTTTTTGCTCTGGAGTCATTTTGTTGGAAGCGGGTTTTTAAGTGCTCTGGAGTCATTTAGTTGGAAGCGGGTTTTTAAGTGCTCTGAGGTCATTTCGTTGGAGGCGGGTTTTTAAGTGCTCTGCAGTCATTGGAAGCGGTTTTCGTTGGAAGGTCATTTTTAAGTGCTCTGGAGTCATTTCGTTGGAGGTGGGTTTTAAGTGCTCTGGAGTCATGTATTTTGGAGCGGTTTTTAAGTGCTCTGGAGTCATTTAGTTGGAAGCGGGTTTTTAAGTGCTCTGAGTCATTTTAAGTGTTGGAAGCAGGTTTTTAAGTGCTCTGGGTCATTTCGTTGGAAGGGGTTTTTAAGTGCTCTCAGTCATTTTTGTTTGAAGCAGGTTTTAAGTGCTCTGGTGTCATTTCGTTGGAAGCAGGTTTTAAGTGCTCTAGGGTCATTTTGTTGGAAGCGGGTTTTTAAGTGCTCTGTAGTCATTTAGTTGGAAGCGGTTTTTAAGTTCTCTGGAGTCATTTCGTTGGAAGCGGGTTTTTTGTGCTGTGGTTTTTTGGAACTGGTTTTTAAGTGGACATTTTTTCGTTGGAACTGGGTTTTGCACTGAGGACAAGTGTACTCTGGAGTCATTTCGTTGGAAGCGGGTTTTAAGTGCTCTGGAGTCATTTCATTGGAAGCGGGTTTTTAAGTGCTCTGGAGTCATTTCTTTGGAAGCGGGTTTTTAAGTGCTCTGGAGTCATTTCTTTGGAAGCCTGTTTTTAAGTGCTCTGAGTCATTTCTTTGGAAGGGGTTTTTAAGTTCTCTGGAGTCATTTTTGTTGGAACGGGTTTTAAGTACTCTGGTGTCATTTTTCTGGGATTTGGAGTGCTCGGTTTTTAAGTGTCTCTGGTGTCATTTCATTTGTAAGCGGGTTTTTAAGTGCTCTGGAGTCATTTCGTTTGGAGCGGGTTTTTAAGTGCTCTGGAGTCATTTCGTTGGAAGCGGGTTTTTAAGTGCTCTTTAGTCATTTCGTTGGAAGGGGTTTTTAAGTTCTCTGGAGTCATTTTGTTTGGAAGTGGGTTTTTAAATGTTCTGGTGTCCATTCGTTGGAAGCAGTTTTTAAGTGCTCTAGGGTCATTTTTTGGAAGCAGGTTTTTAAGTGCTCTGGAGTCATTTCGTTTGAAGCGGGTTTTTAAGTTCTCTTGAGTCATTTTGTTGGAGCGGGTTTTTAAGTGCTCTGGAGTCATTTCGTTGGAAGCAGGTTTTTAAGTGTTCTGGTGTCCTTTCGTTGGAAGGGTTTTTAAGTGCTCTGGGGTCATTTTGTTGGAACTGGGTTTTTAAGTGCTCTGGAGTCATTTCGTTGGAAGTGGGTTTTTAAGTGCTCTGGAGTCATTTCGTTGGAAGCGGGTTTTTAAGTGCTCTGGAGTCATTTTGTTGGAAGCGGTTTTTTAAGTGCTCTGGAGTCATTTAGTTGGAAGCCTGTTTTTAAGTGCTCTGGAGTCATTTCGTTGGAAGGGGTTTTAAGTGCTCTGAGGTCATTTCATTGGAAGCGGGTTTTTTAAGCTCTCTGAGTCATTTTGTTGGAAGTGGTTTTTAAGTGCTCTGGAGTCATTTTGTTGGAAGCGGGTTTTTAAGTGCTCAGGTAGTCATTTATTTTGAAGCGGGTTTTTAAGTGCTCTGGATTCATTTTGTTGGAAGCGGGTTTTTAAGTGCTCTGGAGTCATTCTTTGAAGCGGGTTTTAAATGTTCTGGTGGTTTTAAGTTTGCTCTCTAGTCATTTCGTTGGAAGCAGGTTTTTTAAGTGCTCTTTAGTCATTTCGTTGGAAGCGGGTTTTTAAGTGCTCTGGAGTCATTTCATTGGAAGCGGGTTTTTAAGTGCTCTGGAGTCATTTTCGTTGGAAGCGGGTTTTTAAGTGCTCTGGAGGTCATTTAGTTGGCTGCGTTGGTTTTTAAGTGCTCTGGAGTCATTTTTGTGCACTGAGGACATTTTGTTGTAACTTGTTTTTAAGTTCTCTGGAGTCATTTCGTTGGAAGTGGTTTTTAAGTGCTCTGGAGTCATTTCGTTGGAAGCGTGTTTTTAAGTGCTCTGGAGTCATTTCGTTGGAAGCGGGTTTTAAAGTGCTCTGAGTCATTTTGTTGGAAGCTTGTTTTTAAGTGCTCTGGAGTCATTTTCGTTGGAGGACATTTTGTTGGTTTTTAAGTGCTCTGGAGTCATTTCGTTGGAAGCGGGTTTTTAAGTGCTCTGGAGTCATTTCATTGGAAGCGGGTTTTTAAGTGCTCTGGAGTCATTTCGTTTTGAAGCGGGTTTTTAAGTGCTCTGGAGTCATTTCGTTGGAAGCGGGTTTTAAGTGCTCTGGAGTCATTTTGTTGGAAGCAGGTTTTTGAGTGCTCTGGAGTCATTTCTTTGGAAGCGGGTTTTAAGTGCTCTGTAGTCATTTCGTTTGGAACTGGGTTTTAAGTGCTCTGGAGTCATTTCCTTGGAAGGGTTTTTAAGTGCTCTGGGTCATTTCTTTGGAACTGGGTTTTTAAGTGCTCTGAGTCATTTCGTTGGAAGCGGGTTTTTAAGTGCTCTCCTGTCATTTTTCATTTTAAGTGCTGTTTTTAAGTTGCTCTGGGTTCATTTCATTTGAAACTGGGTTTTTAAGTGCTCTGGGGTCATTTCTTTGGAAGCTGGGTTTTTAAGTGCTGTAGTCATTTCATTGGAAGCGGGTTTTTAAGTGCTCTGGTCAGTCATTTCGTTTTTAAGCGGGTTTTTAAGTGCTCTGGAGTCATTTCTTTGGAAGCAGGTTTTTAAGTGCTTTGGAGTCATTTCTTTGGAAGCAATGTTTTAAGTGCTCTGGAGTCATTTTGTTGGACACGGGTTTTTAAGTGTTCTGGTGTCCTTTCTTTGGAAGCGGGTTTTAAGTGCTCTGGAGTCATTTAGTTGGAAGCGGGTTTTTAAGTGTTCTGGTATCCTTTCGTTGGAAGCGGGTTTTTAAGTGCTCTTTAGTCATTTCGTTGGAAGCGGGTTTTTAGTGCCCTGGAGTCATTTCGTTGGAAGTGGGTTTGTTTGTTCTCTGGAGTCTATTCGTTGGAAGTGGGGATGTAAGTACTCTGGATTCAATTCGTTGGAAACGGTTTTTATGTCGCTGATGTCATTTTTTGGAAGTGTTTTTTAAGTGTTCTGGTATCCTTTCGTTGGAAGCGGGTTTTTAAGTGCTCTGGAGTCATTTTGTTGGAAGCGTGTTTTTAAGTGCTCTGGTGTCATTTCGTTGGAAGCGGCTTTTTAAGTGTTCTGGTGTCCTTTCGTTGGAAGTGGGTTTTTAAGTGCTCTGGGGTCATATTATTGGAAGTGGGTTTTTTAGTGCTATGTAGTCATTTCTATTGAAGAAGGATTTTAGTACTCTGGAATCATTTCGTTGGAAGCGGAATTTTATGTGATCTGGTATCCTTTTGTTGGAAGCGGGTTTTAGAGTGCTCTGGAGTCATTTAGTTGGAAGCAGTTTTTTAAGTGCTCTCAAGGAAATTCGTTGGAAGCGGGTTTTTAAGTGCTCTGCAGTCATTTCATTGGAAGCGGGATTTTGAGCTCTCTGAGGTCATTTTCTGGAAGCTGTTTTTTAAGCGCTCTGGAGTCATTTCGTTGGAGGTGGGTTTTTAAGTGTTCTAGTATCCTGTATTTTGAAGCGGATTTATAAGTGCTCTGGAATCATTTCGTTGGAAGCGGATTTTTAAGTGCTCTGGAGTCATTTCGTTGGAAGCGGTATTTTAAGTGCTCTGGAGTCATTTCGTTGGGAGCGGGTTTTTACGTGCTGTTTATTCATTTCGTTGGAAGGGGCTTTTTAAGTACTCCTGAGTAATTTTGTTTGAAGCAGGTTTTTAAATGTTCTGGTGTCCATTCGTTGGAAGCAGAGTTTAAGTGCTCTAGGGTCATTTTGTTGGAAGCAGGTTTTTAAATGCTCTGGAGTCATTTCGTTGGAAGCGGTTTTTTAAGTTCTCTTGAGTCATTTCCTTGGAAGCGGGTTTTTAAGTGCAGTGGAATCCTTTCGTTGGAAGCACGTTTTTAAGTGCTCTGGAGTCCTTTCGTTGGAAGCTTTTTTTTTTGTGCACTGAGGACATTTTGTTGGAACTTGGAATTTAAGTACTCTGGAGTCATTTCGTTGGAAGTGGGTTTTAAGTGCTCTGGAGTCATTTCGTAGGAAGCGGGTTTTTAATTGCTCTGGAGTCATTTCATTGGAAGCGGTTTTTGAATGCTCTGGAGTCATTTCGTTGGAAGCTTGTTTTTAAGTGCTCTGGAGTCATTTCGTTGGAAGGGGGTTTTTATGTTCACTGAGGACATTTTGTTGGAACTGGTATTTTAAGTACTCTGGAGTCATTTCGTTGGATGTGGGATTTAGAGTGCTCTGGAGTCATTTTCTTGGAAGCGGGTCTTTAAGTGCTCAGGAGTCATTTCTTTGGAAGCGGTTTTTTAAGTGCTCTGGATTCATTTTGTTGGAAGCGTGTTTTTAAGTCTCCTGATTCACTTCGTTGAAGCGGGGTTTTAAATGTTCTGGTGTCCTTTCGTTGGAAGCAGGGTTTAAGTGCTCTAGGGTCGTTTCGTTGGAAGCAGGTTTTTAAATGCTCTGTAGTCAATTTTTGGAAGCGGGTTTTTAAGTGCTCTGGATTCATTTCATTGGAAGCGGGTTTTTATGTGCTCTGGAGTCATTTCGTTGGAAGCGGGTTTTTAAGTGCTGTGGAATCCTTTAGTTGGAAGCACGTTTGTAAGTGCTCTGGAGTCCTTTCGTTGGAATGGCTTTTTTTTGTGCACTGAGGACATTTTGTTGTAACTTGGAATTTAAGTACTCTGGAGTCATTTCGTTGGAAGTGAGTTTTAAGTGCTCTGGAGTCATTTCGTTGGAAGCGTGTTTTTAAGTGCTCTGGAGTCATTTCGTTGGAAGCGGGTTTTAAATTGCTCTGGAGTCATTTTGTTGGAAGCTTGTTTTAGAGTGCTCTGGAATCATTTCTTTGGAAGCGGGTTTTTATGTGCATTGAGGACATTTCGTTGGAACTGGGTTTTTAAGTGCTTGGGCTCATTTCGTTGGAACCGGGTTTTTAAGTGCTCTGTAGTCATTTCATTGGAAGCGGGTTTTTGAGTGCTCTGGAGTCATTTCGGTGGAAGCGGGTTTTTAAGTGCTCTGGAGTCATTTCGTTGGAAGCTGGTTTTTAAGTGCTCTGGAGTAATTTCTTTGGAAGCGGGTTTTTAAGTGCTCTGTAGTCATTTCGTTGGAAGCAGGTGGTTGAGTGCTCTGGAGTCATTTCGTTGGAAGCGGGTTTTTACGTGCACTCAGTACATTTCATTGGAACTGGGTTTTTAAGTGCTCTGGAGTCATTTCCTTGGAAGCGGGTTTTTCAGTGCTCTGGGCTCATTTCGTTGGAAGCGGGTTTTTAAGTGCTCTGTAGTCATTTCGTTGGAAGCAGGTGGTTGAGTCCTCTGGAATCATTTCGTTGGAAGCGGGTTTTTATGTGCACTGAGGACATTTCTTTGGAACTGGGTTTTTAAGTGCTCTGGGCTCATTTCGTTGGAAGCGGGTTTTTAAGTGCTCTGTAGTCATTTCATTGGAAGCGGGTTTTTAAGTGCTCTGGAGTCATTTCGTTGGAAGCGGGTTTTTAAGTGCTCTGGAGTCATTTCTTTGGAAGCAGGTTTTTAAGTGCTTTGGAGTCATTTCTTTGGAAGCAATGTTTTAAGTGCTCTGGAGTCATTTTGTTGGACACGGGTTTTTAAGTGTTCTGGTGTCCTTTCTTTGGAAGCGGGTTTTTAAGTGCTCTGGAGTCATTTAGTTGTAAGCGGGTTTTTAAGTGTTCTGGTATCCTTTCGTTGGAAGCGGGTTTTTAAGTGCTCTTTAGTCATTTCGTTGGAAGCGGGTTTTTAGTGCCCTGGAGTCATTTCGTTGGAAGTGGGTTTGTTTGTTCTCTGGAGTCTATTCGTTGGAAGTGGGGATGTAAGTACTCTGGATTCAATTCGTTGGAAACGGTTTTTTATGTGCGCTGATGTCATTTTTTTGGAAGTGTTTTTTAAGTGTTCTGGTATCCTTTCATTGGAAGCGGGTTTTTAAGTGCTCTGGAGTCATTTTGTTGGAAGCGTGTTTTTAAGTGCTCTGGTGTCATTTCGTTGGAAGCGGCTTTTTAAGTGTTCTGGTGTCCTTTCGTTGGAAGTGGGTTTTTAAGTGCTCTGGGGTCATATTATTGGAAGTGGGTTTTTAAGTGCTCTGTAGTCATTTCCATTGAAGAAGGATTTTAGTACTCTGGAATCATTTCGTTGGAAGCGGAATTTTATGTGATCTGGTATCCTTTTGTTGGAAGCGGGTTTTAGAGTGCTCTGGAGTCATTTAGTTGGAAGCAGTTTTTTAAGTGCTCTCAAGGAAATTCGTTGGAAGCGGGTTTTTAAGTGCTCTGCAGTCATTTCGTTGGAAGCGGGTTTTTGAGCTCTCTGGAGTCATTTTCTGGAAGCTGTTTTTTAAGCGCTCTGCAGTCATTTCGTTGGAGGTGGGTTTTTAAGTGTTCTAGTATCCTGTATTTTGAAGCGGATTTATAAGTGCTCTGGAATCATTTCGTTGGAAGCAGATTTTTAAGTGCTCTTGAGTCATTTCGTTGGAAGCGGTATTTTAAGTGCTCTGGAGTCATTTCGTTGGGAGCGGGTTTTTACGTGCTGTTTATTCATTTCGTTGGAAGGGGGTTTTTAAGTACTCCTGAGTAATTTTGTTTGAAGCAGGTTTTTAAATGTTCTGGTGTCCATTCGTTGGAAGCAGAGTTTAAGTGCTCTAGGGTCATTTCGTTGGAAGCAGGTTTTTAAATGCTCTGGAGTCATTTCGTTGGAAGCGGTTTTTTAAGTTCTCTTGAGTCATTTCCTTGGAAGCGGGTTTTTAAGTGCAGTGGAATCCTTTCGTTGGAAGCACGTTTTTAAGTGCTCTGGAGTCCTTTCGTTGGAAGGGCTTTTTTTTGTGCACTGAGGACATTTTGTTGGAACTTGGAATTTAAGTACTCTGGAGTCATTTCGTTGGAAGTGGGTTTTAAGTGCTCTGGAGTCATTTCGTAGGAAGCGGGTTTTTAATTGCTCTGGAGTCATTTCATTGGAAGCGGTTTTTGAATGCTCTGGAGTCATTTCGTTGGAAGCTTGTTTTTAAGTGCTCTGGAGTCATTTCGTTGGAAGGGGGTTTTTATGTTCACTGAGGACATTTTGTTGGAACTGGTATTTTAAGTACTCTGGAGTCATTTCGTTGGATGTGGGATTTAGAGTGCTCTGGAGTCATTTTCTTGGAAGCGGGTCTTTAAGTGCTCAGGAGTCATTTCTTTGGAAGCGGTTTTTTAAGTGCTCTGGATTCATTTTGTTGGAAGCGTGTTTTTAAGTCTCCTGAGTCACTTCGTTGAAGCGGGGTTTTAAATGTTCTGGTGTCCTTTCGTTGGAAGCAGGGTTTAAGTGCTCTAGGGTCGTTTCGTTGGAAGCAGGTTTTTAAATGCTCTGTAGTCAATTTTTGGAAGCGGGTTTTTAAGTGCTCTGGATTCATTTCATTGGAAGCGGGTTTTTATGTGCTCTGGAGTCATTTCGTTGGAAGCGGGTTTTTAAGTGCTGTGGAATCCTTTCGTTGGAAGCACGTTTGTAAGTGCTCTGGAGTCCTTTCGTTGGAATGGCTTTTTTTTTGTGCACTGAGGACATTTTGTTGTAACTTGGAATTTAAGTACTCTGGAGTCATTTCGTTGGAAGTGAGTTTTAAGTGCTCTGGAGTCATTTCGTTTAGGCGTGTTTTTAAGTGCTCTGGAGTCATTTCGTTGGAAGCGGGTTTTAAATTGCTCTGGAGTCATTTTGTTGGAAGCTTGTTTTAGAGTGCTCTGGAATCATTTCTTTGGAAGCGGGTTTTTATGTGCATTGAGGACATTTCGTTGGAACTGGGTTTTTAAGTGCTTGGGCTCATTTCGTTGGAAGCGGGTTTTTAAGTGCTCTGTAGTCATTTCATTGGAAGCGGGTTTTTGAGTGCTCTGGGGTGGAAGCGGGTTTTTAAGTGCTCTGTAGTCATTTCATTGGAAGCGGGTTTTTAAGTGCTCTGGAGTCATTTCTTTGGAAGCGGGTTTTTAAGTGCTCTGTAGTCATTTCGTTTGAAGCAGGTGGTTGAGTGCGTTGGAAGCGTGTTTTTACGTGCACTCAGTACATTTCATTGGAACTGGGTTTTTAAGTGCTCTGGAGTCATTTCCTTGGAAGCGGGTTTTTGAGTGCTCTGGGCTCATTTCGTTGGAAGCGGGTTTTTAAGTGCTCTGTAGTCATTTCGTTGGAAGCAGGTGGTTGAGTGCTCTGGAATCATTTCGTTGGAAGCGGGTTTTTATGTGCACTGAGGACATTTCTTTGGAACTGGGTTTTTAAGTGCTCTGGGCTCATTTCGTTGGAAGCGGGTTTTTAAGTGCTCTGTAGTCATTTCATTGGAAGCGGGTTTTTAAGTGCTCTGGAGTCATTTCATTTAGGCGGGTTTTTAAGTGCTCTGGAGTCATTTTGGAAGCAGGTTTTAAGTGCTCTGGAGTCATTTCTTTGAAAGTGGTTTTTAAGTTCTCTGGAGTCATTTCGTTGGAAGCTGGTTTTGAGTGCTCTGGAGTCATTTCGTTGGAAGCAGGTTTTTACGTGCTCTGGATTCATTTTGTTGGTTTTGAGTGCGTATTTTTTAAGTTCTAAGTTCTGAGTCATTTCATTGAAGCGGGGTTTTAAATGTTCTGGTGTCCTTTCGGTGGAAGCAGGGTTTAAGTGCTCTAGGGTCGTTTCGTTGGAAGCAGGTTTTTAAATGCTCTGTAGTCAATTTTTGGAAGCGGGTTTTTAAGTGCTCTGGAGTCATTTCGTTGGAAGCAGGGTTTTTAAATGTTCTGGTGTCCTTTCGTTGGAATCGGGGTTTAAGTGCTCTAGGGTCGTTTCCTTGGAAGTAGGTTTTTAAATGCTCTGTAGTCAATTTGTTGGAAGCGGGTTTTTAAGTGCTCTGGAGTCATTTCGTTGGAGGCGGGTCTTTAAGTGCTCTGGGATATTTTAGTTAGAAGCGGGTTTTTAAGTGCTGTGGAGTCCTTGCATTTGAAGCGGATTTTTTAATGCTCTGGCTCATTTTCCTGGAAGCAGTATTTTAAGTGCTCTGGCTCATTTCTTTGGAAGCAGGTTTTTAAGTGCTCTGGAGTCATTTCAATTGAAGCGGTATTTGGAGTGCTCTGGAGTCATTTCGTTGGAAGCGAGTTTTTAAGTGCTCTGGGCTCATTTCTTTGGAAGCGGGTTTTTAAGTGCTCTGTAGCCATTTCATTGGAAGTGGGTTTTTGAGTGCTCTGGAGTCATTTCATTGGAAGCAGATTATTGAGTGCTCTGGAGTCATTTCGTTGGAAGCGGGTTTTTAAGTGCTCTGGAATCATTTTGTTGGAAGCATGTTTTAAAATGTTCTGGAATCATTTCGTTGGAAGCGGGATTTTATGTGCACTGAGGACATTTCTTTGGAACTGTGTTTCTAAGTGCTCTGGGCTCATTTCGTTGGAAGCAGGTTTTTAAGTGCTCTGGAATCATTTCGTTGGAAGCGGGTTTTTAAGTGCTCTGTAGTCATTTCATTGGAAGCGGGTTTTTGAGTGCTCTGGAGTCATTTCGTTGGAAGCGGGTTTTTAAGTGCTCTGGATTCAATTCGTTGGAAGCGGTTTTTAGAGTGCTCTGGACTCATTTCGTTGGAAGCGGGTTTTTAAGTGCTCTGGAGTCATTTCGTTGGAAGCAGGTTTTTAAGTGCTCTAGAGTCATTTCATTGGAAGCGTGTTTTTGAATACTCTGGAGTCATTTCGTTGGAAGTGGGTTTTTGAGTGCTCAGGAGTTATTTCGTTGGAAGGGGGTTTTTAAGTGCTCTGGAGTCATTTCTTTGGAAGCGGGTTTTTAAGTGCTCTGGAGTCATTTCTTTGGAAGCGGGTTTTTAAGTACTCTGGAGTCATTTCGTTGGAAGTGGGTTTTTAATTGCTCTGGAGTCATTTCAATTGAAGCAGGTTTTTGAGTGCTCTGGAGTCATTTCGTTGGAACTGGGTTTTTAAGTGCTCTGGGCTCATTTCGTTGGAAGCCGGTTTTTGAGGGCTCTGGAGTCATTTCATTGGAAGCGGATTTTTGAGTGCTCTGGAGTCATTTCGATGGAAGCGGGGTTTTATGTGCTCTGACGTCATTTCGTTGGAAGAGGTTCTTTAAGTGCTCTGGGATCATTTAGTTGGAAGCGGGTTTTTAAGTGCTGTCGAGTCCTTTCGTTGGAAGCGGATTTTTAAGTGCTCTGGCTCATTTCGTTGGAAGCGGCATTTTAAGTGATCTGGCTCATTTCGTTGGAAGCGGGTTTTTAAGTGCTCTGGGCTCATTTCGTTGGAGTGGGTTTTTAAGTGCTCTGTAGTCATTTCATTGGAAGCAGGTTCTTGAGTACTCTGGAGTCATTTCTTTGGAAGTGGGTTTTTGAGTGCTGTGGAGTCATTTCGTTGGAAGCAGGGTTTTAAATGTTCTGGTGTCCTTTCGTTGGAAGCAGGGTTTAAGTGCTCTAGGGTCATTTCCTTGAAAGAAGGGTTTTAAATGCTCTGTAGTCAATTTGTTGGAAGCGGGTTTGTAAGTGCTTTGGAGTCATTTCGTTGGAAGCGGGTTTTTAAGTGCTCTGGAGTCATTTCGTTGGAAGCGGATTTTAGAGTGCTCTGGAATCATTTCGTTGGAAGCGGGTTTTTAAGTTCTGTGGAGTCCTTTCATTGGAAGCGGATTTTTAAGTTCTCTGGAGTCATTTGGTTGGAAGCGGGTTTTTATGTGCACTGAGAATATTTCGTTGGAACTGAGTTTTTAAGTGCTCTGGCGTCATTTCGTTGGAAGCCGTTTTTAGAGTTCTCTGGAGTCATTTTGTTGGAAGCAGGTTTTATAGTGCTCTGGATTCATTTAGTTGGAAGCGGGTTTTTATGTGCTCTGAGGTCATTTCGTTGGAAGCGGGTTTTAAAGTGCTCTGGAGTTATTTCGTTAGAAGCGTTTTTTTAAGTGCTCTGGAGTCATTTCATTGGAAGGGGGTTTTTATGTGCTCTGAGCTCATTTTGTTGGAACTGGGTTTTTAAGTGCTCTGTAGTCATTTCATTGGAAGCAGGTTTTTGAGTACTCTGGAGTCATTTCTTTGGAAGTGGGTTTTTAAGTGCTCTGGAGTCATTTCGTTGGAAGCGGGTTTTTAAATGTTCTGGTGTCATTTCGTTGGAAGCGGGTTTTTAAGTGCTCTGGGTCATTTCCTTGAAAGAAGGGTTTTTAAATGCTCTGTAGTCAATTTGTTGGAAGCGGGTTTGTAAGTGCTTTGGAGTCATTTCGTTGGAAGCGGGTTTTTAAGTGCTCTGGAGTCATTTCGTTGGAAGTGGGTTTTTGAGTGCTCAGGAGTTATTTCGTTGGAAGGGGTTTTTAAGTGCTCTGGAGTCATTTCTTTGGAAGCGGGTTTTTAAGTGCTCTGGAGTCATTTCTTTGGAAGCGGGTTTTTAAGTGCTCTGAGTCATTTCGTTGGAACCTGGGTTTTTAAGTGCTCTGGAGTCATTTCGTTTGAAGCAGGTTTTTAAGTGCTCTGGAGTCATTTCGTTGGAACTGGGTTTTTAAGTGCTCTGGGCTCATTTCGTTGGAAGCGGGTTTTTAAGTGCTCTGGGCTCATTTCGTTGGAAGCGGGTTTTTAAGTGCTCTGGAGTCATTTCTTTGGAAGCGGGTTTTTAAGTGCTCTGGAGTCATTTCGATGGAAGCGGGGTTTTATGTGCTCTGGCGTCATTTCGTTGGAAGAGGTTTTTAAGTGCTCTGGAGTCATTTAGTTGGAAGCGGGTTTTTAAGTGCTCTGGAGTCATTTCGTTGGAAGCGGATTTTTAAGTGCTCTGGAGTCATTTCGTTGGAAGCGGGTTTTTAAGTGCTCTGGAGTCATTTCTTTGGAAGCGGGTTTTTAAGTGCTCTGGAGTCATTTCGTTGGAAGTGGGTTTTTTAAGTGCTCTGGAGTCATTTCATTGGAAGCGGGTTTTAAGTGCTCTGGAGTCATTTTTTGGAAGGGTTTTTAAGTGCTCTGGAGTCATTTCGTTGGAAGAAGGGTTTTTTAAGTGCTCTGGTGTCATTTCGTTGGAAGCGGGTTTTAAGTGCTCTGGGGTCATTTCGTTGGAAGCGGGTTTTTAAGTGCTCTGGAGTCATTTTGTTGGAAGCGGGTTTTTAAGTGCTCTGGAGTCATTTCGGTTTTGGAAGCGGGTTTTAAGTGCTCTGGAGTCATTTCGTTGGAAGCGGGTTTTTAAGTGCTCTGGAGTCATTTTGTTGGAAGCGGGTTTTTAAGTGCTCTGGAGTCATTTCATTGGAAGCGGGTTTTTAAGTGCTCTGGAGTCATTTGTTGGAAGCGGGTTTTTAAGTGCTCTGGAGTCATTTCGTTTGGAAGGGGTTTTTATGTTCACTCTTGGACTCATTTTAAGTTGGTCAAAGCGGGTTTTTTAAGTGCTCTGTTGAGGCGGTCATTTTGTTGGAAGCGGGTTTTTAAGTGCTCTGTTGTCATTTTGTTGGAAGCGGGTTTTTAAGTGCTCTGGAGTCATTTCGTTGGAAGCGGGTTTTTAAGTGCTCTGATGTCATTTCGTTGGAAAGCGGTTTTTAAGTGCTCTGGGTCATTTCGTTGGAAGCGGGTTTTTAAGTGCTCTGGAGTCATTTTGTTGGAAGCGGTAGTTTTTAAGTGCTCTGGCTCATTTCGTTGGAAGCAGGTTTTTAAGTGCTCTGGGCTCATTTCTTTGGAGCGGGTTTTTAAGTGCTCTGTAGTCATTTCATTGGAAGGGGTTTTTATGTGCACTGAGGACATTTTGTTGGAACTGGGCTTTTAAGTACTCTGGAGTCATTTTGTTGGAAGCGGGTTTTAAGTGCTCTGGAGTCATTTCGTTGGAAAGCGGGTTTTTATGTGCTCTGGATTCATTTTTTTGGGCGGGTTTTTAAGTGCTCTGAGTCATTTCGTTGGAAGCGGGTTTTTAAGTGCTCTGTAGTTATTTCATTGGAGCGGGTTTTTAAGTACTCTGGAGTCATTTCTTTGGAAGCAGGTTTTTTAAGTGCTCTGGATTCTTTTTCGTTGGAAGCGGGTTTTTAAGTGCTCTGGAGTCATTTCATTGGAAGCGGGTTTTTAAGTGCTCTGGAGTCATTGGAAAGCGGGTTTTAAGTAGGCGGGGTTTTTAAATGTTCTGGTGTCCTTTCGTTGGAAGCGGGGTTTAAGTGCTCTAAGGTCATTTCCTTGAAAGAAGGTTTTTAAATGCTCTGTAGTCAATTTGTTGGAAGCGGGTTTGTAAGTGCTTTGGAGTCATTTCGTTGGAAGCGGGTTTTTCAGTGCTCTGGAGTCATTTCGTTGGAAGCGGATTTTAGAGTGCTCTGGAATCATTTCGTTGGAAGCAGGTTTTTAAGTTCTGTGGAGTCCTTTCGTTGGAAGCAGATTTTTAAGTTCTCTGGAGTCATTTGGTTGGAAGCGGGTTTTTATGTGCACTGAGGATATTTCGTTGGAACTGAGTTTTTAAGTGCTCTGGCGTCATTACGTTGGAAGCCGTTTTTAGAGTTCTCTGGAGTCATTTTGTTGGAAGCAGGTTTTATAGTGCTCTGGATTCATTTAGTTTGAAGCGGGTTTTTATGTGCTCTGAGGTCATTTCGTTAGAAGTGGGTTTTGAAGTGCTCTGGAGTTATTTCTTTAGAAGCGTTTTTTTAAGTGCTCTGGAGTCATTTCATTGGAAGGGGGTTTTTATGTGCACTGAGGACATTTTGTTGGAACTGGGCTTTTAAGTACTCTGGAGTGATATCGTTGGAAGCAGGTTTTAGAGTGCTCTCGAGTCATTTCGTTGGTAGCGGGTTTTTAAGTGCTCTGGAGTCATTTCGTTGGAAGCGGGTTTTTAAGTGCTCTGGCTCATTGAGTTGGAAGCGGTATTTTAAGTGCTCTGGCTCATTTCGTTGGAAGCAGGTTTTTAAGTGCTCTGGACTCATTTCGTTGGAGCGGGTTTTTAAGGGCTCTGTAGTCATTTCATTGGAAGCGGGTTCTTGAGTGCTCTGGAGTAATTTCGTTGGAAGTGGGTTTTTATGTGCACTGAGGACATTTCTTTGGAACTGGGTTTTTAAGTGCTCTGGAGTCATTTCGTTGGAAGCTGGTTTTTAAGTACTATGGAGTCATTTTGTTGGAAGCTTGTTTTAGAGTGCTCTGGAATCATTTCAAAGGAAAGGGGTTTTTATGTGCACTGAGGACATTTCATTGGACCTGGGTTTTTAAGTGCTCTGGAGTCATTTCTTTGGAAGCGGCTTTTTAAGTGCTCTGGAGTTATTTCGTTAGAAGCGTTTTTTTAAGTGCTCTGGAGTCATTTCATTGGAAGGGGGTTTTTTTGTGCACTGAGGACATTTTGTTGGAACTGGGTTTTTAAGTGCTCTGTTGTCATTTTGTTGGAAGCGGGTTTTTAAGTGCTCTGGAGTCATTTTGTTGGAGGCGGGTTTTTAAGTGCTCTGTTGTCATTTTTTTGGAACGGGTTTTAAGTGCTCTGGGTCATTTTGTTGGAAGCGGATTTTTAAGTGCTCTGATGTCATTTCGTTGGAAGCGGGTCTTTAAGTGCTCTGGGATCATTTCGTTGGAAGCGGGTTTTTAAGTGCTGTGGAGTCCTTTCGTTGGAAGCGGATTTTTAAGTGCTCTGGCTCATTTCGTTGGAAGCGGATTTTTAAGTGCTCTGGCTCATTTCGTTGGAAGCAGGTTTTTAAGTGCTCTGGGCTCATTTCTTTGGACCGGGTTTTTAAGTGCTTTGTAGTCATTTCATTGGAAGGGGGTTTTTATGTGCACTGAGGACATTTTGTTGGAACTGGGCTTTTAAGTACTATGGAGTCATTTCGTTGGAAGCAGGTTTTAGAGTGCTCTCGAGTCATTTCGTTGGAAGCGGGTTTTTATGTGCTCTGGATTCTTTTCGTTGGAAGCGAGTTTTTAAGTGCTCCTGAGTCATTTCGTTGGAGCGGGTTTTTAAGTGCTCTGTAGTTATTTCATTGGAAGCGGGTTCTTGAGTACTCTGGAGTCATTTCTTTGGAAGCAGGTATTTACGTGCTCTGGATTCTTTTCGTTGGAAGCGGGTTTTTAAGTGCTCTGGAGTCATTTCATTGGAAGCGGGTTTTTGAGTGCTGTGGAGTCATTTCGTTGGAAGCGGGGTTTTTAAATGTTCTGGTGTCCTTTCGTTGGAAGCGGGGTTTAAGTGCTCTAAGGTCATTTCCTTGAAAGAAGGTTTTTAAATGCTCTGTAGTCAATTTGTTGGAAGCGGGTTTGTAAGTGCTTTGGAGTCATTTCGTTGGAGCGGTTTTTGAGTTGGAGTCATTTCGTTAGGCGGGTTTTTAAATGTTCTGGTGTTTTCAGTGCGGGTTTTAAGTCTCTAGAGTCATTTCCTTGAAAGAAGGTTTTTAAATGCTCTGTAGTCAATTTGTTGGAGCGGGTTTTAAGTGCTTTTGAAGCGGGTTTTTAAGTGCTCTGGAGTCATTTCGTTGGGCGGATTTTAGAGTGCTCTTTTAAGTTGGAGCGGGTTTTTAAGTTCTGTGGAGTCCTTTCGTTGGAAGCAGATTTTTAAGTTCTCTGGAGTCATTTGGTTGGAAGCGGGTTTTTATGTGCACTGACTATATTTCGTTGGAACTGAGTTTTTAAGTGCTCTGGCGTCATTTCGTTGGAAGCCGTTTTTAGAGTTCTCTGGAGTCATTTTGTTGGAAGCAGGTTTTATAGTGCTCTGGATTCATTTAGTTGGAAGCGGGTTTTTATGTGCTCTGAGGTCATTTCGTTAGAAGTGGGTTTTAAAGTGCTCTGGAGTTATTTCTTTAGAAGCGTTTTTTTAAGTGCTCTGGAGTCATTTCATTGGAAGGGGGTTTTTATGTGCACTGAGGACATTTTGTAGGAACTGGGCTTTTAAGTACTCTGGAGTGATATCGTTGGAAGCGGGTTTTAGAGTGCTCTCGATTCATTTCGTTGGTAGCGGGTTTTTAAGTGCTCTGGAGTCATTTCGTTGGAAGCTGGTTTTTAAGTACTATGGAGTCATTTTGTTGGAAGCTTGTTTTAGAGTGCTCTGGAATCATTTCAAAGGAAAGGGGTTTTTATGTGCACTGAGGACATTTCATTGGACCTGGGTTTTTAAGTGCTCTGGAGTCATTTCGTTGGAAGCGGCTTTTTAAGTGCTCTGGAGTTATTTCGTTAGAAGCGTTTTTTTAAGTGCTCTGGAGTCATTTCATTGGAAGGGGTTTTTATGTGCACTGAGGACATTTTGTTGGAACTGGGCTTTTAAGTACTCTGGAGTGATATCGTTGGAAGCGGGTTTTAGAGTGCTCTCGAGTCATTTCGTTGGTAGCGGGTTTTTAAGTGCTCTGGAGTCATTTCGTTGGAAGCGGGTTTTTAAGTGCTCTGGCTCATTTAGTTGGAAGCGGTATTTTAAGTGCTCTGGCTCATTTCGTTGGAAGCAGGTTTTTAAGTGCTCTGGGCTCATTTCGTTGGAGCGTGTTTTTAAGGGCTCTGTAGTCATTTCATTGGAAGTGGGTTCTTGAGTGCTCTGGAGTAATTTCGTTGGAAGTGGGTTTTTATGTGCACTGAGGACATTTCGTTGGAACTGGGTTTTTAAGTGCTCTGGAGTCATTTCGTTGGAAGCTGGTTTTTAAGTACTATGGAGTCATTTTGTTGGAAGCTTGTTTTAGAGTGCTCTGGAATCATTTCAAAGGAAAGGGGTTTTTATGTGCACTGAGGACATTTCATTGGACCTGGGTTTTTAAGTGCTCTGGAGTCATTTCGTTGGAAGCGGCTTTTTAAGTGCTCTGGAGTCTTTTTCGTTAAGCGGGTTTTTAAGTGCTCTGGAGTCATTTCGTTGGAAGCGGGTTTTTAAGTGCTCTGGAGTCATTTCGTTGGAAGCGGGTTTTTAATTGCTCTGGAGTCATTTCATTGGAAACGGTTTTTGAATGCTCTGGAGTCATTTCGTTGGAAGCATGTTTTTAAGTGCTCTGGAGTCATTTCGTTGGAAGGGGGTTTTTATGTTCACTGAGGACATTTTGTTGGAACTGGTATTTTAAGTACTCTGGAGTCATTTTGTTGGAAGTGGGTTTTAAGTGCTCTGGATTCATTTTGTTGGAAGCGGGTTTTTAAGTGCTCTGGAGTCATTTCGTCATTTGGAAGCGGGTTTTTAAGTGCTCTGTTGTCATTTTGTTGGAAGCGGGTTTTTTAGAGTGCTCTGGAATCATTTTGTTGAAGCGGGTTTTTTTGTGCTCTGATGTCATTTCGTTGGAAGCTGGTTTTTTGCTCTGAGTCATTTTGTTTGGAAGGGTTTTAAGTGCTCTGGAGTCATTTCATTGGAAGCGGGTTTTTTAAGTGCTCTGGCTCATTTCATTTTGGACCTGGGTTTTTAAGTGCTCTGGTCTCGGGTTTTTTCTGGAGTCATTTTGTTGGAAGCGGGTTTTTAAGTGCTCTGGGCTCATTTCTTTGGAGCGGGTTTTTAAGTGCTCTGTAGTCATTTCATTGGAAGCGGGTTTTTAAGTGCTCTGGAGGTCATTTTCTTTGGAACTGGGTTTTTAAGTGCTCTGGAGTCATTTCGTTGGAAGCGGGTTTTTTTAAGTGGACATTTCTGGAGTCATTGGAGTCATTTCGTTGGAAGCGGGTTTTTAAGTGCTCTGGATTCATTTTCGTTGGAAGCGGGTTTTAAAGTGTCTCTGGAGTCATTTTGTTGGAAGCGGGTTTTTAAGTGCTCTGGAGTCATTTCATTGGAAGCGGGTTTTAAGTGCTCTGAGTCATTTCGTTTGGAAGCGGGTTTTTAAGTGCTCTGTAGTCATTTCGTTGGAAGCGGGTTTTTTAAGTGCTCTGGGGTCATTTGTTGAAAGCGGGTTTTTAAGTGCTCTGAGTCATTTTGTTGGAAGCGGGTTTTTAAGTGCTCTGGAGTCATTTTGTTGGAAGCGGGTTTTTAAGTTTCTGGAGTCCTTTCGTTGGAAGCGGGTTTTTAAGTTCTCTGGAGTCATTTGGTTGGAAGCGGGTTTTTATGTGCACTGAGTCATTTCTTTGGAACTGGGTTTTTAAGTGCTCTGGAGTCATTTCGTTTTGGAAGCGGTTTTTAAGTGCTCTGGAGTCATTTTGTTGGAAGCAGGTTTTTTAAGTGCTCTGGATTCATTTAGTTTGGAAGCGGGTTTTTATGTGCTCTGAGGTCATTTCGTTGGAAGCGGGTTTTTAAGTGCTCTGGAGTTATTTCTTTGAAGAAAGGTTTTTTAAGTGCTCTGGAGTCATTTCATTGGAGGGGTTTTTATGTGCACTGAGGACATTTTGTTGGAACTGGGTTTTTAAGTGCTCTGGTGTCATTTCGTTGGAAGCGGGTTTTAAGTGCTCTGGAGTCATTTGTTGGAAGCGGGTTTTTAAGTGCTCTGGAGTCATTTTGTTGGAAGCGGGTTTTTAAGTGCTCTGGAGTCATTTCGTTTGGAGCGGGTTTTTAAGTGCTCTGTTGTCATTTCGTTGGAAGCGGGTTTTTAAGTGCTCTGGAGTCATTTTTTTGGAAGCGGTTTTTTTTTTTGTGCTCTGATGTCATTTCGTTGGAAGCGGGTTTTTAAGTGCTCTGGGATCATTTCGTTGGAAGCGGGTTTTTAAGTGCTCTGGAGTCATTTCGTTGGAAGCGGGTTTTTAAGTGCTCTGGCTCATTTCGTTGGAAGCGGGTTTTTTAAGTGCTCTGGCTCATTTCGTTGGAAGCAGGTTTTTAAGTGCTCTGGGCTCATTTCTTTGGAGCGGGTTTTTAAGTGCTCTGTAGTCATTTCATTGGAAGGGGTTTTTATGTGCACTGAGGACATTTTGTTGGAACTGGGCTTTTAAGTACTATGGAGTCATTTCGTTGGAAGCAGGTTTTAGAGTGCTCTTGAGTCATTTTGTTAGGCGGGTTTTTATGTGCTCTGGATTCTTTTTCGTTTTAGGCGAGTTTTTAAGTGCTCTGAGTCATTTCGTTGGAAGCGGGTTTTTAAGTGCTCTGTAGTCATTTCATTGGAAGCAGGTTCTTGAGTACTCTGGAGTCATTTCTTTGGAAGCGGGTTTTCGTGCTCTGGATTCATTTCGTTGGAGGCGGTTTTTAAGTGCTCCTGAGTCATTTTTCGTTTAGGCGGGGTTTTAAATGTTCTGGTGTCCTTTGGTTGGAAGCGGGGTTTAAGTGCTCTGGGTCATTTCCTTGAAAGCAGGTTTTTAAATGCTCTGGTTTTCAATTTGTTGGAAGCGGGTTTTTAAGTGCTTTGGAGTTATTTCGTTGGAAGGGGTTTTTAAGTGCTCTGGAGTCATTTTCGTTGGAAGCGGGTTTTTAAGTGCTCTCGGATCATTTTTGGAAGCGGGTTTTAAGTTCTGTGAGTCCTTTCGTTGGAAGCGGATTTTTAAGTTCTCTGGATTCATTAGGTTGGAGGCGGGTTTTTATGTGCACTGAGGATATTTCGTTGGAACTGAGTTTTTAAGTGCTCTGTCGTCATTTCGTTGGAAGCGGGTTTTAGAGTGCTCTGGAGTCATTTTTTTGAAGCGGGTTTTATACTGCTCTGGATTCATTTTGTTGGAAGCGGGTTTTTATGTGCTCTGAGGTCATTTTCGTTGGAAGCGGGTTTTAAAGTGCTCTGGAGTTATTTCGTTAGAAACCGGGTTTTTAAGTTCTCTGGAGTCATTTCAATGGAAGGGGTTTTTATGTGCACTGACTTCATTTTGTTGGAACTGGGCTTTTAATTACTCTGGAGTGATTTCGTTGGAAGTCGTTTTAAGTGCTCTCGAGTCATTTCGTTTAAGCGGGTTTTTAAGTGCTCTGGATTCATTTTGTTGGAAGCGGGTTTTTAAGTGCTCTGGCTCATTTAGTTGGAAGCGGTATTTTAAGTGCTCTGGCTCATTTCGTTGGAAGCGGGTTTTTAAGTGCTCTGGGCTCATTTCGTTGGAGCTGGTTTTTAAGGGCTCTGTAGTCATTTCATTGGAAGCGGGTTCTTGAGTGCTCTGGAGTAATTTCGTTGGAAGTGGGTTTTTATGTGCACTGAGGACATTTCGTTGCAACTGGGTTTTTAAGTGCTCTGGAGTCATTTCTTTGGAAGCGGGTTTTTAAGTGCTCTCGAGTCATTTCGTTGGAAGCGGGTTTTTAAGTTCTCTGGATTCATTTCGTTGGAAGCGGGTTTTTAATTGCTCTGGAGTCATTTCATTGGAAGCGGTTTTTGAATGCTCTGGAGTCATTTCGGTGGAAGCACGTTTTTAAGTGCTCTGGAGTCATTTCGTTGGAAGGGGGTTTTTATGTTCACTGAGGACATTTTGTTGGAACTGGTATTTTAAGTACTCTGGAGTCATTTCGTTGGAAGTGGGATTTAGAGTGCTCTAGAGTCATTTTCTTGGAAGCGGGTTTTTAAGTGCTCTGGAGTCATTTCGTTGGAAGCGGGTTTTTAAGTGCTCTGGAATCATTTTGTTGGAAGCTTGTTTTAAAATGCTCTGGAATCATTTCGTTGGAAGCGCGTTTTTATGTGCACTAAGGACATTTTTTTGGAAGCGGGTTTTTAAGTGCTCTGTAGTCATTTCATTGGAAGCGGGTTTTTGAGTGCTCTGGAGTCATTTCGTTGGAAGCGGGTTTTTAAGTGCTCTCGGATCATTTTTTGGAAGCGGGTTTTTAAGTTCTGTGGAGTCCTTTCGTTGGAAGCGGGTTTTTAAGTTGTCTGGAGTCATTTGGTTGGAAGCGGGTTTGAGAGTGCTCTGGAGTCATTTTGTTGGAAGCGGGTTTTATAGTGCTCTGGATTCATTTCGTTGGAAGCCGATTTTAGAGTGCTCTGGAATCATTTCGTTGGAAGCTGGTTTTTAAGTGCTGTCGGATCATTTTTTGGAAGCGGGTTTTTAAGTTCTGTGGAGTCCTTTCCTTGGAAGCGGATTTTTATGTTCTCTGGAGTCATTTGGTTGGATGCGGGTTTTTATGTGCACTGAGGATATTTCGTTGGAACTGAGTTTTTAAGTGCTCTGGTGTCATTTCGTTGGAAGCGGGTTTTAGAGTGCTCTGGAGTCATTTTGTTGGAATCGGGTTTTATAGTGCTCTGGATTCATTTCGTTTTGGGCGGGTTTTTATGTGCTCTGAGGTCATTTCGTTGGAAGCGGGTTTTAAAGTGCTCTGGAGTTATTTCGTTAGAAACGTGTTTTTTAAGTTCTCTGGAGTCATTTCATTGGAAGGGGTTTTTATGTGCACTGAGGACATTTTGTTGGAACTGGGCTTTTAAGTACTCTGGAGTGATATCGTTGGAAGCGGGTTTTAGAGTGCTCTCGAGTCATTTCTTTGGAAGCGGGTTTTTAAGTGCTCTGGAGTCATTTCGTTGGAAGCGGGTTTTTAAGTGCTCTGGCTCATTTAGTTGGAAGCGGTATTGTAAGTGCTCTGGCTCATTTCGTTGGAGCGGGTTTTTAAGTGCTCTGTAGTCATTTCATTGGAAGCGGGTTCTTGAGTGCTCTGGAGTAATTTCGTTGGAAGTGGGTTTTTATGTGCACTGAGGACATTTCGTTGGAACTGGGTTTTTAAGTGCTCTGGAGTCATTTCTTTGGAAGCGGGTTTTTAAGTGCTCTGGAGTCATTTCGTTGGAAGCGGGTTTTTTAGTGCTATGGAGTCATTTTGTTGGAAGCTTGTTTTAGCGTGCTCTGGAATCATTTCGAAGGAAAGGGGTTTTTATGTGCACCGAGGACATTTCATTGGACCTGGGTTTTTAAGTGCTCTGGAGTCATTTCGTTGGAAGCGGGTTTTAGAGTGCTCTGGATTCATTTCGTTGGAAGAGGGTTTTTAAGTGCTGTGGAGTCATTTCATAGGAAGCGGGTTTTTAATTGCTCTGGAGTCATTTCATTGGAAGCGGTTTTTGAATGCTCTGGAGACATTTCGTTGGAAGCAGGTTTTTAAGTGCTCTGGAGTCATTTCTTTGGAAGGGGGTTTTTATGTTCACTGAGGACATTTTGTTGGAACTGGTATTTTAAGTACTCTGGAGTCATTTCGTTGGAAGTGGGATTTAGAGTGCTCTGGAGTCATTTTCTTGGAAGCGGGTCTTTAAGTGCTCAGGAGTCATTTCGTTGGAAGCGGGTTTTTAAGTGCTCTGGATTCATTTTGTTGGAAGCGTGTTTTTAAGTCTCCTGAGTCACTTCGTTGAAGCGGGGTTTTAAATATTCTGGTGTCCTTTCGTTGGAAGCAGGGTTTAAGTGCTCTAGGGTCGTTTCGTTGGAAGCAGGTTTTTAAATGCTCTGTAGTCAATTTTTGGAAGCGGGTTTTTAAGTGCTCTGGATTCATTTCATTGGAAGCGGGTTTTTATGTGCTCTGGAGTCATTTCGTTTAGGCGGGTTTTTAAGTGCTGTGGAATCCTTTCGTTGGAAGCACGTTTGTAAGTGCTCTGGAGTCCTTTCGTTGGAATGGCTTTTTTTTTGTGCACTGAGGACATTTTGTTGTAACTTGGAATTTAAGTACTCTGGAGTCATTTCGTTGGAAGTGAGTTTTAAGTGCTCTGGAGTCATTTCGTTGGAAGCGTGTTTTTAAGTGCTCTGGAGTCATTTCGTTGGAAGCGGGTTTTAAATTGCTCTGGAGTCATTTTGTTGGAAGCTTGTTTTAGAGTGCTCTGGAATCATTTCTTTGGAAGCGGGTTTTTATGTGCACTGAGGACATTTCGTTGGAACTGGGTTTTTAAGTGCTTGGGCTCATTTCGTTGGAAGCGGGTTTTTATGTGCTCTGGGCTCATTTCGTTGGAAGCGGGTTTTTAAGTGCTCTGTAGTCATTTCATTGGAAGCAGGTTTTTGAGTGCTCTGGAGTCATTTCGGTGGAAGCGGGTTTTTAAGTGCTCTGGAGTCATTTAGTTGGAAGCGGGTTTTTAAGTGCTCTGGAGTAATTTCTTTGGAAGCGGGTTTTTAAGTGCTCTGTAGTCATTTCGTTGGAAGCAGGTGGTTGAGTGCTCTGGAGTCATTTCGTTGGAAGCGGGTTTTTACGTGCACTGAGTACATTTCGTTGGAACTGGGTTTTTAAGTGCTCTGGAGTCATTTCCTTGGAAGCGGGTTTTTGAGTGCTCTGGGCTCATTTCGTTGGATGCGGGTTTTTAAGTGCTCTGTAGGCATTTCGTTGGAAGCGGGTGGTTGAGTGCTCTGGAATCATTTCGTTGGAAACGGGTTTTTATGTGCACTGAGGACATTTCTTTGGAACTGGGTTTTTAAGTGCTCTGGGCTCATTTCGTTGGAAGCGGGTTTTTAAGTGCTCTGTAGTCATTTCATTGGAAGCGGGTTTTTGAGTGCTCCTGAGTCATTTCTGTCAAAGCGGGTTTTTAAGTGCTCTGGAGTCATTTCATTGGTATTGGGTTTTTGAGTGCTCTGGAGTCATTTCGTTGGAAGCGGGTTTTTAAGTGCTCTGCAGTCATTTCGTTGGAAGCGGGTTTTTGAGGGCTCTGGAGTCATTTCATTTCGGTGGAAGCAGATTTTAGAGTGCTCTGGAGTCATTTCATTGGTATTGGGTTTTTGAGTGCTCTGGAGTCATTTCGTTGGAAGCGGGTTTTTAAGTGCTCTGCAGTCATTTCGTTGGAAGCGGGTTTTTGAGTGCTCCTGAGTCATTTCGGTAGAAGCGGGTTTTTAAGTGCTCTGGAGTCATTTCCTTGGAAGCGGGATTTTAAATGTTCTGGTGTCATTTCGTTGGAAGCAGGTTTTTAAGTGCTCTAGGAGTCATTTCGTTGGAAGCAGGTTTTAAATGCTCTGTAGTCATTTTTTGGAGCGGGTTTTTAAGTGCTCAGTCATTTCGTTGGAAGCGGGTTTTTATGTGCTCTGGAGTCATTTTTTTGGAAGCGGGTTTTTAAGTGCTCTGGTAGTCATTTCGTTGGAGGCGGTTTTTTTTTGAGTCATTTCATTCTCTGCGGGTTTTTAAGTGCTCTTCATTTCGTTGGTAGCGGGTTTTTAAGTGCTCTGGAGTCATTTCGTTGGAAGCGGGTTTTTAAGTGCTCTGCAGTCATTTCGTTGGAGCGGGTTTTTAAGTGCTCTGGAGTCATTTATTGGAAGCAGGTTTTTAAGTGCTCTGGAGTCATTTCGTTGGAAGCGGGTTTTTAAGTGTCTCTGGAGCGGTCATTTCGTTGGAAGCGGGTTTTTAAGTGCTCTGGAGTCATTTCGTTCTGGTGGGTTCAGTGCTCTGTAGTCATTTTTTGAGTGCTCTGGAGTCATTTTTTTGGAAGGCGGGTTTTAAGTGCTCTGGAGTCATTTAGTTGGAAGCGGGTTTTAAGTGCTCTGGAGTCATTTCGTTGGAAGCGGGTTTTTAAGTGCTCTGGAGTCATTTCGTTGGAAGCGGGTTTTTGAGTGCTCTGGAGTCATTTTCATTGGAAGCTGTTTTTAAGTGTTTCTGGAGTCATTTCGTTGGAAGGGTTTTTAAGTGGGTTTTTAAGTGTTCTAAGTGTCTGGAGTCATTTATTTTGAAGCGGGTTTTTAAGTGCTCTGGAGTCTTTTTTGGAAGGGGGTTTTTTAAGTGCGGTCATTTCGTTTTTTAAGTGCTCTGGAGTCATTTTGTTGGAAGCAGTTTTTTTAAGTGCTCTGAGGAGTCATTTCTTTGGAAGCGGGTTTTTAAGTGCTCTGGAGTCATTTTTTTTGGCGGGTTTTTAAGTGCTCTGTAGTCATTTTGTTGGAAGCGGGTTTTTAAGTGCTCTGGAGTCATTTTGTTGGAAGCGGGTTTTTAAGGTTTTAAGTGCTCTGGAGTCATTTCGTTGAGTGCTGGGTCATTTTTTAAGTGCTCTGAGTCATTTCGTTTGAAGCGGGTTTTAAAGTGTCATTTCTAGGGTTTTTCAGTGCTCTTCATTTCTTTGGAAGCGGGTTTTTAAGTGCTCTGTAGTCATTTCGTTGGAAGCGGGTTTTAAGTGCTCTGGAGTCATTTTTGGAAGCGGTTTTTAGTGCTCTGGATTCATTTTGTTCGTGTTTTTAAGTTCTCTGAGTCATTTCGTTGGAAGCGGGTTTTTAAGTGCTCTGGTGTCATTTTGTTGGAAGCGGGTTTTTAAGTTGCGGGTTTCTGGTGTCATTTCGTGTTTTTTTTGAAGCGGGTTTTTAAGTGTTCTGGTGTCATTTCGTTGGAAGCGGGTTTTTAAGTGCTCTTTGTCATTTCGTTGGAGCGGGGTTTTAAGTGCTCTGTAGTCATTTTTTTGGAAGCGGGTTTTTAAGTGCTCTGAGTCATTTCGTTGGAAGCGGGTTTTTAAGTGCTCTGGAGTCATTTCATTGGTATTGGGTTTTGAGTGCTCTGGAGTCATTTCGTTGGAAGCGGGTTTTTTGCTCTGGACATTTCGTTGGGCGGGTTTTTGAGTGCTCTGGAGTCATTTCATTTTTGGAAGCGGGTTTTTAAGTGCTCTGGAGTCATTTCATTTTGGTGGCGGGTTTTATGTGCTCTGCTCTGGAATCATTTGGAAGCGTGTTTGTAAGTTCTCTGGGATCATTTCGTTTTGAAGCGGGTTTTTAAGTGCTCTGGGGTCATTTCGTTGGAAGCATTTTTGAGTGCTCTGGAGTCATTTCTTTGGAAGTGGGTTCTTAAGTGCTCTGTAGTCATTTCGTTTAGGCGGGTTGTTGAGTGCTCTGGAGTCATTTCGTTGGAAGCGGGTTTTTACATGCTGTCGATTCATTTTGTTTAGCGTGTTTTTGAGTGCTCTGTAGTCATTTTTGGCAGCGGGTTTTGAGTGCTCTGGAGTCATTTCTTTGGAAGTGCGTTTTTAACTGTTGCGGGTTTTTGAGTGCTCTGGAGTCATTTCTTTGGAAGCGGGTTTTTAAATGCTCTGTAGTCATTCGATTTTGAAGCGGGTTTTTAAGTGCTCTGGAGTCATTTGTTGGAAGCGGGTTTTTAAGTGCTCTGGAGTCATTTCGTTGGAAGGGGTTTTTAAGTGCTCTGGGGTCATTTCTTTGGAAGTGGTTTTTAAGTGCTCTGGAGTCATTTCGTTGGGCGGCGTTTTTTAAGTATTCTCCTGTCCTTTCATTGGAGGCGTGTTTTTAAGTGCTCGGGTTCATTTCGTTGGAAGCAGGTTTTTAAGTGCTCTGGAGTCATTTCATTGGAAGCGGGTTTTAGAGTGCTGTGGAGTAATTTCGTTGGAAAGCAGTTTTTAAGTGCTCTGGAGTCATTTCGTTGGAGGCAGATTATTAAGTGTACTAGTATCCTTTTGTTGGAAGCGGGTTTTTAAGTGCTTTGGAGTCATTTCTTTGGAAGCAAGGTTTTAAGTGCTCTGGAGTCATTTTGTTGGACGCGGGTTTTTAAGTGTTCTGGTGTCCTTTCTTTGGAAGCGGGTTTTTAAGTGCTCTGGTGTCAATTAGTTGTAAGCGGGTTTTTAAGTGTTCTGGTATCCTTTCGTTGGAAGCGGGTTTTTAAGTGCTCTTTAGTCATTTCGTTGGAAGCGGGTTTTTAGTGCTCTGGAGTCATTTCGTTGGAAGTGGGTTATGTTCTCTGGAGTCTATTCGTTGGAAGTGGGGATGTAAGTACTCTGGATTCAATTCATTGGAAACGGTTTTTTATGTGCGCTGATTTCATTTTTTTGGAAGCGTTTTTTTAAGTGTTCTGGTATCCTTTCGTAGGAAGCGGGTTTTTAAGTGCTCTGGAGTCATTTTGTTGGAAGCGTGTTTTTAAGTGCTCTGGTGTCATTTCATTGGAAGCGGCTTTTTAAGTGTTCTGGTGTCCTTTCGTTGGAAGTGGGTTTTTAAGTGCTCTGGGGTCATATTATTGGAAGTGGGTTTTTAAGTGCTCTGTAGTCATTTCCATGGAAGAAGGATTTTAGTACTCTGGAATCATTTCGTTGGAAGCGGAATTTTATGTGATCTGGTATCCTGTTGTTGGAAGCGGGTTTTAGAGTGCTCTGGAGTCATTTAGTTGGAAGCGGTTTTTTAAGTGCTCTCAAGTAAATTCTTTGGAAGCGGGTTTTTAAGTGCTCTGCAGTCATTTCGTTGGAAGCGGGTTTTTGAGCTCTCTGGAGTCATTTCGCTGGAAGCTGTTTTTTAAGCGCTCTGGAGTCATTTCGTTGGAGGTGGGTTTTTAAGTGTTCTAGTATCCTATATTTTGAAGCGAATTTATAAGTGCTCTGGAATCATTTCGTTGGAAGCGGATTTTTAAGTGCTCTGGAGTCATTTCGTTGGAAGCGGTATTTTAAGTGCTCTGGAGTCATTTCGTTGGGAGCGGGTTTTTACGTGCTGTTTATTCATTTCGTTGGAAGGGGGTTTTTAAGTACACCTGAGTAATTTTGTTTGAAGCAGGTTTTTAAATGTTCTGGTGTCCATTCGTTGGAAGCAGAGTTTAAGTGCTCTAGGGTCATTTCGTTGGAAGCAGGTTTTTAAATGCTCTGGAGTCATTTCGTTGGAAGCGGTGTTTTAAGTTCTCTTGAGTCATTTCCTTGGAAGCGGGTTTTTAAGTGCAGTAGAATCCTTTCGTTGGAAGCACGTTTTTAAGTGCTCTGGAGTCCTTTCGTTGGAAGGGCTTTTTTGTGCACTTGGGACATTTTGTTGGTCAACTTGGAAGTGGGTTTTAAGTACTCTGGAGTCATTTTTGTTGGAAGTGGGTTTTAAGTGCTCTGGAGTCATTTCGTTGGTAGCATGTTTTTAAGTGCTCTGGAGTCATTTTGTTGAAGCTTGTTTTAGAGTGCTCTGGAATCATTTCTTTGGAAGCAGGTTTTTATGTGCACTGAGGACATTTCGTTGGAACTGGGTTTTTAAGTGATCTGGGCTCATTTCGTTGGAAGCGGGTTTTTAAGTGCTCTGGGCTCATTTCGTTGGAAGCGGGTTTTTAAGTGCTCTGTAGTCATTTCATTGGAAGCTGGTTTTTGAGTGCTCTGGAGTCATTTCGGTGGAAGCGGCTTTTTAAGTGCTCTGGAGTCATTTTCGTTGGAAGGGTTTTTAAGTACTCTGAGTAATTTTGTTTGAACCAGGTTTTTAAATGTTCTGGTGTCCATTCGAGTCATTTTGGAAGCAGGGTTTTTAAGTGCTCTAGGGTCATTTCGTTGGAAGCAGGTTTTTAAATGCTCTGGAGTCATTTCGTTGGAAGCGGTTTTTTAAGTTCTCTTGAGTCATATCCTTGGAAGCGGGTTTTTAAGTGCTGTGGAATCCTTTCGTTGGAAGCACGTTTTTAAGTGCTCTGGAGTCCTTTCTTTGGAAGCGGGTTTCTAAGTGCTCTGGGGCCATTTCGTTGTAAGCATGTTTTAGAGTATTCTGGAGTCATTTTGTTGGAAGTGGGTTTTAGAGTGCTCTGGAATCATTTCGTTGAAGCGGTTTTTAAGTGCTCTGGAATCATTTTTGGAAGCGGTATTTTAAGTGCTCTGGAGTCATTTCGTTGGAAGCGGTTTTTTACGTGCTGTGGATTCATTTCGTTTGAAGGAGTTTTTAAGTGCTCCTGAGTAATTTTATTTGAAACAGGTTTTTAAATGTTCTGGTGTCCATTCGTTGGAAGCGGGGTTGAAGAGCTCTAGGGTCGTTTCGTTGGAAGCAGGTTTTTAAATGCTCTGTAGTCATTTCGTTGGAAGCGGTTTTTTATGTACTCTGAGGTCATTTCGATGTAAGCGGGTTTTTAAGTGCTCTGGGGTCATTTCGTTGCAAGCGGGTTTTTATGTGCTCTGAGGTCATTTCGTTGGAAGCGGGTTTTTACGTGCTCTGAGGTCATTTCGTTGGAAGCGGGTTTTAGAGTGCTCTGGAGTCATTTCTTTGGAGGCGGCTTTTTATGTGCCCTGGAGTCATTTCCTTGGAAGCGGGTTTTTAATTGCTCTTGAGTCATTTCGTTGGAAGTAGGTTTTTAAGTGCTCTGGAGTCATTTCGTTGCAAGCGGGTTTTTAGTGCTCTGGAGTCATTTCATTGGAAACAGGTTTGTAAGTGCTCTTGAGTCATTTCGTGTGAAGTGGGGATGTAAGTACTCTGGATTCATTTCGTTGGAAGCGGGTTTTTATGTGCGCTGAGGTCATTTTTTTGGAAGCGGGTTTTTAAGTGTTCTGGTATCCTTTCGTTGGAGGCAGATTTTTAAGTGCTCTGGAGTCATTTCGTTGGAAGCGGGTTTTTAAGTGTTCTTGTGTCCTTTCATTGGAAGTGGGTTTTTAAGTGCTCTGGGGTCATATCGTTGGAAGTGGGTTTTTAAGTGCTCTGCAGTCTTTTCCTTGGAAGAAGGTTTTTAAGTGCTCTGGAGTTATTTCGATGGAATCGGGTTTATAATTGCTCTGGAGTTACTTCGTTGGAAGAGCGTTTTTAAGTGCTCTGGAGTCATTTCATTGGAAGTGGCCTTTTCAGTGCTCTGGATTCATTTCGTTGGAAGCATTTTTTTAAGTGCTCTGGAGTCATTTCGTTGGAAGCGGGTTTTTGAGTGCTCTGGAGTCATTTTGTTGGAAGCGGGTTGTTGAAAGCTCTGGAGTCATTTCGTTGGAAACAGGTTTTTAAGTGCTCTGGGGTCATTTCGTTGGAAGCGGGTTTTTAAGTGCTCTGGAGTCATTTCGTTGGAAGGGGGTTTTAGAGTACTCTGGAATCATTTCTTTGGAAGCGCGTTTTTAAGTGCTCTGGAGTCATTTCGTTGGAAGCGGGTTTTAAGTGCCCTGGAGTCATTTTGTTGGACGCGGGATTTTAAGTGTTCTGGTGTCCTTTCTGTGAAAGCGGGTTTTTAAGTGCTCTGGAGTCATTTCATTGGAAGCGGGACTGTAAGTGTTCTGGTATCATTTCGTTGGAAGTGGGTTTTTAAGTGCTCTGGAGTCATTTAGTTGTAAGCGAGTTTTTAAGTGTTCTGGTATCCTTTCGTTGGAAGCGGGTTTTTAAGTGCTCTGGAGTCATTTCGTTGGAAGCGGGTTTTAAGTGCTCTGGAGTCATTTCGTTGGAAGCGGGTTTGTATGTTCTCTGGAGTCATTTCGTTGGAAGTGGGGATGTAAGTATTCTGGATTCATTTCGTTGGAAAAGGTTTTTGTGAGCTGAGGTCATTTTTTGGAAGCGTGTTTTTAAGTGCTCTGGAGTCATTTCGTTGGAAGCGGGTTTAAGTGTTCTGGTGTCCTTTCTTTGGAAGTGGGTTTTTAAGTGCTCTGGAGTCATTTCCATGGAAGAAGGGTTTTTAGTGCTCTGGAATCATTTCGTTTGCAAGCGGATTTTTAAGTGATCTGGTGTCCTTTTGTTGGAAGCGGGTTTTAGAGTGCTCTGAGTCATTTAGTTGAAAGCGGTTTTTAAGTGCTCTGGAGTAAATAAGTTCAAAGCAGATTTTTAAGTGCTCTGGAGTCATTTCGTTGGAAGCGGTATTTTAAGTGCTCTAGAGTCATTTCGTTGGAAGCGGGTTTTTAGGTGCTGTGGATTCATTTCTTTGGAAGGGGTTTTTAAGTGTTCTTGTGTCCTTTCATTGGAAGTGGGTTTTTAAGTGTTCTGGGGTCCATTCGTTGGAAGCAGGCTTTTAAGTGCTCTGCAGTCTTTTCCTTGGAAGAGGTTTTTAAGTGCTCTGGAGTTATTTCGATGGAAGCGGGTTTATAAGTTCTCTGGAGTCATTTCGTTGGAAGGGTTTTTAAGTGCTCTGGAGTCATTTCATTGGAAGTGGCCTTTTCAGTGCTCTGGATTCATTTCGTTGGAAGCATTTTTTAAGTGCTCTGGAGTCATTTCGTTGGAAGCGGGTTTTTGAGTGCTCTGGAGTCATTTTGTTGGAAGGCGGGTTGTTAAAAGCTCTGGAGTCATTTCGTTGGAAACAGGTTTTTTAAGTGCTCTGGGGTCATTTTTTTGGAGGCGGGTTTTTAAGTGCTCTGGAGTCATTTTGTTGGAAGGGTTTTTAAGTACTCTGGAATCATTTCTTTGGAAGTGGGTTTTTAAGTGCTCTGGAGTCATTTCGTTGGAAGCGGGTTTTAAGTGCCCTGGAGTCATTTTGTTGGAAGCGGGATTTTTAAGTGTTCTGGTGTCCTTTCTGTGAAAGCGGGTTTTAAGTGCTCTGGAGTCATTTCATTGGAAGCGGGACTGTAAGTGTTCTGGTATCATTTCGTTGGAAGTGGGTTTTTAAGTGCTCTGGAGTCATTTAGTTGTAAGCGAGTTTTTAAGTGTTCTGGTATCCATTTCGTTAAGCGGGTTTTTAAGTGCTCTGGAGTCATTTCGTTGGAAGCGGGTTTTAAGTGCTCTGGAGTCATTTCGTTGGAAGCGTGTTTGTATGTTCTCTGGAGTCATTTTTTGGGAGTGGGGATGTAAGTATTCTGGATTCAATTTGTTGGAAAAGGTTTTTATGTGCTCTGAGGTCATTTTTTTGGAAGCGTGTTTTTAAGTGCTCTGGAGTCATTTCGTTGGAAGCGGGTTCTTAAGTGTTCTGGTGTCCTTTCTTTGGAAGTGGGTTTTTAAGTGCTCTGGAGTCATTTCCATGGAAGAAGGCTTTTAGTGCTCTGGAATCATTTCGTTGCAAGCGGATTTTTAAGTGATCTGGTGTCCTTTTGTTGGCAGCGGGTTTTAGAGTGCTCTGGAGTCATTTAGTTGGAAGCGGTTTTTTAAGTGCTCTGGAGTAAATTCGTTCAAAGCAGATTTTTAAGTGCTCTGGAGTCATTTCGTTGGAAGCGGTATTTTAAGTGCTCTAGAGTCATTTCGTTGGAAGCGGGTTTTTAGGTGCTGTGGATTCATTTCGTTGGAAGGGGGTTTTTAAGTGCTCCTGAGTAATTTTGTTTGAAGCAGGTTTTTAAATGTTCTGGTGTCCATTCGTTGGAAGCAGGGTTTAAGTGCTCTAGGGTCGTTTCGTTGGAAGAGGTTTTTAAATGCTCTGGAGTCATTTTTATTTGAGCGGTTTTCAAGTTCTCTTGAGTCATTTCCTTGGAAGCGGGTTTTTGATTGCTCTGGAGTCATTTTGTTGGAAGCGGGTTTTTGAGTGCTCTGGAGTCATTTATTTGGAAGCGGGTTTTTAAGTGCTCTGGGGCCATTTCGTTGGAAGCATGTTTTAGAGTGTTCTTGAGTCATTTCGTTGGAAGCGGGTTTTAGAGTGCTCTGGAATCATTTCGTTGGAAGCTTGTTTTTAGAGTGCTCTGGAATCCTTTTCGTTAGGCGGTATTTTAAGTGCTCTGGAGTCATTTTTGGAAGCGGTTTTGCGTGCTGTGGATTCATTTCGTTAGGCGGGTTTTAGAGTGCTCTGGAGTCATTTCGTTGGAAGCGGGTTTTTAAGTGCTCCTGAGTCATTTCATTGGAAGCGGGTTTTTAAGTGCTCCTGAGTAATTTTATTTGAAGCAGGTTTTTAAATGTTCTGGTGTCCATTCGTTGGAAGCGGGGTTGAAGTGCTCTAGGGTCGTTTCGTTGGAAGCAGGTTTTTAAATGCTCTGTAGTCATTTCGTTGGAAGCGGTTTTTTATGTGCTCTGAGGTCATTTCGTTGTAAGCAGGTTTTTAAGTGCTCTGGGGTCATTTCGTTGCAAGGGGGTTTTTATGTGCTCTTAGGCCATTTCGTTGGAAGCAGGTTTTTACGTGCTCTGTGGTCATTTAATTGTAAGCGGTTTTTTAAGTGCTCTGGAGTCATTTCATTGGAAGTGGCTTTTTCAGTGCTCTGGAGTCATTTAGTTGGAAGCGGTTTTTTAAGTGCTCTGGGGTCATTTCGTTGGAAGCAGGTTTTTAAGTGCTCTGGAGTCATTTCGTTGGAAGTGGTTTTTACGTGCTGTGGATTCATTTCGTTTGAAGGGAGTTTTTAAGTGCTCCTGAGTAATTTTATTTGAAACAGGTTTTTAAATGTTCTGGTGTCCATTCGTTAGGCGGGGTTGAAGAGCTCTAGGGTCGTTTCGTTGGAAGCAGGTTTTTAAATGCTCTGTAGTCATTTCGTTGGAAGCAGTTTTTTATGTACTCTGAGGTCATTTCATTGTATGCGGGTTTTTAAGTGCTCTGAGGTCATTTCGTTTCAAGCGGGTTTTTATGTGCTCTGAGGTCATTTCGTTGGAAGCGGGTTTTTACGTGCTCTGGAGTCATTTAGTTGGAAGCGGTTTTTTAAGTGCTCTGGGGTCATTTCGTTTAAGCGGGAGGTTTTCGTGCTCTGAGGTCATTTCGTTGGAAGCGGGTTTTAGAGTGCTCTGGAGTCATTTTGTTGGAGGCGGCTTTTTAAGTGCCCTGGAGTCATTTCCTTAGAAGCAGGTTTTTAATTGCTCTTGAGTCATTTCGTTGGAAGTAGGTTTTTAAGTGCTCTGGAGTCATTTCGTTGCAAGCGGGTTTTTAGTGCTCTGGAGTCATTTCATTGGAAACAGGTTTGTAAGTGCTCTTGAGTCATTTCGTGTGAAGTGGGGATGTAAGTACTCTGGATTCATTTCGTTGGAAACGGTTTTTTATGTGCGCTGAGGTCATTTTTTTGGAAGCGGGTTTTTAAGTGTTCTGGTATCCTTTCGTTGGAGGCAGATTTTTAAGTGCTCTGGAGTCATTTCGTTGGAAGCGGGTTTTTAAGTGTTCTTGTGTCCTTTCATTGGAAGTGGGTTTTTAAGTGCTCTGGGGTCATATCGTTGGAAGTGGGTTTTTAAGTGCTCTGCAGTCATTTCCTTGGAAGAAGGTTTTTAAGTGCTCTGGAGTAATTTCGATAGAATCGGGTTTATAATTGCTCTGGAGTTACTTCGTTGGAAGAGCGTTTTTAAGTGCTCTGGAGTCATTTCATTGGAAGTGGCCTTTTCAGTGCTCTGGAGTCATTTCGTTGGAAGCAGTTTTTTAAGTGCTCTGGAGTCATTTTGTTGGAAGCGGGTTGTTGAATGCTCTGGAGTCATTTCGTTGGAAACAGGTTTTTAAGTGCTCTGGGGTCATTTTGTTGGAAGCGGGTTTTTAAGTGCTCTGGAGTCATTTCGTTGGAAGGTGGTTTTAGAGTGCTCTGGAATCATTTCTTTGGAAGCGCGTTTTTAATTGCTCTGGAGTCATTTCGTTGGGGGCGGATTATTAAGTGTTCTAGTATCCTTTCATTGGAAGCGGGTTTTTAAGTGCTCTGGAGTGATTTTGTTGGACGCGGGATTTTAAGTGTTCTGGTGTCCTTTCTGTGAAAGCGGGTTTTTAAGTGCTCTGGAGTCATTTCATTGGAAGCGGGACTGTAAGTGTTCTGGTATCAATTCGTTGGAAGTGGGTTTTTAAGTGCTCTGGAGTCATTTAGTTGTAAGCGAGTTTTTAAGTGTTCTCTTATCCTTTCGTTGGAAGCGGGTTTTTAAGTGCTCTGGAGTCATTTCGTTGGAAGCGGGTTTTAAGTGCTCTGGAGTAATTTCGTTGGAAGCGGGTTTGTATGTTCTCTGGAGTCATTTCGTTGGAAGTGGGGATGTAAGTACTCTGGATTCAATTCGTTGGAAAAGGTTTTTTATGTGCGCTGAGGTCATTTTTTTGGAAGCGTGTTTTTAAGTGCTCTGGAGTCATTTCGTTGGAAGCGGGTTTTTAAGTGTTCTGGTGTCCTTTCGTTGGAAGTGGGTTTTTAAGTGCTCTGGAGTCATTTCCATGGAAGAAGGCTTTTAGTGCTCTGGAATCATTTCGTTGGAAGCAGATTTTTATGTGATCTGGTGTCCTTTTGTTGGAAGCGGGTTTTAGAGTGCTCTGGAGTCATTTAGTTGGAAGCGGTTTTTTAAGTGCTCTGGAGTAAATTCGTTGGAAGCAGATTTTTAAGTGCTCTGGAGTCATTTCGTTGGAAGCTGTATTTTAAGTGCTCTAGAGTCATTTCGTTGGAAGCGGGTTTTTACGTGCTGTGGATTCATTTCGTTGGAAGGGGGTTTTTAAGTGCTCCTGAGTAATTTTGTTTGAAGCAGGTTTTTAAATGTTCTGGTGTCCATTTGTTGGAAGCAGGGTTTAAGTTCTCTAGGGTCGTTTCGTTGGAAGAGGTTTTTAAATGCTCTGGAGTCATTTCGTTGGAAGCGGTTTTTTAAGTTCTCTTGAGTCATTTCCTTGGGAGCGGGTTTTTGATTGCTCTGGAGTCATTTTGTTGGAAGCGGGTTTTTGAGTGCTCTGGAGTCATTTATTTGGAAGCGGGTTTTTAAGTGCTCTGGAATCCTTTCGTTGGAAGCGGTATTTTAAGTGCTCTGGAGTCATTTCGTTGGAAGTGGTTTTTGCGTGCTGTGGATTCATTTCGTTGGAAGGGAGTTTTTAAGTGCTCCTGAGTAATTTTATTTGAAGCAGGTTTTTAAATGTTCTGGTGTCCATTCGTTGGAAGCGGGGTTGAAGTGCTCTAGGGTCGTTTCGTTGGAAGCAGGTTTTTAAATGCTCTGTAGTCATTTCGTTGGAAGCGGTTTTTTATGTGCTCTGAGGTCATTTCGTTGTAAGCGGGTTTTTAAGTGCTCTGGGGTCATTTCGTTGCAAGCGGGTTTTTACGTGCTCTGTGGTCATTTAAATGTAAGCGGTTTTTTAAGTGCTCTGGAGTCATTTCATTGGAAGTGGCTTTTTCAGTGCTCTGGAGTCATTTAGTTGGAAGCGGTTTTTTAAGTGCTCTGGGGTCATTTCGTTGGAAGCAGGTTTTTAAGTGCTCTGGAGTCATTTCGTTGGAAGCGCGTTTTAGAGTGCTCTGGAATCATTCTGTTGGAAGCGTGTTTTTAAGTGATCTGGAGTCATTTCTTTGGAAGGGGGTTTTAGAGTGCTCTGGAATCATTTCTTTGGAAGCGCGTTTTTAAGTGCTCTGGAGTCATTTCGATGGAAGCGCACTTTTAAGTATTCTCCTGTTCTTTCGTGGGAGGCGCGTTTTTACGTGCTCGGGTTCATTTCATTGGAAGCAGGTTTTTAAGTGCTCTGGAATCATTTCATTGGAATCGGGTTTTAGAGTGCTGTGGAGTAATTTCGTTGTAAGCGGGTTTTTAAGTGCTCTGGAGTCATTTTGTTGGAAGCAGTTTTTTAAGTGCTCTGGAGTCATTTCGTTGGAAGCGATTTTTTAAGTGCTCTGGAGTCATTTCATTGGAGGCGGATTATTAAGTGTTCTAGTATCCTTTCTTTGGAAGCGGGTTTTTAAGTGCTCTGGAGTCATTTTGTTGGATGCGTGTTTTTAAGTGCTCTGGAGTCATTTCGTTGGAAGTGCGTTTTTAAGTGCTCTTGCTCTGGGGGTCATATTATTGGAAGTGGGTTTTTAAGTGCTCTGGAGTCATTTCCATGGAAGAAGGTTTTTAGTGCTCTGGAAACATTTCGTTGGAAGTGGATTTTTAAGTGATCTGGTGTCCTTTCGTTGGAAGCGGGTTTTTAAGCTCTCTGGAGTCATTTCTTTGGAAGCTGTTTTTTAAGAGCTCTGGAGTCATTTTGTTGGAGGTGGGTTTTTAAGGGTTCTAGTATCCTTTCGTTGGAAGCGGATTTTTAAGTGCTCTGGATTCATTTCGTTGGAAGCGGTAAGTTAAGTGCTCTGTTGGAATTGGGTTTTTACGTGCTGTGGATTCATTTCGTTGGAAGGTGCTTTTTAAGTGCTCCTAAATAATTTTGTTTGAAGCAGGTTTTTAAATCTTCTGGTGTCCATTCTTTGGAAGGGGGGTTTAAGTGCTCTAGGGTCGTTTTGTTGGAAGCAGGTTTTTAAATGCTCTGGAGTCATTTCGTTGGAAGCAGGTTTTTATGTGCTCTGAGGTCATTTCGTTGGAAGCGGGTTTTTTAGTGCTCTGGAGTCATTTCTTTGGAAGTGGGTTTTTCAGTGCTCTGGAGTCATTTCGTTGGAAGCAGTTTTTTAAGTTCTCTTGAGTCATTTCGTTTTAAGCGGGTTTTGATTGCTCTGGAGTCATTTCGTTGGAAGCAGGTTTTAAGTTCTCTTGAGTCATTTGTTGGAAGCAGGTTTTTGATTTCTCTTGATTCATTTTGTTGGAAGCGTTTTTGAGTGCTCTGGAGTCATTTCTTTAGGCGGGTTTTTAAGTGCTCTGGGGCCATTTCATTGGAAGCATGTTTTAGAGTGCTCTGGAGTCATTTCGTTGGAAGCAGGTTTTTGAGTGCTCTGGAGTCATTTTGTTGGAAGCGGTTTTTTAAGTGCTCTGGAGTCATTTCACTGGAAGTGGGTTTTTCAGTGCTCTGGAGTCATTTCGTTGGAAGCGGTTTTATAAGTGCTCTGGAGTCATTTCTTTGGAAGCCGGTTTTTGAGTGCTCTGGAGTCATTTTGTTGGAAGCGGGTTTTTGAATGCTCTGGAGCATTTCTTTGGAAGCTGGTTTTTATGTGCTCTGGGGTCATTTCGTTGGAAGCGCGTTTTTAAGTGCTGTGGAGTGATTTCGTTGGAAGCAGGTTTTAGAGTGCTCTGGAATCATTTCGTTGGAAGCGTGTTTTTAAGTGATCTGGAGTCATTTCATTGGAAGGTAGTTTTAGAGTGCTCTGGAATCATTTCTTTGGAAGCGCGTTTTTAAGTGCTCTGGAGTCATTTCGTTGGAAGCGCGTTTTTAAGTATTCTCCTTTCCTTTTGTTGGAGGCGCCTTTTTAAGTGCTCGGGTTCATTTCGTTGGAAGCAGGTTTTTAAGTGCTCTGGAATCATTTCATTGGAAGTGGGTTTTAGAGTGCTGTGGAGTAATTTCGTTGTAAGCGGGTTTTTAAGTGCTCTGGAGTCATTTCGTTGGAAGCGGTTTTTTAAGTGCTCTGGAGTCATTTCGTTGGAGGCGGATTATTAAGTGTTCTATTATCCTATCGTTGGAAGCGGGTTTTTAAGCGCTTTGGAGTCATATCTTTGGAAGCAAGGTTTTTTTTTTTTTTTTTTTCCTTCATTTTATTTTTCTCATTAGTTACATTTTGTTAATTCTGTATCCCAGCTGTATCCCTCATTCCCTCCCCAATCCCACCCTCCCTCCCTCATCTCCTCCCTGTCCCTTTCCAAGTCCACTAATAGGGGAGGACCTCCTCCCCTTTCATATGACTCGCTTTTGTCAGGTATTTTCCAGACTGGCTGCAAAGTCCTCCTCTGTGGCCTAACAGTACTGCTCCTCCCTTGGGAGGTTGGGAGGTCAAAGAGCCAGTCATTGAGTTCATGTTAGAAATAGTCCTTGTTCCCCTTACTGTGGGAAACCAATTGATTACTGAGCTATCACGGGTCACATCTGAGCAGAGGTTCTAGATTTTATCCTCTCATGGACTTTGGTTGAGTGTCCATCTCAGAAAAGACCCTGTGCCCAGATACGTTTGGTCCTTGTGGAGTTCCTATCCTCTCCACATCAAACTCCCCTTCTTTCATATGATTCCCTGCACTTTGCGAAGGTTTGGTTGTGAGTCTTAGTATCTATTTTGGAGCACTGCTAGGTAGAGTCTTTCAGATGCTTTCTGCGGTAGACTCCGCCATACGTTCAATGCACATCCCATTTGTCTTTCTAAATGAGGATAGATCATCATACCCCATGTCTGCTTTCTTGATTATCTTCTTTAGATTTCATTATGTTTATCCTATCTTTTAGGTCTATATAAGCGAGTATATTCCATGTTTGTCTTTCTCCTTCTGGGATACTTCACTCAGAATGATCTTTTCTAGATCCCACCATTTGCCTGCAAATTTCATGATTTCCTCCTTTTTGATTGCTGAGTAGTATTCCATTGTGTAGAAATACCACAATTTCTGTATCCATTCCTCCGTTGATGGACATCTGGGTTGTTTCAGGTTCTGGCTATTACAAATAAAGCTGCTACAAACATGGTTGAGCAAATGTCCTTATTGTGTACTTGAGCAAACTTTGGGTATATGCCTAGCAGTGGTATAGCTGGATCTTGAGGAAGCACTATTCCTAATTGTCTGAGAAAGCACCAGATTGACTTCCAAAGTGGTTGTACCAGATTACATTCCCACCAGCAATGGAGGAGGGTTCCCCTTTCTCTACAACCTCTCCAACATGTGTTGTCATTTGTGTTTTTCATCTTGGCCATTCTGATGGGTGTAAGGTGAAATCTTAGGGTCGTTTTGATTTGCATTTCCCTAATGGCTAATGACGTTGAGCATTTCTTTAAGTGTTTCTCTGCCATTCTATATTCCTCTACAGAGAATTCTCTGTTTAGCTCCGTTCCCCATTTTTTAATTTGTTTACTTGTTTTGCTGCTTTTCAGCTTCTTTAGTTCTTTATATATACTGGATATTAGCCCTCTGTCAGATAGAGGGTTGGTGAAGATTCTTTCCCAATCTGTAGGCAGTCGTTTTGTTTTGATGATGGTGTCCTTTGCTTTACAGAAGCTTTTCAGTTTCATGAGGTCCCATTTATTGATTGTTGCTCTTAAAGCCTGTGCTGTTGGAGTTCTGTTCAGGAAGTTGTCTCCTGTGCCAATGAGTTCTAGGCTGTTCCCTACTTTTTCTTCTAACAGATTTAGCGTATCTGGTTTTATGTTTAGGTCTTTGATCCACTTGGACTTTAGTTTTGTGCAGGGTGATAAATGTGGATCTATTTTCATTTTCTGCATGTAGACATCCAATTAGACCAGCACCATCTGTTGAAGATGCTATCTTTTTCCATTGAGTGGTTTTGGCTGCTTTGTCAAAAATTGAGTATTCATAGGTGCGTGCGTTTATTTCTGGGTCTTCAATTCGGTTCCATTGATCCTCCTTTCTGTTTGATGCCAATACCATGCAGTTTTTATTACTATTGCTCTGTAGTACAGCATGAGATCTGGAATGGAGATACCTCCAGATGATCTGTTGTTGTATAGGGTTGTTTTGGAGATTCTAGGTTTTTGTTTCTCCATATGAAGCTGAGAATCTTTTTTTCAAGGTCTGAAAAGAATTGAGTTGGTATTTTGATGGGAATTGCATTAAATCTGTAGATTGCTTTTGGCAGGATGGCCATTTTCACAATGTTAATCCTACCAATCCATGAGCACGGGAGATCTTTCCATCTTCTGAGATCTTCTTCAATTTCTTTCTTCAGAGACTTGAAGTTTTTTTCTCAAACAGGTCTTTCACTTGCTTGGTTAGTGTCACCCCAAGGTACTTTATGTTATTAGTGGCTATTGTGAAGGGTGTTGTTTCCCTAATTTCTTTTCGGCCCTTTTGTCTTTGGTATACAGGAGGGCTTCTGATTTTTTGAGTTGACTTTGTATCCAGCCACTTTGCTGAAGGTGTTTATCAGCTGAAGGAGTTCTCTGGTTGAATTTTTGGGGTCACTTATGTATACTATCATATCATCTGCGAATAGTGACACTTTGACCTCTTCCTTTCCAATTTGTATCCCCTTGATCTCCTTTAGTTGTCTTATTGCTCTGGCTAAGACTTCAAGTACTATGTTGAAGAGATATGGGAGAGTGGGCAGCCTTGTCTTGTCCCTGATTTCAGTGGGATTGATTTAAGTTTCTCTCCATTGAGTTTGATGTTGGCTGTAGGCTTGCTGTATATTGCCTTTACTATGTTTAAGTATGTTCCTTGTATCCCTGATCTCTCAATACTTTAAACATGAATGGGTGTTGGACTTTGTCAAATGCTTTTCGGCATCCAAGGAGATGATCATGTGGTTTTTCTCCTTCAGTTTGTTTATGTGGTGGATTACATTGATGGATTTCCGTATGTTGAACCACCCTTGCATGCCTGGGATGAAGCCTACTTGGTCATGATGGATGATATCTTTGATGTGTTCTTGGATTCGGTTTGCAAGTATTTTATTGAGTATTTTTGCATCAATATTCATAAGAGAGATAGGTCTAAAGTTCTCTTTTTTTGTTGGGTCTTTGTGTGGTTTGGGTATCAAGGTAACTGTCGCTTCATAGAATGAGTTTGGTAATGTTCCTTCTGTTTCTATTTTGTGGAATAGTTTGAGGAGAATTGGTATTAGCACTTCTTTGAAGGTCTGGTAGAATTCTGAGCTGAAACCATCTGGCCCAGGGCTTTTTTTTGGAGGGAGGCTGTGAATGACTGTTTCAATTTCCTTGGGGATATAGGTCTATTCAGTCTTTCTATCTGATCTTGACTTAATGTTGGTAGATGGAATCTATCAAGAAAATTGTCCATTTCGTTTAAATTTTCAAATTTTGTGGCGTATAGGCTTTTGTAGTATGACCTAATGATTGTTTGAATTTCTTCAGTGTCTGTAGTTATGTCCCCCTTTTCATTTCTGATTTTGCTGATTTGGATAGATTCTCTCTGCTTTTTAGTTAGCTTGGCTAAGGGTTTGTCTATCTTGTTGATTTTCTCAAAGAACCAGCTTTTTGTTTCATTGATTCTTTGAATAGTTTTATTTGTTTCTAATTGATTGATTTCAGCCCTGAGTTTGATTATTTCCAGCCTTCTGCTCCTCTTGGGTGTATCTGCTTCTTTTTTTTTCTAGGGTTTTCAGTTGGGCCATTAAGTTACTTGTGTGTGATGTTATAAATTTCTTCTTGAAGGCACTTAGTGCTATAAATTTTCCTCTGAGCACCGCTTTCAATGTGTCCCATAAATTTGGGTATGTTGTGCCTTCATTTTCATTGAATTCTAAGAAGTCTTTAATTTCTTTCTTTATTTCTTCCTTAACCCAGCTGTCATTGAGTAGCAAGTTGTTCAGTTTCCATGTGCGTGTCGGCTTTTTGTTGTTTCCATTGTTGTTGATGTCCAGCTTTAGTCCATGGTGGTCCGATAGAATACAAGGGATTATCTCAATCTTTTATATCTGTTGAGGCTTGCTTTGTGACCAACTATATGGTCTATTTTGGAGAAGGTTCCATGAGGTGCTGAAAAGAAGGTATACTCTTTTGAGTTTGGGTGGAAAGATCTGTAGACGCGTCTATTAGGTCCATTTGATTTAGGGACTCTGTAAGTGCTTTTATTTCCTTATTTGGTTTCTGTCTAGTTGATCTGTCCCTTGGTGAGAGTGGGGTGTTGAAGTCACCCACTATTAGGGTATTGCCATCAATGTGTGGTTTAAGCTTTGATAATGTTTCATTTATGAATGTGGGTGCTCTTGTATTTGGGGCATAGATGTTTAGAATTGTGATGTCTTCTTGGTGAATTTTTCCTTTGATGAAAATGTAGTGCCCCTCTATGTCTTTTTGATTAGTTTTGGTTGAAAATCTATTTTATTAGATATTAGGATAGCCCCTCCTGCTTGTTTTTTGGGTCCATTTGCTTGAAAAACTGTTTTCCAGCCTTTTACTCTGAGGTAATGTTTATCTTTGTTGCTTAGGTGTGTTTCTTGGATGCAGCAGAATGTTGGATCCTGTTTCCGCACCCATTCTGTTAGTCTGTGTCTTTTTATTGGAGAGTTGAGTCCATTGATGTTGATAGATATTAATGACCATTGAATGTTATTTCCTATTATTGTGTAGTTGGCGATGTTACTGTGGATCATTGCTTGTTTGCTTTTGACTTTTGTTGGAAAATATCTTTAACCTATGTTTTCTTGGGTGTATTTGTTTTCGTTGGATTGGAATTTTCCTTCTAGTATCTTCTGTAGGGCTGGGTTGCTGTTCAAATATTGCTTAAATTTAGTTTTGTCGTGGAATATTTTATTTTCTCCATCTATGTTGATTGAAAGCTTTGCTGGGTAAAGTAGTCTAGGTTGGCACCTGTGGTCCCTTAGGGCCCGCATGATCTCTCCCAGGCTCTTCTGGCTTTCATAGTTTCTGATGAGAAGTCCGGAGTGATTCTGATAGGTTTGCCTTTATATGTTACTTGGCCTTTTCCCTTGCTGCTTTTAGTATCCTTTCTTTGTTCTGTAGATTAAGTGTTTTGACTATGATGTGGCGTGAGGAGTTTCTTCTCTGGTCTAGCCTATTTGGTGTTCTGTAGTCCTCTTGTATGTTTGTGGACATCTCTTTCTTTAGGTTGGGAAAATTTTCTTCTATGATTTTCTTGAAAATATTTTCTGGACCTTGTAACCTGGACTCCTCTTCTTCTTCAATTCCTATTATTCTTATATTTTGCCTTTTCATGGCATCCTTGATTTCTTGGATGGTTTGTGTTTGGGATTTTTCTGATTTTATTTTTGCTTTGAGGGAAGTATCAATTTCTGTGAGTGTATCTTCAGCACCTGAGATTCTCTCTTCCATCTCTTGAATTCTATTAGTGATGCTTACCTTTGAGATTCCTTCTCTTTTCTCTAAGTTCTTCAGTTCCAGGGTTTTCTCAGTTTGTGTTTTTTTTTATTGATTCTAATTCTGTTTTCATGTCCTGCAACATTTCCTTCATCTGTTTGAGTGTGGATTCCTGTGTCTCCAAGATGGACTGTATTTTTTTGTTTGTTTCCTCTCTTAGTGCCTCTGCTTCTGCCTCCAATTGTTTGGCTCTATTTGCATGTATTTCTTTAAGAGCTTCTTCGTTCACCTCGTTTGTCTTTGTTTCTATTTGGGAGGCCAAATCGTTAAGGGATTTTTTTGTATCCTCTTTAACTGTTTGAATCTCTATGACTATTTCTCTGAGAGATTTGTTTGTTTCCTCGTTATGTGCCTCAAATAACTGGATAATAATAGCTTTAAAATAATTTTCTTTTTCTGTTTCTGCTGAGTTGGAGTGTCCAATAATTTTGGAGGTTGCCGGTGAAGCCATGATATCATGATTTGCGTTGGTTGTGTTCTTTCGCCGTCCTCTGGCCATTTGGTTATCTGTCGTGTACACTGTCTGTTCCTGGATTCTGCAGGTCAGACTGGTTTTTCTCTGGTATCTGGAGAATTTTTCAGGAAAATGAAGGTCTAGTGAGGTCTAGTGGTTTCAGTGTGTGCATTGGTTATTCAGCTATACCTGTAGAAGGAAAGTTCTTGAGGCGCAGAAGGGCAAATGTGGGGTAGCGTGTGTTTGAGCGTGTGCTTGTGGGTGTGTCCTAAGGGACAGGGTGTTGGTGAATGAAGAGGCCTTCAGTGTGTGAGAGGGGTGCTTTGCAAGCACTGAAGTTGTTGCAGGCGCTAAGGGATCGCAAGCGCTGTTGAAGAATGCGTGCGCGTATTGATTTTACCGGTCTGCTGGTCTTTAGTGTTTATTCAGCTGGTTTTCTGCCACTGAGGGGTTGGATGGCCCATACAGTCACCGGCTGGGCAGCCCTGTGTAGTCCGTGCTGCCACTTGCAGACTTGGGATCTGGGACGGGTTGTACTGTGGGTCTGAGTCTCTGTGGCTAGCACTGTACTGGGCGTGCACTCTGGCGGGGTGGAGTTTCGGCAGTGCGTGCACTCCTGTAGATCTGGGTGGTGGTGGTAGTGGGAAGTGTGTTCCGCGGGTCAAGAGCTCAGGGAGGGGTCTCTAGGTTGGGTGTGTTCTCCTCTGAGTGGTGGCTTTCAGCAGGCCGTTACTGCTCTCCGCTGCGGCTGCGGGGTCTGGAGCCCTGCCTCCACCCGTCTTGGGTCCCAGGCACTGAGCTTTGCGGCTTTGGTATCCAGGAAGAATTGTATTGTGGATCTGAGTCTCTGTGGTTAGCGCTCAGTAGTTGGAATTCTGTGATAGGGCCTGCGCTCCTCCTGTGAGGAGGTTTCTGGGGATATTGAGCTCTGGCCGCTTGGGGCGTGAGCTCCGCTGCACTTCCTGCTGTGGTCTAAGCCGCAGGATCAAGTCAGTGGGATGGGAGAGGGGACTATCCTCGGGACCGGAGGGCCCTGAGTGGGACGTGTCCCAGGAGGGGTTGGGTGTTCAACGGGTGGTTACAGCAGACCGCTGCTGTATGGGGCCCGGAGCACTGTCTCTGCTGCCTTGATCTCCTGGATGTGAGTTTTGTGCTCAGCTGCCTGGTGCTGTGTGCGAGTTTCCCCGCGGGAGGCCCGGGCAAGGGAAGCGCCCTATTTCCTTCCCGGAGAAGTCCGCGCCCGATCTAAATCTACTAGCAATCCACGCTTCTGTGGTGGCCCCTCTCCTTTAGAAAGCCCAAAAGTTCAAATTCTAGCTTTGATTGTCTCTCCACTCACCAATTACGGAGATTCGTGTCTTCTGCCTCTCCAAAACGGTGCGCTCTGCTCGCCGCCATCTTGGAGTCCCCTGGAAGCAAGGTTTTAAGTGCTCTGGAGTCATTTTGTTGGACGAGGGTTTTTAAGTGTTCTGGTGTCCTTTCTTTGGAAGCGGGTTTTTAAGTGCTCTGGAGTCATTTCATTGGAAGCGGGTTTGTAAGTGTTCTGGTATCCTTTCGTTGGAAGTGGGTTTTTAAGTGCTCTGGAGTCATTTAGTTGTAAGCGGGTTTTCAAGTGTTCTGGTATCCTTTCGTTGGAAGTGGATTTTTAAGTGCTCTGGAATCATTTAGTTGTAAGCGGGTTTTTAAGTGTTCTGAGATGCTTTCGTTTTAAGCAGGTTGTTAAGTGCTCTAAAGTCATTTCGTTGGAAGCTAGTATTTATGTGTTCTGGTGTCCTTTCGTTGGAAGTGGGTTTTTAAGTGTTCTGGTATCCTTTCGTTGGAAGTGGGTTTTTAAGTGCTCTGGCATCTTTTCGTTGGAAGTGGGTTTTTAAGTGCTCTGGAGTCATTTCGTTGGAAGCAGGTTTTTAGTGCTCTGGAGTCATTTCGTTGGAAGCGGGTTTGTAAGTGCTCTGGAGTCATTTCGTTGGAAGTGGGGATGTAAGTACTCTGGATTCATTTCGTTGGAAAAGGTTTTTTATGTGCACTGAGGTCATTATTTTGGAAGCGGGTTTGAAAGTGTTCTGGTATCCTTTCGTTGGAAGCGGGTTTTTAAGTGCTCGGGAGTCATTTTGTTGGAAGTGTGTTTTTAAGTGCTCTGGAGTCATTTCGTTGGAAGCAGGTTTTTAAGTGTTCTGCTGTCCTTTCGTTGGAAGTGGGTTTTTAAGTGTTCTGGTGTCCTTTCGTTGGAAGTGGGTTTTTAAATGCTCTGGAGTCATTTCCTTGGAAGAAGGTTTTTAGTGCTCTGGAATCATTTCGTTGGAAGCGGATTTTTAAGTGATCTGTTGTCCTTTTGTTGGAAGCGGGTTTTAGAGTGCTCTGGAGTCATTTCGTTGGAAGCGGTTTTTTAAGTGCTCTGCAGTCATTTCGTTGGAAGCGGGTTTTTAAGTGCTCTGGAGTAAATTCGTTGGAAGCGGGTTTTAAGTGCTCAGGAGTCAGTTCGTTGGAAGCGGGTTTTTAAGCTCTCTGGAATCATTTCGTTGGACGCTGTTTTTTAAGTGCTCTGGAGTCATTTCGTTGGAGGCGGGTTTTTAAGTGTTCTAGTATCCTTTCATTGGAAGCGGATATTTAAATGCTCTGGAGTCATTTCATTGGAAGCGCGTTGTTAAGTGCTCTAGAGTCATTTGGTTGGAAGCAGGTTTTAGAGTGCTCTGGAGTCATTTCGTTGGAAGCGGTATTTTAAGTGCTCTGGAGTCATTTTGTTGAAGCGGGTTTTTACGTGCTGTGAATTCATTTCTTTGGAAGGGGGTTTTTAAGTGCTCCTGATTAATTTTGTTTGAAGCAGGTTTTTAAATCTTCTGTTGTCCATTCGTTGGAAGAGGGGTTTAAGTGCTCTAGGGTCGTTTTGTTGGAAGCAGGTTTTTAAATGCTCTGGAGTCATTTCGTTGGAAGCGGGATTTTATGTGCTCTGAGATCATTTCTTTGGAAGTGGGTTTTTAAGTGCGCTGGGGTCATTTTGTTTGAGGCGGGTTTTTATGTGCTCTGAGGTCATTTCGTTGGAAGCGTGTTCTTAAATGCTCTGTGGTCATTTCATTGGAAGCAGTTTTTTAAGTGCTCTGGAGTCATTTCGTGGGAAGTGGGTTTTTCAGTGTTCTGAGTCATTTCGTTGGAAGCGGGTTTTTAAGTGCTCTGGGGTCATTTCACAGCGGGTTTTTAAGTGCTCTGGAGTCATTTTGTTGGAAGCGGGTTTTAGAGTGCTCTGGAATCATTTTCACAGCGTGTTTTTAAGTGCTCTGGAGTCATTTAGTTGGAGGCGGGTTTTTAAGTGTTCTGGTATCCTTTTGTTGGAAGCGGTTTTTAAGTGCTCTGAGTCATTTCGTTGAAACTGGGTTTTTAGTGCTCTGAGTCATTTCATTGTCTGGGCGGGTTTGTAGTGGGTTGTTCTCTGGAGTCATTTCGTTGGAAGTGGGGATGTAAGTGTTCTGGATTCAGTTCATTGGAAAAGGTTTTTATGTGTGCTGAGTTCATTTTTTGGAAGCGGGTTTTTAAGTGTTCTGGTATCCTTTCGTTGGAAGCGGGTTTTTAAGTGCTCTAGAGTCATTTTGTTGGAAGCGTGTTTTTAAGTGTTCTGGTGTCCTTTCTTTGGAAGTGGGTTTTTAAGTGCTCTGGGGTCATATTATTGGAAGTGGGTTTTTAAGTGCTCTGGAGTCATTTCCATGGAAGAAGGTTTTTAGTGCTCTGGAATCATTTCATTGGAAGAGAATTTTTAAGTGATCTGGTGTCCTTTTGTTGGAAGTGGGTTTTAGAGTGCTCTGGAGTCATTTAGTTGGAAGCGGTTTTTTAAGTGCTCTGGAGCAAATTCGTTGGAAGCTGGTTTTTAAGTGCTCTGGAGTCTTTTCGTTGGAAGCGGGTTTTTAAGCTCTCTGGAGTCATTTCGTTGGAGGTGGTTTTTAAGTGTTGTAGTATCCTTTCATTGGAAGCGGATTTTTAAGTGCTCTGGAGTCATTTTGTTGGAAGAGGGTTTTTAAGTGCTCTGGAGTCATTTTTGTTTTAAGCGGTATTTTGCCGCTCTGGAGTCATTTCGTTGGAAGCGGGTTTTTATGTGATGTGGATTCATTTCGTTGGAAGGGGGTTTTTAAGTGCTCCTGAGTAATTTTGTTTGAAGCAGGTTTTTAAATCTTCTGGTGTCCATTCGTTAGAAGAGGGGTTTAAGTGCTCCAGGGTCGTTTCGATTTGGAAGCAGGTTTTTAAATGCTCTGGAGTCATTTCGTTGGAAGCGGGATTTTATGTGCTCTGAGGTCATTTCGTTGGAAGTGGGTTTTAAGTGCGCTGGGGTCATTTTGTTTGAAGCGGTTTTTATGTGCTCTGAGGTCATTTATTTTGGAAGCGTGTTTTTAAGTGCTCTGTGGTCATTTCATTGGAAGCAGTTTTTAAGTGCTCTGAGTCATTTCAGAGGGAAGTGGGTTTTTCAGTGTTCTGGAGTCATTTCGTTGAAGCGGGTTTTAAATGCTCTGGGGTCATTTCGTTGGAAGCGGGTTTTTAAGTGCTCTGGAGTCATTTCGTTGGAAGCGGGTTTTAGAGTGCTCTGGAATCATTTCATTGGAAGCGGGTTTGTAAGTATTCTGGTATTCTTTCGTTGAAAATGGGTTTTTAAGTGCGTGGAGTCATTTAGGTGTAAGCGGGTTTTTAAGTGTCTGGGATTCTTTCGTTTTAAGTGGGTTGTTAAGTGCTCTAAAGTCATTTCGTTGGAAGCTAGTATTTATGTGTTCTGGTGTCCTTTCGTTGGAAGTGGCTTTTTAAGTGTTCTGGTATCCTTTCGTTGGAAGCAGGTTTTTAAGTGCTCTGGAGTGATTTTGTTGGAGGCACGATTTTAAGTGCTCTGGAGTCATTTTGTTGGAAGCAGGTTTTTAAGTATTCTGGTGTCCTTTCATTGGAAGTGGGTTTTTAAGTGCTCTGGGGTCATATTATTGGAAGTGGATTTTTAAGTGCTCTGGAGTCATTTTGTTGGAAAAGGGTTTTTAAGTGCTCTGGAGTCATTTCGTTGGAAGCGGGTTTTTAGTGCTCTGGAGTCATTTCGTTGGAAGCGGGTTTTTATGTGCTCTGAGGTCATTTCATTGGAAGCGTGTTTTTAAGTGCTCTGTGGTCATTTCATTGGACGTGGTTTTTTAAGTGCTCTGGAGTCATTTCGTTGGTAGCGGGTTTTTGATTGCTCTGGAGTCATTTTGTTGGAAGCGGGTTTTTAAGTGTTCTGAGATGCTTTCGTTTTAAGCGGCTTGTTAAGTGCTCTAAAGTCATTTCGTTGGAAGCTAGTATTTATGTGTTCTGGTGTCCTTTCATTGGAAGTGGGTTTTTAAATGCTCTGGAGTCATTTCGTTGGAAGCGGGTTTTTAGTGCTCTGGAGTCATTTCGTTGGAAGCGGGTTTGTAAGTGCTCTGGAGTCATTTCGTTGGAAGTGGGGATGTAAGTACTCTGGATTCATTTCGTTGGAAAAGGTTTTTTATGTGCACTGAGGTCATTATTTTGGAAGCGGGTTTGAAAGTGTTCTGGTATCCTTTCATTGGAAACGGGTTTTTAAGTGCTCTGTAGTCATTTCGTTGGAAGCAGGTTTTTAAGTGTTCTGGTGTCCTTTCGTTGGAAGTGGGTTTTTTAGTGTTCTGGTGTCCTTTCGTTGGAAGTGGGTTTTTAAGTGCTCTGGAGTCATTTCCTTGGAAGAAGGTTTTTAGTGCTCTGGAGTCATTTTGTTGGAAGAGGGTTTTTAAGTGCTCTGGAGTCATTTCGTTGGAAGCGGGTTTTTACGTGCTGTGGATTCATTTCGTTGGAAGGGGGTTTTTAAGTGCTCCTGAGTAATTTTGTTTGAAGCAGGTTTTTAAATATTCTGGTGTCCATTCGTTGGAAGCGAGGTTTAAGTGCTCTAGGGTCGTTTCGTTGGAAGCGGGTTTTTGAGTGCTCTGGAGTCATTTCTTTGGAAGCAGGTTTTTAAGTGTTCAGGGGCCATTTTGATGGAAGCATTTTTTAGAGTGCTCTGGAGTCATTTCGTTGGAAGCGGGTTTTAGAGTACTCTGGAATCATTTCGTTGGAAGCAGGTTTTTATGTGCTCTGAGTCATTTCGTTGTAAGCGGGTTTATAAGTGCTCTGGAGTCATTTCGTTTGGGCGGGTTTTAGAGTGCTCTGGAATCATTTCTTTGGAAGCTCATTTTTAAGTGCTCTGGAGTCATTTCGTTGGAAGCACTTTTTTAAGTATTCTTCTGTCCTTTCGTTGTAGGCGCGTTTTTAAGTGCTCGGGTTCATTTCTTTGGAAGCAGGATTTTAAGTGCTCTGGAATCATTTCATTGGAACCGGTTTTTAGAGTGCTGTGGAGTAATTTCGTTGGAAGAGGTTTTTTAAGTGTTCTGGAGTCATTTTGTTGGAGGCGGATTATTAAGTGTTCTAGTATCCTTTCGTTAAAAGCGGGTTTTTAAGTGCTTTGGAGTCATTTCTTTGGAAGCAAGGTTTTAAGTGCTCTGGAGTCATTTCATTGGAAGCAGTTTTGTAAGTGTTCTGGTATCCTTTGGTTGGAAGTGGGTTTTTAAGTGCTCTGGAATCATTTAGTTGTAAGCGGGTTTTTAAGTGTTCTGAGATGCTTTCGTTTTAAGCGGGTTGTTAAGTTCTCTAAAGTCATTTCGTTGGAAGCTAGTATTTATGTGTTCTGGTGTCCTTTCGTTGGAAGTGGGTTTTTAAGTGCTCTGGAGTCATTTCGTTGGAAGCGGGTTTTTAGTGCTCTGCAGTCATTTCGTTGGAAGCGGGTTTTTAAGTGCTCTGGAGTAAATTCGTTGGAAGCGGGTTTTTAAGTGCTCAGGAGTCAGTTCATTGGAAGCGGGTTTTTAAGCTCTCTGGAGTCATTTCGTTGGACGCTGTTTTTTAAGAGCTCTGGAGTCATTTCGTTGGAGGCGGGTTTTTAAGTGTTCTAGTATCCTTTCATTGGAAGCAGATATTTAAGTGCTCTGGAGTCATTTCATTGGAAGCACGTTTTTAAGTGCTCTAGAGTCATTTGGTTTAAAGCAGGTTTTAGAGTGCTCTGGAGTCATTTCATTGGAAGCGGTATTTTAAGTTCTCTGGAGTCATTTTGTTGGAAGCGGGTTTTTACGTGCTGTGAATTCATTTTGTTGGAAGGGGGTTTTTAAGTGCTCCTGATTAATTTTGTTTGAAGCAGGTTTTTAAATCTTCTGGTGTCCATTCGTTAGAAGAGGGGTTTAAGTGCTCCAGGGTCGTTTCGTTGGAAGCAGGTTTTTAAATGCTCTGGAGTCATTTCGTTGGAAGCGGGATTTTATGTGCTCTGAGGTCATTTCGTTGGAAATGGGTTTTTAAGTGCGCTGGGGTCATTTTGTTTGAAGCGGGTTTTTATGTGCTCTGAGGTCATTTTCACAGCGTGTTTTTAAGTGCTCTGTGGTCATTTCATTGGAAGCAGTTTTTTAAGTGCTCTGGAGTCATTTCGTGGGAAGTGGGTTTTTCAGTGTTCTGGAGTCTTTTCTTTGAAAGCGGGTTTTTAAGTGCTCTGGGGTCATTTCGTTGGAAGGGGGTTTTTAAGTGCTCTGGAGTCATTTCGTTGGAAGCGGATTTTAGAGTGCTCTGGAATCATTTTGTTGGAAGCGTGTTTTTAAGTGATCTGGAGTCATTTCGTTGGAAGGGGGTTTTAGAGTGCTCTGGAATCATTTCTTTGGAAGCACGTTTTTAAGTACTCTGGAGTCTTTTCGTTGGAAGCGCGTTTTTAAGTATTCTCCTGTCCTTTCGTTGGAGGCGCCTTTTTAAGTGCTCGGGTTTATTTCGTTGGAAGCAGGTTTTTAAGTGCTCTGGAATCATTTCATTGGAAGCAGGTTTTTAAGTGCTCTGGAGTCATTTCGTTGGAAGCGGTTTCTTAAGTGCTCTGGAGTCATTTCGTTAGAGGCGGATTATTAAGTGTTCTAGTATCCTTTCTTTGGAAGTGGGTTTTTAAGTGTTCTGGTGTCATTTTTTTGGAAGCGGGTTTTTAAGTGGCTGAGTCATTTCATTGGAAGCGGGTTTGTAAGTATTCTGGTATTCTTTTCGTTGAAACTGGGTTTTTAAGTGCTCTGGAGTCATTTAGTTGTAAGCGGGTTTTTTTAAGTGTCTGGGATTCTTTCGTTTTAAGTGGGTTGTTAAGTGCTCTAAAGTCATTTCGTTGGAAGCTAGTATTTATGTGTTCTGGTGTCCTTTCGTTGGAAGTGGGTTTTTAAGTGTTCTGGTATCCTTTCGTTGGAAGCGGGTTTTTAAGTGCTCTGGAGTCATTTGGTTGGAGGCGTGATTTTAAGTGCTCTGGAGTCATTTCGTTGGAAGCAGGTTTTTAAGTGTTCTGGTGTCCTTTCGTTGGAAGTGGGTTTTTAAGTGCTCTGGGGTCATATTATTGGAAGTGGATTTTTAAGTGCTCTGAGTCTTTTCTTTGAAAGCGGGTTTTAAGTGCTCTGGGGTCATTTCATTTGGAAGGGGTTTTTAAGTGCTCTGGAGTCATTTCGTTGGAAGCGGGTTTTAGAGTGCTCTGGAATCATTTTGTTGGAAGCGTGTTTTTAAGTGATCTGTAGTCATTTCGTTGGAAGGGGTTTTAGAGTGCTCTGGAATCATTTCTTTGGAAGCACGTTTTTAAGTACTCTGGAGTCATTTAGTTGAAGCGCGTTTTTAAGTATTCTCCTGTCCTTTCGTTGAGGTTTTTTTTAAGTGCTCGGGTTTCATTCGTTTGGAAGCAGGTTTTTAAGTGCTCTGGAATCATTTCATTGGAAGCAGGTTTTTAAGTGCTCTGGAGTCATTTCGTTGGAAGCGGTTTTTAAGTGCTCTGGAGTCATTTCGTTGGAGGCGGATTATTAAGTGTTCTAGTATCCTTTCTTTGGTAGTGGGTTTTTAAGTGTTCTGGTGTCCTTTTTTTTGGAAGCGGGTTTTTAAGTCTTCTGGAGTCATTTCATTGGAAGCAGGTTTTAAGTATTCTGGTATTCTTTCTTTTGAAACTGGGTTTTTAAGTGCTCTGGAGTCATTTAGTTGTAAAGCGGGTTTTTAAGTGTCTGGGATTCTTTTCGTTTTAAGTGGGTTGTTAAGTGCTCTAAAGTCATTTCGTTGGAAGCTAGTATTTATGTGTTCTGGTGTCCTTTCGTTGGAAGCGGGTTTTTAAGTGTTCTGGTATCCTTTCGTTGGAAGCGGGTTTTTAAGTGCTCTGGAGTCATTTTGTTGGAGGCGTGATTTTAAGTGCTCTGGAGTCATTTCGTTGGAAGCAGGTTTTTAAGTGTTCTGGTGTCCTTTCGTTGGAAGTGGGTTTTTAAGTGCTCTGGGGTCATATTATTGGAAGTGGATTTTTAAGTGCTCTGGAGTCATTTCGTTGGAAGCGGGTTTTTAAGTGCTCTGGAGTCATTTCATTGGAAGCGGGTTTTTAAGTGCTCTGGAGTCATTTCGTTGAAAGCGGGTTTTTAGTGCTCTGAAATCATTTTGTTTGAAGCGGGTTTTTAAGTGATCTGGTGTCCTTTTTGTTGGAAGCGGGTTTTAAGTGTTCTGGAGTCATTTCGTTTGGAAGCGGGTTTTAAGTGCTCTGGAGTAAATTCTTTGGATGCGGGTTTTTAAGTGCTCTGGAGTCATTTCGTTTGGAAGCAGGTTTTAGAGTGCTCTGGAGTCATTTCGTTGGAAGCGGGTTTTTACGTGCTGTGGATTCATTTCTTTGGAAGGGGGTTTTTAAGTGTTCTGAGGTAATTTAGTTTGGAGCAGGTTTTTAAATGTTCTGGTGTCCATTTCGTTGGAAGCGGGTTTTAAGTGCTCTAGGTCATTTCTTTGGAAGCAGGTTTTTAAATGCTCTGGAGTCATTTCTTTGGAAGAGGTTTTTATGTGCTCTGAGGTCATTTTGTTGGAAGCGTGTTTTTAAGTGCTCTGGAGTCATTTCTTTGGAAGCAAGGTTTTTAAGTGCTCTGGAGTCATTTCATTGGACGTGGGGTTTTTAAGTGTTCTGATGTCATTTCTTTGGAAGCTGGTTTTTTAAGTGCTCTGGAGTCATTTCCTTTGAAGCGGGTTTTAAGTGTTCTGGTATCCTTTCGTTGGAAGAGGTTTTTGAGTGCTCTGGAGTCATTTCTTTGGAAGCAGTTTTTAAGTGCTCTGGGTCATTTCGATTTGGAAGCGGGTTTTAGTGTGCTCTGGAGTCATTTCGTTGGAAGCGGGTTTTTAAGTGCTCTGGAGTCATTTCGTTGGAAGCAAGATTTTAAGTGCTCTGGAGTCATTTCGTTGGAAGCGGGTTTTTAAGTGTTCTGTTGTCCTTTCTTTGGAAGCGGGTTTTTAAGTGCTCTGGAGTCATTTGGTTGAAAGCGGGTTTTACATGCTGTGGATTCATTTTGTTGGTAGGGGGTTTTTAAGTGCTCTGAGTAATTTTGTTTGAAGCAGTTTTTAAATGTTCTGGTGTCCTTTCGTTGGAAGCGGGTTTTAAGTGCTCTGGGTCATTTAGTTGGAAGCAGGTTTTTAAGTGCTCTGGGGTCATTTAGTTGGAAGGGGGTTTTTAAGTGATCTGAGGTCATTTTCGTTGGAAGCGTGTTTTTAAGTGCTCTGAGGTCATTTCGTTGGAAGCGGTTTTTAAGTGCTCTGAGTCATTTCGTTGGAAGCGGGTTTTTAAGTGCTCTGGAGTCATTTCGTTGGAAGCGGTTTTTTATGTTCTCTGAGTCATTTCGTTGGAAGCGGGTTTTGATTGCTCTGGAGTCATTTTGTTGGAAGCGGTTTTTAAGTGCTCTGGAGTCATTGATTTGAAAGCGGGTTTTTAAGTGCTTTGGGGTCATTTCGTTGGAAGCGGTTTTAAAGTGCTCTGGAGTCATTTCTTTGGAAGCGGGTTTTAGAGTGCTCTGGAATCATTTCGTTGGAAGCGGGTTTTAAGTGCTCTGGAATCATTTCATTTGGAATCGGTATTTTTAAGTATTCTCCTGTCCTTTCGTTGGAGGTGGGTTTTTAAGTGCTCTGGGTTCATTTAGGTGGAAGTAGGTTTTTAAGTGCTCTGGAGTCATTTCATTGGAAGTGGTTTTATAAGTGCTCTGGAGTCATTTCGTTGGAGGCGGATTTTTAAGTGTTCTAGTATCCTTTCGTTTGGAAGCGGGTTTTTAAGTGCTTTGGAGTCATTTCTTTGGAAGCAAGGTTTTTAAGTGCTCTGGAGTCATTTTGTTGGATGCGGCGTTTTTAAGTGTTCTAGTATCCTTTCGTTTTGGAAGCGGATTTTAAGTACTCTGGAGTCATTTCGTTGGAAGCGGTTTTTAAGTGCTCTGGAGTCATTTCGTTGGCGGGTATTTTAAGTGCTCTGAGGTCATTTCGTTGGAAGCGGGATTTTACGTGCTGTGGATTCATTTTGTTGGAAGGGGTTTTTAAGTGCTCTTAGTAATTTTGTTTGAAGCAGGTTTTTAAATATTCTGGTGTCCATTCATTGGAAGCGGGTTTTTAAGTGCTCTAGGGTCGTTTCATTGGAAGCAGTTTTTTAAATGCTCTGGAGTCATTTCGTTGGAAGCGGGTTTTTATGTGCTCTGAGGTCATTTCTTTGTAATCGGGTTTAAGTGCTCTGAGGTCATTTTGTTGGAAGCAGGTTTTTAAATGCTCTGGAGTAATTTCGTTGAAAGCGGGATTTTAGTGCTCTGGAATCATTTCGTTGGAAGCGGATTTTTAAGTGATCTGGTGTACTTTTGTTGGAAGCGGGTTTTAGAGTTCTCTGGATTCATTTCGTTGGAAGCGGTATTTTAAGTGCTCTGGAGTCATTTCGTTGGAAGCGGGTTTTTACGTGCTGTGGATTCATTTCTTTGGAAGGGGGTTTTTAAGTGCTCCTGAGTAATTTTGTTTGGAGCAGGTTTTTAAATGTTCTGGTGTCCATTCGTTGGAAGCGGGGTTTAAGTGCTCTAGGTTCGTTTCGTTGGAAGCAGATTTTTAAATGCTCTGGAGTCATTTCGTTGGAAGCGGGTTTTTATGTGCTCTGAGGTCATTTTGTTGGAAGCGTGTTTTTAAGTGCTCTGTGGTCATTTCATTGGAAGCGGTTTTTTAAGTGCTCTGGAGTCATTTCGTTGGAAGTGGGTTTTTCAGTTCTCTGATATCATTTCTTTGGAAGCAACGTTTTAAGTGCTCTGGAGTCATTTCGTTGGACGGGGGTTTGTAAGTGTTCTGGTATCCTTTCGTTGGAAGCGGGTTTTTGATTGCTCTGGAGTCATTTCTTTGGAAGCAGTTTTTTAAGTGCTCTGGGGTCATTTCGTTGGAAGCGGGTTTTAGAGTGCTCTGGAGTCATTTCGTTGGAAGCGGGTTTTAGAGTGCTCTGGAGTCATTTCTTTGGAAGCGGGTTTTTAAGTGCTCTGGAGTCATTTCGTTTGAAGCGGGTTTGTAAGTGTTCTGGTATCCTTTCGTTGGAAGTGTGTTTTTAAGTGCTCTGGAGTAATTTCGTTGGAAGCGTTTTTTTTTTTTTTTTTTTTTAATTGCTGTGGAGTGATTTCATTTTAAGCGGGTTTTTAAGTGCTCTGGAGTCATTTCGTTGTAAGCGGGTTTTTCAGTATTCTGGGATCCTTTCGTTGGAAGCGGGTTCTTAAGTGCTCTAACTTCATTTCTTTGGAAGCTAGTATTTATGTGTTCTGGTGTCCTTTCGTTGGAAGTGGGTTTTTAGGTGGTCTGGTATCCTTTCGTTGTAAGCGGGTTTTTAAGTGCTCTGGAGTCATTTTGTTGGAAGCATGTTTTTAAGTGCTCTGAAGTCATTTCATTGGAAGCGAGTTTTTAAGTGTTCTGGTGTCCTTTCGTTGGAAGTGGGTTTTTAAGTGCTCTGGAGTGAATTCGTTGGAAGCAGTTTTTAAGTGCTCTGGAGTCATTTCGTTGGAATTCGGGTTTTTAAGTGCTCTGGAGTCATTTAGTTGGAAGCTGGTTTTAAGTGCTCTGGAGTCATTTTTGGTTGGTTTTAAGTGGTTTTTCTTTGGAAGGGGTTTTTTAAGTGCTCCTGAGTCATTTGTTTGGAAGCGGGTTTTAAGTGCTCTGGAGTCATTTTCGTTGGTGGCGGGTTTTTAAGTGTTCTAGTATCCTTTCTTTGGAAGCAGATTTTTAAGTGCTCTGGAGTCATTTCTTTGGAAGCGGGTTTTTAAGTGCTCTGGAGTCATTTTGTTGGAAGCGTGTTTTAAGTGCTCTGGAGTCATTTCTTTGGAAGCTGTATTTTAAGTGCTCTGGAGTCATTTCGTTGGGTTTTTAGTGTTTTTCTTTCTTTGTGCGGTTTTTAAGTGCTCTGGAGTCATTTGTTGGAAGGGGGTTTTTAAGTGCTCTGGTAATTTTGTTTGGAAGCAGGTTTTTAAATGTTCTGGTGTCATTTCTTTGGAAGCGTTTTTAAGTGCTCTGGGGTCATTTCATTTGGAAGCGGGTTTTTAAATGCTCTGGAGTCATTTTCGTTGGAAGCGGGTTTTTAAGTGCTCTGGAGTCATTTCGTTTTGTAAGCAAGATTTTTTAAGTGCTCTGGAGTCATTTCGTTGGAGCGGGTTTTTAAGTGTTCTGTTGTCCTTTCTTTGGAAGCGGGTTTTTAAGTGCTCTGGAGTCATTTGGTTGGAAGCGGGTTTTACATGCTGTGGATTCATTTCGTTGGTAGGGGGTTTTTAAGTGCTCTGAGTAATTTTGTTTGAAGCAGGTTTTTAAATGTTCTGGTGTCCATTCGTTGGAAGCAGGGATTAAGTGCTCTAGGGTCATTTCGTTGGAAGCAGGTTTTTAAGTGCTCTGGGGTCATTTAGTTGGAAGGGGTTTTATGGGCTCTGAGGTCATTTCATTGGAGGCGTGTTTTTAAGTGCTCTGAGGTCATTTCGTTGGAAGCGGTTTTTAAGTGCTCTGGAGTCATTTTGTTGGGAAGTGGGTTTTCAGTGCTCTGGAGTCATTTCGTTGGGCGGTTTTTAAGTTCTCTGGAGTCATTTCGTTGGAAGCGGGTTTTTGAGTGCTCTGGAGTCATTTGATTTGGAAGCGGGTTTTTAAGTGCTCTGGAGTCATTTGATTTGGAAGCGGGTTTTAAGTGCTCTGGGGTCATTTCGTTGGAAGCGGGTTTTAAGTGCTCTGGAGTCATTTCTTTGGAAGCGGGTTTTAGAGTGCTCTGGAATCATTTCGTTGGAAGCGGGTTTTAAGTGCTCTGGAATCCTTTCGTTGGCGGTATTTTAAGTGCTCTCCTGTCATTTTTTTCGTTTTTGGAGCGTGTTTTTAAGTATTCTCCTGTCCTTTCGTTTGCGTTTTTAAGTGCTCGGGTTCATTTAGGTGGAAGTAGGTTTTTAAGTGCTCTGGAGTCATTTCATTGGAAGTGGTTTTATAAGTGCTCTGGAGTCATTTCGTTGGAGGCGGATTATTAAGTGTTCTAGTATCCTTTCGTTGGAAGCGGGTTTTTAAGTGCTTTGGAGTCATTTCTTTGGAAGCAAGGTTTTAAGTGCTCTGGAGTCATTTTGTTGGATGCGCGTTTTTAAGTGTTCTAGTATCCTTTCGTTGGAAGCGGATTTTTAAGTACTCTGGAGTCATTTCTTTGGAAGCAAGGTTTTAAGTGCTCTGGAGTCATTTCGTTGGACGCGGTATTTTAAGTGCTCTGAGGTCATTTCGTTGGAAGCGGGATTTTACGTGCTGTGGATTCATTTTGTTGGAAGGGGGTTTTTAAGTGCTCCTGAGTAATTTTGTTTGAAGTAGGTTTTTAAATATTCTGGTATCCATTCATTGGAAGCGGAATTGAAGTGCTCTAGGGTCGTTTCGTTGGAAGCAGGTTTTTAAATGCTCTGGAGTCATTTCGTTGGAAGCGGGTTTTTATGTGCTCTGAGGTCATTTCTTTGTAATCGGGTTTAAGTGCTCTGAGGTCATTTTGTTGGAAGCAGGTTTTTAAATGCTCTGGAGTAATTTCGTTGAAAGCGGGATTTTAGTGCTCTGGAATCATTTCGTTGGAAGCGGATTTTTAAGTGATCTGGTGTACTTTTGTTGGAAGCGGGTTTTAGAGTTCTCTGGATTCATTTCGTTGGAAGCGGTATTTTAAGTGCTCTGGAGTCATTTCGTTGGAAGCGGGTTTTTACGTGCTGTGGATTCATTTCTTTGGAAGGGGGTTTTTAAGTGCTCCTGAGTAATTTTGTTTGGAGCAGGTTTTTAAATGTTCTGGTGTCCATTCGTTGGAAGCGGGGTTTAAGTGCTCTAGGTTCGTTTCGTTGGAAGCAGATTTTTAAATGCTCTGGAGTCATTTCGTTGGAAGCGGGTTTTTATGTGCTCTGAGGTCATTTTTTGGGCGTGTTTTTAAGTGCTCTGTGGTCATTTCATCAGCGGTTTTTAAGTGCTCTGTAGTCATTTCGTTGGAAGTGGGTTTTTCAGTTCTCTGATTTCATTTCTTTGGAAGCAACGTTTTAAGTGCTCTGGAGTCATTTCGTTGGACGGGGGTTTGTAAGTGTTCTGGTATCCTTTCGTTGGAAGCGGGTTTTTGATTGCTCTGGAGTCATTTCTTTGGAAGCAGTTTTTTAAGTGCTCTGGGGTCATTTCGTTGGAAGCGGGTTTTAGAGTGCTCTGGAGTCATTTCGTTGGAAGCGGGTTTTAGAGTGCTCTGGAGTCATTTCTTTAAGCGGGTTTTTAAGTGCTCTGGAGTCATTTCGTTTGAAGCGGGTTTGTAAGTGTTCTGGTATCCTTTCGTTGGAAGTGTGTTTTTAAGTGCTCTGGAGTAATTTCGTTGGAAGCGTTTTTTTTTTTTTTTTAATTGCTGTGGAGTGATTTCATTTTAAGCGGGTTTTTAAGTGCTCTGGAGTCATTTAGATTTGTAAGCGGGTTTTTCAGTATTCTGGGATCCTTTCGTTGGAAGCGGGTTCTTAAGTGCTCTAACTTCATTTCTTTGGAAGCTAGTATTTATGTGTTCTGGTGTCCTTTCGTTGGAAGTGTGTTTTTAGGTGGTCTGGTATCCTTTCGTTGTAAGCGGGTTTTTAAGTGCTCTGGAGTCATTTTGTTGGAAGCATGTTTTTAAGTGCTCTGAAGTCATTTCATTGGGCGAGTTTTTAAGTGTTCGAGTGTTTTAAGTGGGTTTTGTTCTGGTGTCCTTTCGTTGGAAGTGGGTTTTTAAGTGCTCTGAGGTGAGCGGGTTTTTAAGTTGGAGGCGTTGGCTTGGTTTTTAAGTGCTCTGGAGTCATTTCGTTGGAAGGGGTTTTTTAAGCTCTCTGGAGTCATTTCGTTGGAAGCTGTTTTTTAAGAGCTCTGGAGTCATTTCGTTGGTGGCGGGTTTTTAAGTGTTCTAGTATCCTTTCGTTGGAAGCAGATTTTTAAGTCCCCTGGAGTCATTTCTTTGCAAGCGGGTTTTTAAGTGCTCTGGAGTCATTTCGTTGTAAGCGTGTTTTAGAGTGCTCTGGATTCATTTCGTTGGAAGCTGTTTTTTAAGTGCTCTGGAGTCATTTCGTTGGGAGCGGGATTTTACGTGCTGTGGATTCATTTTGTTGGAAGGGGGTTTTTAAGTGCTCCTGAGTAATTTTGTTTGAAGCAGGTTTTTAAATGTTCTGGTGTCCATTCGTTGGAAGCGGGCTTGAAGTGCTCTAGGGTCGTTTCGTTGGAAGCAGGTTTTTAAATGCTCTGGAGTCATTTGGTTGGAAGCGGGTTTTTATGTGCTCTGAGGTCATTTCGTTGGAAGCTTGTTTTTAAGTGTTCTGGGGTCATTTCGTTGGAAGCGTTTCTTTAAGTGCTCTGTGGTCATTTCAATGGAAACGGTCTTTTTAAGTGCTCTGGAGTCATTTCGTTGGAAGTGGGTTTTTCAGTGATCTGGAGTCATTTCTTTGGAGCGGTTTTTAAGTTCTCTGGAGTCATTTCTTTGGAAGCGGGTTTTTGATTGCTCTGGAGTCATTTCATTGGAAGCGGGTTTTAGAGTGCTCTGGAATCATTTCGTTGGAATCGGGTTTTAGATTGCCCTGGAGTCATTTCTTTGGAAGCGCGTTTTTAAGTGCTCTGGAGTGATTTCGTTTGGAAGTGCGTTTTTAAGTATTCTCCTGTCCTTTCGTTGGAAGCGGGTTTTTAAGTGCTTAGGGTTCATTTCGTTGGAAGCAGGTTTTTAAGTGCTCTGCAGTCATTTCGTTGGAAGCGGTTTTTTAAGTGCTCTGGAGTCATTTCATTGGAGGCAGATTGTTAAGTGTTCTAGTATCCATTCATTGGAAGCGGGTTTTTAAGTGCTCTGGAGTCATTTTGTTTGAAGCGGGTTTGTACGTGTTCTGGTATCCTTTTGTTGGCAGTGGGTTTTTAAGTGCTCTGGAGTAATTTCGTTGAAAGCGTTTTTTTTTTTTTTTTTTTTTAATTGCTGTGGAGTGATTTCATTTTAAGCGGGTTTTTAAGTGCTCTGGAGTCATTTCGTTGTAAGCGGGTTTTTCAGTATTCTGGGATCCTTTCGTTGGAAGCGGGTTCTTAAGTGCTCTAACTTCATTTCTTTGGAAGCTAGTATTTATGTGTTCTGGTGTCCTTTCATTGGAAGTGGGTTTTTAAGTGGTCTGGTATTCTTACGTTGGAAGCGGGTTTTTACGTGCTCTGGAGTCATTTTGTTGGAAGCGTGTTTTTAAGTGCTCTGGAGTCATTTCGTTGGAAGCGAGTTTTTAAGTGTTGTGGTGTCCCTTCGTTGGAAATGGGTTTTAAAGTGCTCTGGGGTCATATTATTGGAATTGGTTTTTTATGTGCTCTGGAGTCATTTCGTTGGAAGCGGGTTTTTAAGTGCTCTGGAGTAAATTCATTGGAAGCGGGTTTTTAAGTGCTCTGGAGTCATTTCGTAGGAAGCGGGTTTTCAAGCTCTCTGGAGTCATTTCGTTGGAAGCTGTTTTTTAAGAGCTCTGGAGTCATTTCGTTGGAGGCGGGTTTTTAAGTGTTCTAGTATCCTTTCGTTGGAAGCGGATTTTTAAGTGCTCTGGAGTCATTTTGTTGGAAGCAGGTTTTTAAGTGCTTTGGAGTCATTTCTTTGGAAGCAAGGTTTTAAGTGCTCTGGAATCATTTTGTTGGACGCGGGTTTTTAAGTGTTCTGGTGTCCTTTCTTTGGAAGCGGGTTTTTAAGTGCTCTGGAGTCATTTCATTGGAAGCAGTTTTGTAAGTGTTCTGGTATCCTTTCGTTGGAAGTGGGTTTTTAAGTGCTCTGGAGTCATTTAGTTGTAAGCGGGTATTTAAGTGTTCTGGGATGCTTTCGTTTTAAGCGGGTTGTCAAGTGCTCGAAAGTCATTTCGTTGGAAGCTAGTATTTATGTGTTTTGGTGTCCTTTCATTGAAAGTGGGTTGTTAAGTCTTCTGGTATCCTTTCGTTGGAAGCAGGTTTTTAAGTGCTCTGGAGTCATTTCTTTGGAAGCGGGTTTTTAGTGCTCTGGAGTCATTTCTTTGGAAGCTGGTTTGTAAGTGCTTTGGAGTCATTTCTTTGGAAGTGGGGATGTAAGTACTCTGGATTCATTTCGTTGGAAAAGGTTTTTTATGTGCACTGAGTTCATTTTTTTGGAAGCGGGTTTTTAAGTGTTCTGGTATCCTTTCGTTGGAAGCGGGTTTTTAAGTGCTCTGGAGTCATTTTGTAGGAAGCGTGTTTTTAAGTGCTCTGGAGTCATTTCGTTGGAAGCGAGTTTTTAAGTGTTCTGGTGTCCCTTCGTTGGAAGTGGGTTTTAAAGTGCTCTGGGGTCATATTATTGGAAGTGGGTTTTTAAGTGCTCTGGAGTCATTTCCTTGGAAGAAGGTTTTTAGTGCTCTGGAATCATTTCGTTGGAAGCGGATTTTTAAGTGATCTGGTGTCCTTTTGTTGAAGCGGGTTTTAGAGTGCTCTGGAGTCATTTCGTTGGAAGCGGTTTTTTAAGTGCTCTGGAGTCATTTCGTTGAAAGTAGGTTTTTCTTTGCTCTGGAGTCCTTTCGTTTTAGGCGGTTTTTAAGTTCTTTGGAGTCATTTCTTTGGAAGCGGGTTTTTGATTGCTCTGGAGTCATTTTGTTGGAAGCGGGTTTTTGAGTGCTCTGGAGTCATTTCCTTGGAAGAAGGTTTTTAGTGCTCTGGAATCATTTCGATTTGGGCGAATTTTTAAGTATGATGATACTGGTGTATCATTTTTAAGTATGATGATATAATGATCTGGTGTCCTTTTGTTGGAAGCGGATTTTAGAGTGCTCTGGAGTCATTTCGTTGGAAAAGGTTTTTTAAGTGCTCTGGAGTCATTTCGTTGGAAGTGGGTTTTTCAGTGCTCTGGAGTCCTTTCGTTGGAAGCGGTTTTTTAAGTTCTCTGGAGTCATTTCTTTGGAAGCGGGTTTTTGATTGCTCTGGAGTCATTTTGTTGGAAGCAGGTTTTTGAGTGCTCTGGAGTCATTTCTTTGGAAGCGGGTTTTTAAGTGCTCTGGGGTCATTTCTTTGGAAGCGGGTTTTAGAGTGCTCTTTAGTCATCGGTTTTTAAGTGGTTTTTAAGTGATCTGGTGTAAATTCGTTTGAAGCAGATTTTTAAGTGCTCTGGAGTCATTTCGTTGGAAGCGGTATTTTAAGTGCTCTAGAGTCATTTCGTTGGAAGCGGGTTTTTAGGTGCTGTGGATTCATTTCGTTGGAAGGGGGTTTTTAAGTGCTCCTGAGTAATTTTGTTTGAAGCAGGTTTTTAAATGTTCTGGTGTCCATTTTGTTGGAAGCAGGTTTTTAAGTGCTCTGGAGTCATTTCTTTGGAAAGGTTTTTAAATGCTCTGGAGTCATTTCGTTGGAAGCGGTTTTCAAGTTCTCTTGAGTCATTTTCCTGGAAGCGGTTTTTGATTGCTCTGGAGTCATTTTGTTGGAAGCAGGTTTTTAAGTGCTCTGGGGCCATTTCGTTGGAAGCATGTTTTAAGTGTTCTAGAGTCATTTCGTTGGAAGCGGGTTTTGAGTGCTCTGGATTCATTTCGTTGGAAGGGGTGTTTTAAGTGCTCTGGAGTCATTTTGTTTGAAGCAGGTTTTTAAGTGCTCTGGTGTCATTTCGTTGAAGCAGCTTTTTAAGTGCTCTGGAGTCATTTCGTTGGAAGGTTTTTTAAGTGCTCTGGAGTCATTTCGTTGGAAGCGGGTTTTTCAAGTGCTCTTGAGTCATTTCATTGGAAGCGGGTTTTTAAGTGCTCTGAGTCATTTTGTTGAAGCGGGTTTTTAAGTGCTCTGGAGTCATTTATTTGGAAGCGGTTTTTAAGTGCTCTGGAGTCATTTCGTTGGAAGCAGGTTTTAAGTGTTCTTGAGTCATTTCGTTGGAAGCGGGTTTTTAAGTGCTCTGAGGTCATTTCGTTGGAAGCAGGTTTTTAAGTGCTCTGTGGTCATTTCGTTGGAAGCGGTTTTTAAGTGCTCTGGAGTCATTTCGTTGGAAGCGGTTTTTAAGTGCTCTGGGTCATTTCGTTGGAAGCGGGTTTTAAGTGCTCTGGAGTCATTTCATTGGAAGCAGGTTTTTAAGTGCTCTGAGTCATTTATTTGAAGCAGGTTTTTAAAGTGTTCTGGTGTCATTTTTTTTAGGCGGGTTTTTAAGTGCTCTGGAGTCATTTCGTTGGAAGCAGGTTTTTAAGTGCTCTGTAGTCATTTTGTTGGAAGCGGGTTTTTAAGTGCTCTGAGGTCATTTCGTTGTAAGCGGGTTTTTAAGTGCTCTGTGGTCATTTCGTTGGAAGTGGGTTTTTAAGTGCTCTGGAGTCATTTCCTTGGAAGCGGGTTTTAAGTGCTCTGGAATCATTTCGTTGGAAGCGGGTTTTTAAGTGATCTGGTGTCATTTTTGGAAGCGGGTTTTAGAGTGCTCTGGAGTCATTTTTCATTTGGTTTTTAAGTGTTCTGGAGTCATTTCTTTGGAAGCGGGTTTTAAGTGCTCTGGAGTCATTTTGTTGGAAGCGGATTTTTAAGTGCTCTGGAGTCATTTCGTTGGAAGCTGTTTTTAAGTGTTCTGGAGTCATTTCTTTGGAGGCGGGTTTTTAAGTGTTCTGGTATCATTTCGTTGGAAGCAGATTTTTAAGTGCTCTGGAGTCATTTGTTGGAAGCGGGTTTTTAAGTGCTCTGGAGTCATTTCTTTGGAAACGGGTTTTAAGTGCTCTGGAGTCATTTTGTTGAAGCGTGATTTTAAGTGCTCTGGAGTCATTTCTTTGGAAGCAGGTTTTTAAGTGCTCTGGTGTCATTTCTTTGGAAAGTGGTTTTTAAGTGCTCTGGGGTCATTTTGTTGGAAGCGGGTTTTTAAGTGCTCTGGAGTCTTTTTGTTGGAAGGGGTTTTTAAGTGCTCTGGAGTCATTTCTTTGGAAGCAGGTTTTTAAGTGTTCTGGTGTCATTTCGTTGGAAGTGGGTTTTTAAGTGCTTTGGGGTCATTTCTTTGGAAGTGGGTTTTTAAGTGCTCTGGAGTCATTTCGTTGGAAGGGGTTTTAAGTGCTCTGAGTCATTTTGTTTGAAGCAGGTTTTTAAGTGTTCTGGTGTCATTTCGTTGGAAGCGGTATTTTAAGTGCTCTAGGGTCATTTCGTTTTGGAAGCGGGTTTTTAAGTATTCTGGATTCATTTCCTTGGAAGCGGGTTTTAAGTGCTCTGAGGTAATTTTGTTTGAAGCAGGTTTTTAAGTGTTCTGGTGTCCATTCTTTGGAGGCGGGTTTTTAAGTGCTCTGTGTTCATTTTTGTTGGAAGCAGGTTTTTAAATATTCTGGAGTCATTTCATTGGAAGCGGGTTTTAGTGCTCTGAGGTCATTTCATTTGAAAGCAGTTTTTAAGTATTCTGGGGTCATTTCTTTGGAAGCGTGTTTTTAAGTGCTCTGTGTTCATTTCATTGAGCGGTTTTTAAGTGCTCTTCAGTCATTTCGTTGGAAGTGGGTTTTTCAGTGCTCTGGAGTCATTTCGTTGGAAGCGGTTTTTTAAGTTCTCTGGAGTCATTTCTTTGGAAGCGTGTTTTTGATTGCTCTGGAGTCATTTTGTTGGAAGCGTGTTTTTGAGTGCTCTGGAGTCATTTCTTTGGAAGTGGGTTTTTAAGTGCTCTGGGGTCATTTCGTTGGATACGGGTTTTAGAGTGCTCTGGAGTCATTTCCTTGGAAGCAGTATTTTAAGTGCTCTGGAGTCATTTCATTGCAAGCAGGTTTTTAAGTGCTTTGGAGTCATTTCTTTGGAAGCAAGTTTTTAAGTGCTCTAGAGTCATTTTGTTGGACTCGGGTTTTTAAGTGTTCTGGTGTCCTTTCTTTGGAAGCGGGTTTTTAAGTGCTCTGGAGTCATTTCATTGGAAGCGGGTTTGTAAGTATTCTGGTATTCTTTCGTTGGAAGTGGGTTTTTAATTGCTCTGGAGTCATTTAGTTGTAAGCGGGTATTTAAGTGTTCTGGGATGCTTTCGTTTTAAGCGGGTTGTTAAGTGCTCGAAAGTCATTTCGTTGGAAGCTAGTATTTATGTGTTCTGGTGTCCTTTCGTTGGAAGTGGGTTTTTAAGTCTTCTGGTATCCTTTCATTGGAAGCCGGTTTTTAAGTGCTCTGGAGTCATTTCTTTGGAAGCGGGTTTTTAGTGCTCTGGAGTCATTTTGTTGGAAGCGGGTTTGTAAGTGCTCTGGAGTCATTTCGTTGGAAGTGGGGATGTATGTACTCTGGATTCATTTCGTTGGAAAAGGTTTTTTATGTGCACTGAGGTCATTTTTTTTGGAAGCGTTTTTTTAAGTGTTCTGGTATCCTTTCGTTGGAAGCGGGTTTTTAAGTGCTCTGGAGTCATTTTGTTGGAAGCGTGATTTTAAGTGCTCTGGAGTCACTTCATTGGAAGCGGGTTTTTAAGTGCTCTGGAGTCATTTCGTTCAAAGCGGGTTATTAGTGCTCTGGAATCATTTCGTTGGAAGCGGATTTTTAAGTGATCTGGTGTCCTTTTGTTGGAAGCGGGTTTTAGAGTGCTCAGGAGTCATTTCGTTGGAAGCGGGTTTTTAAGTGCTCTGGAGTAAATTCTTTGAATGCAGGTTTTTAAGTGCTCGGGAGTCATTTTGTTGGAAGCGGTATTTTAAGTGCTCTATAGTCATTTCGTTGGAAGCGGGATTTTAGTGCTCTGGAATCATTTCGTTGGAAGCAGTTTTTAAGTGCTCTGGATTCATTTCCTTGGAAGGGGGTTTTTAAGTGCTCCTGAGTAATTTTGTTTGAAGCAGGTTTTTAAATGTTCTGGTGTCCATTCGTTGGAAGCGGGGTAGAAGTGCTCTAGGGTCGTTTCGTTGGAAGCAGGTTTTTAAATCTTCTGGAGTCATTTCATTGGAATCGGGTTTTAGAGTGCTCTGGAGTCATTTCGTTGGATGCGGTATTTTAAGTGCTCAGTAGTCATTTCATTGGAAGCAGGTTTTTAAGTGCTTTGGAGTCATTTCTTTGGAAGCAAGTTTTTAAGTGCTCTGGAGTCATTTTGTTGGACGTGGGTTTTTAAGTGTTCTGGTGTCCTTTCTTTGGAAGCGGGTTTTTAAGTGCTCTGGAGTCATTTCATTGGAAGCGGGTTTGTAAGTATTCTGGTATTCTTTCGTTGGAAGTGGGTTTTTAAGTGCTCTGGAGTCATTTAGTTGTAAGCGGGTATTTAAGTGTTCTGGGATGCTTTCGTTTTAAGCGGGTTGTTAAGTGTTCGAAAGTCATTTCGTTGGAAGCTCGTATTTATGTGTTCTGGTGTCCTTTCGTTGGAAGTGGGTTTTTAAGTCTTCTGGTATCCTTTCGTTGGAAGCGGGTTTTTAAGTGTTCTGGTATCCTTTCGTTGGAAGCAGGTTTTTAAGTGTTCTGGAGTCATTTCTTTGGAAGCGGGTTTTAGTGCTCTGGAGTCATTTCGTTGGAAGCGGGTTTGTAAGTGCTCTGGAGTCATTTCGTTGGAAGTGAGGAAGTAAGTCCTCTGGATTCATTTCGTTGGAAAAGGTTTTTTATGTGCACTGAGTTCATTTTTTTGGAAGCGGGTTTTTAAGTGTTCTGGTATCCTTTCGTTGGAAGCGGGTTTTTAAGTGCTCTGGAGTCATTTTGTAGGAAGCGTGATTTTAAGTGCTCTGGATTCATTTCTTTGGAAGCAGGTTTTTAAGTGTTCTGGTGTCCTTTTGTTGGAAGTGGCTTTTTATATGCTCTGGGGTCATATTATTGGAAGTGGGCTTTTAAGTGCTCTGGAGTCATTTCGTTGGAAGCGGGTTTTTAAGTGCTCTGGAGTCACTTCTTTGGAAGCGGGTTTTTAAGTGCTCTGGAGTCATTTCGTTCAAAGCAGGTATTTAGTGCTCTGGAATCATTTTGTTGGAAGCGGATTTTTAAGTGATCTGGTGTCCTTTTGTTGGAAGCGGGTTTTAGAGTGCTCGGGAGTCATTTCGGTGGAAGCTGGTTTTTAAGTGCTCTGGAGTAAATTCTTTGGATGCAGGTTTTTAAGTGCTCTGGAGTCATTTCGTTGGAAGCGGTATTTTAAGTGCTCTGGAGTCATTTCGTTGGAAGCGGGATTTTACGTGCTGTGGATTCATTTCCTTGGAAGGGGGTTTTTAACTGCTCCTGAGTAATTTTGTTTGAAGCAGGTTTTTAAATGTTCTGGTGTCCATTCGTTGGAAGCGGGGTTGAAGTGCTCTAGGGTCGTTTCGTTGGAAGCAGGTTTTTAAATATTCTGGAGTCATTTCATTTGAAAGCGGGTTTTTATGTGCTCTGAGGTCATTTCATTGGAAGCGCGTTTGTAAGTGTTCTGGGGTCATTTCGTTGGAAGCGTGTTTTTAAGTGCTCTGTGGTCATTTCTTTGGGCCAGCGGTTTTTAAGTGCTCTGGAGTCATTTCGTTGGAAGTGGGTTTTTCAGTGCTCTGGATTCATTTTTCGTTAGGCGGTTTTTAGGTTCTCTAGAGTTATTTCTTTGGAAGCGGGTTTTTGTTTACTCTGGAGTCATTTTGTTGGAAGCGCGTTTTTAAGTGCTCTGGAGTCATTTCGTTGGAGGCAGATTATTAAGTGTTCTAGTATCCTTTCGTTGTAAGCGGGTTTTTAAGTGCTCGGGAGTCATTTTGTTGGAAGCGGCTTTTTACGTGCTCTGGAGTCATTTCCTTGGAAGCAAGGTTTTAAGTGCTCTGGAATCATTTTGTTGGACGCGGGTTTTTAAGTGTTCTGATGTCCTTTCTTTGGAAGCGGGTTTTTAAGTGCTCTGGAGTCATTTCGTTTGAAGCGGGTTTGTAAGTGTTCTGGTATCCTTTCGTTGGAAGTGGGTTTTTACGTGCTCTGGAGTAATTTAGTTGGAAGCGTTTTTTTTTTTTTTAATTGCTGTGGAGTGATTTCATTTTAAGCGAGTTTTTAAGTGCTCTGGAGTCATTTCGTTGCAAGTGGGTTTTTCAGTGCTCTGGAATCATTTTGTTGGAAGCGGTTTTTTAAGTTCTCTGGAGTCATTTCTTTGGAAGCGGTTATTTGATTGCTCTGGAGTCATTTCTTTGGAAGCGGGTTTTTAAGTGCTCTGGGGTCATTTCGTTTTGGAAGCGGGTTTTAGAGTGCTCTGGAGTCATTTCTTTGGCGGGTTAGTGCGGGTTTTTCGTGCTCTGGAGTCATTTCTTTGGCTCAGGGATCAAGGTTTTAAGTGCTCTGGAGTCATTTCGTTGGTCATTTCGTTGGCCGCGGGTTTTTAAGTGTTCTGATGTCCTTTCTTGGGAGCGGGTTTTTAAGTGCTCTGGAGTCATGTCGTTTGAAGCAGGTTTGTAAGTGTTCTGGTATCCTTTCGTTGGAAGTGGGTTTTTAAGTGCCCTGGAGTCATTTCGTTTTAAGCGGGTTTTTCAGTATTCTGGGATCCTTTCGTTGGAAGCGGGTTCTTAAGTGCTCTAACTTCATTTCGTTGGAAGCTAGTATTTATGTGTTCTGGTGTCCTTTCATTGGAAGTGGGTTTTTAGTTGGTCTGGTATCCTTTCGTTGTAAGCGGGTTTTTAAGTGCTCGGAGTCATTTTGTTGGAAGCATGTTTTTTATTGCACTGAAGTCATTTCGTTGGAAGCAAGTTTTTAAGTGTTCTGGTGTCCTTTCGTTGGAAGTGGGTTTTAAAGTGCTCTGGGGTCATATTATTGGAAATGGGTTTTTAAGTTTCTGGAATCGTTTTGTTGGAGGCGGATTTTTAAGTGATCTGGTGTCCTTTTTTAAGCGGGTTTTAGAGTGCTCTGGAGTCATTTCGTTGGAAGCGGGTTTTAGAGTGCTCTGGAGTCATTTCGTTAAGCGGGTTTTAGAGTGCTCTGGAGTCATTTCGTTAGAAGAGGTTTTTAAGCTCTCTGGAGTCATTTTTTAGGCGGGTTTTTATGTGCTGTGGATTCATTTCGTTGGAAGGGGTTTTGAAGTGCTCCTGAGTAATTTTGTTTGAAGCAGGTTTTTAAATGTTCTGGTGTCCATTCATTGGAAGCAGGGTTTAAGTGCTCTGGGGTCGTTTCGTTGGAAGCAGGTTTTTAAATGCTCTGGAATCATTTCGTTGGAAGCGGGTTTTTATGTGCTCTGAGGTCATTTCCTTGGAAGCGTGTTTTTAAGTGCTCTGTGTTCATTTTGTTGGAAGCGGTTTTTTTAAGTGCTCTGGAGTCATTTCGTTGGAAGTGGGTTTTTCAGTGCTCTGGATTCATTTCGTTGGAAGTGGGTTTTTGAGGGCTCTGGAGTCATTTCTTTGGAAGCGGGTTTTTACGTGCTGTGGATTCATTTCGTTGGAAGGGGGTTTTGAAGTGCTCCTGAGTAATTTTGTTTGAAGCAGGTTTTTAAATGTTCTGGTGTCCATTCTTTGGAAGCAGGGTTTAAGTGCTCTAGGGTCGTTTCGTTGGAAGCAGGTTTTTAAATGCTCTGGAATCACTTCGTTGGAAGCGGGTTTTTATGTGTTCTGAGGTCATTTCGTTGGAAGTGGGTTTTTATGTGCTCTGAGTTCATTTCGTTGGAAGCGTGTTTTTAAGTGCTCTCTGGTCATTTCGTTGGAAGCAGATTTTTAAGTGCTCTGGATTCATTTCGTGGGAAGCAATTTTTTAAGTTCTCTGGAGTCATTTCGTTGGAAGAGGTTTTTTGATTGCTCTGGAGACATTTTGTCGGAAGCGTGTTTTTGAGTGCTCTGGAGTAATTTCTTTGGAAGCAGGTTTTTAAGTACTCTTGGGTCATTTCATTGGAAGCGGGTTTTAGAGTGCTCTGGAGTCATTTCTTTGGAAGCGGGTTTTAGAGTGCTCTGGAGTCATTTCTTTAGGCGGGTTTTAGAGTGCTCTGGAATCATTTCGTTGGAAGCGGGTTTTAGAGTGCTCTGGAATCCTTTCGTTGGAAGCGGTTTTTTAAGTGCTCTGGAGTCATTTCGTTGGAAGCGGTTTTTGCGTGCTGTGGATTCATTTCGTTGGAAGGGAGTTTTTAAGTGCTCCTGAGTAATTTTATTTGAAGCAGGTTTTTAAATGTTCTGGTGTCCATTCGTTGGAAGAAGGGTTGAAGTGCTTTAGGGTCGTTTCGTTGGAAGCAGGTTTTTAAATGCTCTGTAGTCATTTCGTTGGAAGCGGGTTTTTAAGTGTTCTGGAGACATTTCGTTTGAAGGGGGTTTTAGAGTGCTCTGGAGTCATTTCTTTGGAAGCGCGTTTTTAAGTGCTCTGGAGTCATTTCCTTGCAAGCGCGTTTTAAAGTATTCTCCTTTCCTTTCGTTGGAAGCACATTTTTAAGTGCTCGGTTCATTTCGTTGGAAGCAGGTTTTTAAGTGCTCTGGAGTGATTTCATTGGAAGCGGGTTTTTAGTGCTCTGGAATCATTTCGTTGGAAGCGGGTTTTTGATTGCTCTGGAGTCATTTTGTTGGAAGCGGTTTTTTGAGTGCTCTGGAGTCATTTTGTTGGAAGCGTGTTTTTGAGTGCTTTGGAGTCATTTTGTTGGAAGTGGGTTTTTGAGTGCTTTGGAGTCATTTCGTTCGAAGTGGTTTTTTATGTGCTCTGAGGTCATTTCGTTGGAAGCAGGTTTTTAAGTGCTCTGGAGTCATTTCATTGGAGGCGGGTTTTTATGTGCTCGGAAACCATTTCTTTGGAAGCGGGTTTTTAAGTGCACTGTGGTCATTTCATTGGAAGTGGTTTTTTAAGTGCTCTGGAATCATTTCGTTGGAAGCGGGTTTTTAAGTGATCTGGTGTCCTTTTGTTGGAAGCGGGTTTTAGAGTGCTCTGGAGTCATTTCTTTGGAAGCAGGTTTTTAAGTCCTCTGGAGTGATTTCCTTGCAAGCGCCTTTTTAAGTATTCTCCTTTCCTTTCATTGGAAGCGCGTTTTTAAGTGCTCGGTTCATTTTGTTGGAAGGGGTTTTTAAGTGCTCTGGAGTCATTTCTTTGGAAGAGGGTTTTTAGTGCTCTGGAATCATTTCGTTGCAAGCGGGTTTTTAAGTGATCTGGTGTCATTTCATTTGGAGCGGGTTTTAAGTGCTCTGGAGTCATTTCGTTGGAAGCGGTTTTTAAGGGCTCTGGAGTCATTTCGTTGGAAGCGGGTTTTTAAGTGCTCTGGATTCATTTCGTTGGAAGGTGGTTTTTAAGTGCTCTGAGTAATTTTTTTGGAAGCGGGTTTTAAATATTCTGGTGTCATTTCGTTGGAAGCGGTTTTTAAGGGCTCTGGAGTCATTTCGTTGGAAGCAGTTTTTAAATGCTCTGGATTCATTTAGTTGGAAGGTGGTTTTTATGTGCTCTGAGTCATTTTTTTTGGAAGCGGGTTTTTATGTACTCTGTGGTCATTTCATTGGAAGCGGGTTTTTAAGTGCTCTGGAATCATTTTGTTGGAAGCAGGTTTTAAGTGCTCTGGAGTCTTTTAGTTGGAAAGCGGGTTTTTAAGTGCTCTGGAGTCATTTCGTTGGAAGCAGGTTTTTGAGTGCTCTGGAGTCATTTTCGTTTAGGCGGGTTTTTAAGTGCTCTGGAGTCATTTTGTTGGAAGGGGTTTTTAAGTGCTCTGGTGTCATTTTCTTGGAAGCGGGTTTTTAAGTGCTCTGTAGTCATTTCTTTGGAAGCGGGTTTTTAAGTGCTCTGGAGTCATTTCTTTGGAAGCGGGTTTTTAAGTGCTCTGTAGTCATTTCATTGGTTTTTAAAGCGGTTTTTAAGTGCTCTGGAGTCATTTCATTGGAAGCAGGTTTTTAAGTGTTCTGGTATCATTTAGTTGGAAGTGGGTTTTTAAGTGCTCTGGAGTCATTTTGTTGGAAGCGGTTTTTAAGTGCTCTGGAGTCATTTCGTTTCAAAGCGGGTTTTTAAGTGCTCTGGAGTCATTTGTTGGAAGCGGTTTTTCAGTTTCTGGGTCTATTTCGTTGGAAGCAGGGTCATTTCATTTCGTTGGAAGCTAGTATTTTATGTGTTCTGGGTCCTTTTGTTGGAAGCGGGTTTTAAGTGCTCTGGAGTCATTTCATTGGAAGCGGGTTTTTAAGTGCTCTGGAGTCATTTGTTGGAAGCGGATTTTTTAAGTGCTCTGTGGTCATTTCATTGGAAGTGGTTTTTAAGTGCTCTGGAGTCATTTCGTTGGAAGCGGGTTTTTAAGTGCTCTCTGGTGTCATTTTGTTGGAAGCGGGTTTTTAAGTGCTCCTGAGTCATTTCTTTGGAAGCGGTTTTTAAGTGCTCTGGAGTCATTCGTTGAAGCGGGTTTTTAAGTGCTCTGGAATCATTTCGTTGGAAGCGGGTTTTTAAGTGTTCTGGTGTCATTTGTTGGAAGGGGTTTTAGAGTGCTCTGGAGTCATTTCTTTGGAAGCAGGTTTTTAAGTGCTCTGGAGTGATTTCCTTGCAAGCGCTTTTTAAGTATTCTCCTTTCCTTTCATTGGAAGCGCGTTTTTAAGTGCTCGGTTCATTTTGTTGGAAGCAGGTTTTTAAGTGCTATGGAGTCATTTCATTGGAAGCGGGTTTTTAGTGCTCTGGAATCATTTCGTTGGAAGCGGGTTTTTAAGTGATCTGGAGTCATTTCGTTTAGGCGGGTTTTAGAGTGCTCTGGAGTCATTTCGTTGGAGGCGGTTTTTAAGGGCTCTGGAGTCGTTTAGTTGGAAGCAGGTTTTTCGTGCTCTGGATTCATTTCGTTGGAAGGTGGTTTTTAAGTGCTCTGAGTAATTTTTTGAAGCGGGTTTTAAATATTCTGGTGTCCATTCGTTGGAAGAAGGTTTTTAAGTACTCTAGGGTCGTTTCGTTGGAAGCAGGTTTTTAAATGCTCTGTAGTCATTTAGTTGGAAGCGGGTTTTTATGTGCTCTGAGGTCATTTCGTTGGAAGCGGGTTTTTATGTACTCTGTGGTCATTTCATTGGAAGCGGTTTTTAAGTGCTCTGGAATCATTTTGTTGGAAGTGGGTTTTTCAGGGCTCTGGAGTCTTTTCGTTGGAAATGGTTTTTAAGTGCTCTGGAGTCATTTCGTTGGAAGCAGGTTTTTTGAGTGCTCTGGAGTCATTTCGTTGAGCGGGTTTCTGAGTGCTCTGGAGTCATTTTCGTTGGAAGCGGGTTTTTAAGTGCTCTGGTGTCATTTCTTTGGAAGCGGGTTTTTAAGTGCTCTGGAGTCATTTAGTTGGAAGTGGGTTTTAAGCTCTGGGTTTGGAAAGCGGTTTTTAAGTGCTCAGAGTCATTTCGTTGGAAGCGGGTTTTTAAGTGCTCTGTAACCATTTCATTGGAAGCGTTTTTTAAGTACTCTGGAGTCATTTCATTGGAAGCAGGTTTTTTAAGTGTTCTGGTATCCTTTTTTGGAAGTGGGTTTTTAAGTGCTCTGGAGTAATTTCGTTGGGCGTTTTTTAATTGCTGTGGAGTGATTTCGTTTCAAGCGGGTTTTTAAGTCCTCTGGAGTCATTTTCATTTAAGCGGTTTTTCAGTGTTCTGGGATCCTTTCGTTGGAAGCAGGTTCTTAAGTGCTCTAACTTCATTTCGTTGGAAGCTAGTATTTATATGTTCTGGTATTCTTTCTTTGGAAGTGGGTTTTTAAGTGTTCTGGTATCCTTTTCGTTTGGAAGCGGGTTTTTAAGTGCTCTTGAGTCATTTCGTTGGAAGCGGGTTTTAAGTGCTCTGGAGTCACTTTGTTGGAAGTGGGTTTTTATTGCTCTGGAGTCATTTTCTTTGGAAGCGGGTTTTTAAGTGCTCTCCTGTCATTTCGTTGGAAGCGGGTTTTAAGTGCTCTGGTTCATTTCTTTGGAAGCAGGTTTTTAAGTGCTCTGGAGTCATTTTGTTGGAAGCGGGTTTTAAGTGTTCTGGTGTCCTTTCTTTGGAAGCGGGTTTTAAGTGCTCTGGATTCATTTCATTGGAAGCGGGTTTTTAAGTGTTCTGGTATCATTTCGTTGGAAGTGGGTTTTTAAGTGCTCTGGAGTCATTTTGTTGGAAGCGTGTTTTTAAGTGCTCTGGAGTCATTTCATTGGAAGCGGGTTTTTAAGTGCTCTGGAGTCATTTCGTTGGAAGCGGTTTTTTAGTGCTCTGGAAGTCATTTCGTTGGAAGCGGATTTTTAAGTGATCTGGTGTCCTTTTGTTGGAAGCGGGTTTTAGAGTGCTCTGGAGTCATTTCGTTGGAAGCGTTTTTTAAGTGCTCTGGAGTAAATTTCTTTGAATGCAGGTTTTTAAGTGCTCTGGAGTCATTTCTTTGGAAGCGGGTTTTTAAGTGCTCTGGAGTCATTTCGTTGGAGCGGGATTTTAAGTGCTCTGGAATCATTTCGTTGGAAGCGGGTTTTAAGTGCTCTGGATTCATTTCCTTGGAAGGGGTTTTTAAGTGCTCTCTGGAGTAATTTTGTTTGAAGCAGGTTTTTAAGTGTTCTGGTGTCCATTTCGTTGGAAAGCGCGGGTTTTAAGTGCTCTAGGGTCATTTTGTTGGAAGCAGGTTTTAAATCTTCTGGAGTCATTTCGTTGGAATCGGGTTTTTAAGTGCTCTGGAGTCATTTTGTTGGAAGCGTGGGTTTTTAAGTGTTCTGGTGTCCTTTCTTTGGAAGCGGGTTTTAAGTGCTCTGAGTCATTTCATTTGGAAGCGGGTTTTTAAGTATTCTGGTATTCTTTCTTGGAAGTAGGTTTTTAAGTGCTCTGGAGTCATTTAGTTGGAAGCGGGTTTTTAAGTGTTCTGGGATCATTTTTTTTTAAGCGGTTTTTAAGTGTTCTGGAGTCATTTAGATTTGGAGCGGGTTTTTATGTGTTCTGGTGTCATTTTCGTTTGGAAGTGGGTTTTTAAGTCTTCTGGTCATTTCGTTGGAAGCGGGTTTTAAGTGTTCTGGAGTCCTTTTCTTTGGAAGCAGGTTTTTAAGTGCTCTGGAGTCATTTCGTTGGAAGCGGGTTTTTAAGTGCTCTGGAGTCATTTTGTTGGAAGCGGGTTTTAAGTGCTCTGGAGTCATTTCGTTGGAAGCGGTTTTTAAGTCCTCTGGATTCATTTCGTTGGAAAAGGTTTTAAGTGCTCTGAGTTCATTTTTTGGAAGCGGGTTTTTAAGTGTTCTGGTATCATTTCGTTTAGGCGGTTTTTAAGTGCTCTGGAGTCATTTTGATGGAAGCGTGATTTTAAGTGCTCTGGATTCATTTCTTTGGAAGCGGGTTTTTAAGTGTTCTGGTGTCATTTCGTTGGAAGCGGCTTTTTAAGTGCTCTGGGGTCATTTCTTTGGAAGTGGTTTTTAAGTGCTCTGGAGTCATTTCGTTGGGCGGGTTTTTAAGTGCTCTGGAGTCATTTCGTTTGGGCGGGTTTTAAGTGCTCTGGAATCATTTCGTTTCAAAGCAGGTATTTAGTGCTCTGGAATCATTTTGTTAGGCGGTTTTTAAGTGCTCTGGTGTCATTTCTTTGGAAGCGGGTTTTAGAGTGCTCTGGAGTCATTTCGTTGGAAGCGGGTTTTTAAGTGCTCTGGAATAATTTCTTTGGATGCAAGTTTTTAAGTGCTCTGGAGTCATTTCGTTGGAAGCGGTATTTTAAGTGCTCTGGAGTCATTTCGTTGGAAGGCGGGTTTTTCAGTGCTGTGGATTCATTTCGTTGGAAGGGGGTTTTTAAGTGCTCTGGAGTAATTTTGTTTTGAAGGGTTTTTAAATGTTCTGGTGTCATTTCGTTTGGGCGGTGTTGAAGTGCTCTGGAGTCGTTTTGTTGGAAGCAGGTTTTAAATATTCTGGAGTCATTTCATTGGAGCGGGTTTTATGTGCTCTGAGGTCATTTCATTGGAAGCGTTTTTGTAAGTGTTCTGGGGTCATTTCGTTGGAAGCGTGTTTTTAAGTGCTCTGTGGTCATTTCTTTGGGGCGGGTTTTTAAGTGCTCTGGAGTCATTTCGTTGGAAGTGGGTTTTTAAGTGCTCTGGATTCATTCCGTTGGAAGCGGTTTTTAAGTTCTCTAGAGTTATTTCTTTGGAGCGGGTTTTTGTTTGCTCTGGAGTCATTTTGTTGGAAGCGGGTTTTTAAGTGCTCTGGAGTCATTTCTTTGGAAGGCGGGTTTTTAAGTGCTCTGGAGTCATTTAGTTGGAAGTGGATTTTTAAGTGTTCTAGTATCATTTTGTTTAAAGCGGGTTTTTAAGTGTTCTGGAGTCATTTTGTTGGAAGCGGCTTTTTACGTGCTCTGGAGTCATTTCATTGGAAGCAAGGTTTTAAGTGCTCTGGAATCATTTTGTTTGGAAGCGGGTTTTTAAGTGTTCTGATGTCCATTTCTTTGGAAGCGGGTTTTTAAGTGTTCTGGAGTCATTTCGTTTGAAGCGGGTTTGTAAGTGTTCTGGTATCCTTTCTTTGGAAGTGGGTTTTAAGTGCTCTGGAGTAATTTGGTTGGAAGTTTTTTTTTTTTTTTTTTAATTGCTTTGGGTGATTTCATTTTTGGAAGCAGGTTTTAAGTGCTCTGGAGTCATTTTGTTGCAAGCAGTTTTTAAGTGCTCTGGAATCATTTTGTTGGAAGCAGGTTTTTAAGTTCTCTGGAGTCATTTCTTTGGAGGCGGGTTTTTGAGTGCTCTGGAGTCATTTCTTTGGAAGCGGTTTTTTAAGTGCTCTGGAGTCATTTTAGTTGGAAGCGGGTTTTAGAGTGCTCTGGAGTCATTTTCGTTGGAAGCGGGTTTTTAGAGTGCTCTGGAATCATTTCGTTGGAGGCGGTTTTTAAGTGCTCTGTAGTCATTTCGTTGGAAGCGGTTTTTAAGTGCTCTGGGTCATTTCATTTTCATTAAGCGGTTTTTAAGTGCTCTGGAGTCATTTCTTTGGAAGCAGGTTTAAGTGCTCTGGAGTCATTTCTTTTAAGCGGGTTTTATGTGCTCTGGAGTCATTTCGTTGGGCCTTGGGTTTTTAAGTGTTCTGATGTCATTTCTTTGGAAGCGGGTTTTTAAGTGCTCTGGAGTCATTTCGTTGGAAGCAGGTTTTTAAGTGTTCTGGTATCCTTTAGTTGGAAGTGGGTTTTTAAGTGCCCTGGAGTCATTTCGTTTTTAGCGGGTTTTCAGTATTCTGGGATCCTTTCGTTGGAAGCAGGTTCTTAAGTGCTCTAACTGTCATTTTTAGTTGGAAGTGGGTATTTTGTGTTCTGGTGTCCTTTCATTGGAAGTGGGTTTTTAGTTGGTCTGGTATCATTTTTTTTTGTAAGGTTTTTTAAGTGCTTGGAGTCATTTTGTTGGAAGCATGTTTTTAATTGCTCTGAAGTCATTTCGTTGGAAGCAAGTTTTTAAGTGTTCTGGTGTCCTTTCGTTGGAAAGTGGTTTTTAAAGTGCTCTGGTCATTTATTGGAAATGGGTTTTTAAGTGCTCTGGAATCCTTTCGTTGGGCGGGTTTTTAAGTGCTCTGGTGTCATTTTGTTGGAAGCGGGTTTTAAGTGCTCTGGAGTCATTTGTTGGAAAGCGGGTTTTAAGTGCTCTGGAGTCATTTCGTTGGAAGCGGGTTTTTAAGCTCTCTGGAGTCATTTTTTGGAAGGCGGGTTTTATGTGCTCTGGATTCATTTTGTTGGAAGCGGGTTTTGAAGTGCTCTGGAGTCATTTTGTTTGAAGCAAGTTTTTAAAGTGCTCTGGTGTCCATTCTTTGGAAGCAGGTTTTTAAGTGCTCTGGAGTCATTTCATTGGAAGCAGGTTTTTAAGTGCTCTATAGTCATTTCATTTAGGCGGGTTTTTAGTGCTCTGAGGTCATTTCGTTGGAAGCATGATTTTAAGTGCTCTGTGTTCATTTGTTGGAAGCAGTTTTTAAGTGCTCTGGAGTCATTTCTTTGGAAACAGGTTTTAAGTGCTCTGGATTCATTTCGTTGGAAGTGGATTTTTGAGTGCTCTGGGTCATTTCTTTGGAAGCGGGTTTTTAAGTGCTCTGGATTCATTTCATTGGAAGGGGTTTTAAAGTGCTCTGGAGTCATTTTGTTTGTGACAGGTTTTTAAAGTGTTCTGGTGTCATTTCTTTGGAAGCGGGTTTTTAAGTGCTCTGAGTCATTTCGTTGGAAGCAGGTTTTTAAATGCTCTGGAATCATTTAGATTTGGAAGCGGGTTTTTATGTGTTCTGAGGTCATTTAGTTTGGCGGGTTTTTAAGTGTTCTGGGTTCATTTGTTTGGGCGGGTTTTTAAGTGCTGAGAAAGTCATTTCTTTGGAAGCGGGTTTTTGTGTTCTTTCCTTTCGTTGGAAGTGGGTTTTTAAGTTCTCTGGTAGTCATTTCGATTTGGAAGCGGGTTTTTAAGTGTTCTGGTATCATTTCGTTGGGCGTGTTTTTAAGTGCTCTGGAGTCATTTCTTTGGAAGCGGTTTTTAGTGCTCTGGGTCATTTCATTGGAAGCGGGTTTTAAGTGCTCTGGAGTCATTTCTTTGGAAGCGGGTTTTTAAGTGCTCTGGAGTCATTTCTTTGGGCGGGTTTTAGAGTGCTCTGAGTTCATTTTTTTGGAGCGGGTTTTAGAGTGTTCTGGTATCCTTTCGTTGGAAGCGGGTTTTTAAGTGCTCTGGAGTCATTTTGTTGGAAGCGGATTTTAAGTGCTCTGGATTCATTTCTTTGGAAGCAGGTTTTAAGTGTTCTGTGTAATTTTATTTGAAGCAGGTTTTTAAATGCTCTGGTGTCATTCGTTGGAAGTGGGCTTTTAAGTGCTCTAGGAGTCATTTCGTTGGAAGCAGGTTTTTAAGTGCTCTGTAGTCATTTCGTTGGAGGCGGGTTTTTAAGTGTTCTGGAGTCATTTCGTTTTGAAGGGGGTTTTTAGTGCTCTGGGGTCATTTTCTTTGGGCGGTTTTTTAAGTGCTCAGGTGTCATTTTGTTGGAAGTGGGTTTTAAAGTATTCTCCTTTCATTTCGTTGGAAGCTGGTTTTTAAGTGCTCTGGTTAAATTCTTTGGAAGCAGGTTTTTTTCGTGCTCTGGAGTCATTTCATTGGAAGCGGGTTTTAAGTGCTCTGGAATCATTTCTTTGGAGCGGGTTTTTTGATTGCTCTGGATTCATTTTGTTGGAAGGGGTTTTTAAGTGCTCTGAGTCATTTTGTTTGAAGCAGGTTTTTAAATGTTCTGGTGTCATTTTGTTGGGCGGGTTTTGAAGTGCTCTGAGTCATTTCGTTGGAAGTTTTTTTTTAAATATTCTGAGGTCATTTCGTTGGAAGCAGGTTTTTATGTGCTCTGGAGTCATTTCATTGGAGGCGGGTTTTTATGTGCTCTGAAACCATTTCGTTTGGAGCGGGTTTTTAAGTGCTCTGTGGTCATTTCTTTGGAAGTGGTTTTTAAGTGCTCTGGAATCATTTCGTTGGAAGCGGGTTTTAAGTGATCTGGTGTCATTTTGTTGGAAGCGGGTTTTAAGTTCTCTGGAGTCATTTCTTTGGAGCGGGTTTTTAAGTGCTCTGGAGTCATTTTGTTAGGCGGGTTTTAGAGTGCTCTGGAATCATTTTCTTTGGTTTTTAAGGCGGGTTTTTAAGTGTTCTGTAGACATTTCGTTGAAGGGTTTTTAAGTGCTCTGGAGTCATTTTCTTTGGAAGCATTTTTTTAAGTGCTCTGGGTCATTTCCTTGGAAGCGCCTTTTTAAGTGCTCTCCTTTCATTTTGTTGGGTGCGTTTTTAAGTGTTCTGGTTCATTTCTTTAAGCAGGTTTTTAAGTGCTCTGGAGTCATTCGTTTGGAGCGGGTTTTTAAGTGTTCTGGTAATCATTTCGTTGGACGGGTTTTTAAGTGCTCTGGAGTCATTTAGTTAGGCGGGTTTTTAAGTGCTCTGGAGTCATTTCATTTTTAAGCGGTTTTTAAGGGCTCTGGAGTCATTTAGTTGGAAGTGGGTTTTTCAGTGCTCTGGATTCATTTTGTTGGAAGGTGGTTTTAAGTTCTCTGAGTCATTTTTTTGGAAGCGGGTTTTTAAATATTCTGGTGTCATTTCTTTGGAAGCGGGTTTTTAAGTACTCTGGGGTCATTTCGTTGGAAGCGGGTTTTTAAGTGCTCTGTAGTCATTTAGTTGGAAAGCGGGTTTTATGTGCTCTGAGTCATTTCGTTGGAAGCGGGTTTTATGTGCTCTGTAGTCATTTCTTTGGAAGCAGTTTTTAAGTGCTCTGGGATCATTTTGTTGGAAGCGGGTTTTCAGTGCTCTGGAGTCATTTCGTTGGAAAGCGGGTTTTTAAGTGCTCTGGAGTCATTTCTTTGGAAGCAGGTTTTTAAGTGCTCTGGAGTCATTTCGTTGGAGCGGGTTTTACAGTATTCTGATGTCATTTCTTTGTTAAGCGGGTTTTTAAGTGCTCTCTAGTCATTTCGTTTGAAGCAGGTTTTAAGTGTTCTGGACTCATTTAGTTGGAAGTGGGTTTTTAAGTGCTCTGGAGTCATTTAGTTTGGGCGGTTTTTAAGTATCCAGGGTCATTTCGTTGGAATCGGGTTTTTAAGTGCTCTGTCATTTTTCTTTGGAAGCGTTTTTAAGTACTCTGGAGTCATTTCATTGGAAGCAGGTTTTTAAGTGTTCTGGTATCCTTTCGTTGGAAGTAGGTTTTTAAGTGCTCTGGAGTCATTTGTTGGAAGCGTTTTTTTTTTTAATTGCTCTGGGTGATTTCGTTTCAAGCGGGTTTTTAAGTCCTCTGGTGTCATTTCATTGGAAGCGGTTTTTAAAGTGTTCTGGGGTCATATTCGTTGGAAGCGGGTTTTTAAGTGCTCTGGAATCATTTTGTTGGAAGCTAGTATTTTTATGTTCTGGTATTCTTTCTTTGGAAGTGGGTTTTTAAGTGTTCTGTAGTCATTTCGTGGAAGGCGGGTTTTTAAGTGCTCTTGAGTCATTTCGTTGGAGCGGGTTTTTAAGTGCTCTGGAGTCATTTTTTGGAAGCGGGTTTTTATTGCTGTGGATTCATTTCGTTGGAAGGGGTTTTTAAGTGCTTCTGAGTAATTTTGTTTGGAAGCAAGTTTTTAAATGTTCTGGTGTCCATTTCTTTGGAAGCGGGTTTTAAGTGCTCTGGAGTCATTTTGTTGGAAGCAGGTTTTTAAATGTTCTGGTGTCATTTCTTTGGGCGGGTTTTTAGTGCTCTGGATTCATTTCATTGGAAGCGGGTTTTAAGTGTTCTGGTTCATTTTGTTGGAAGGGGTTTTTAAGTGCTCTGGAGTCATTTCTTTGGAAGCGGGTTTTTAAGTGTTCTGGATTCATTTCGTTTTAAGTGGGTTTTAAGTGCTCTAAAGTCATTTCTTTGGAAGCAGGTTTTACGTGTTCTGGATTCATTTCGTTGGAAGGGGTTTTAAATGTTCTGAGTAATTTTGTTTGAAGCGGGTTTTTAAATGTTCTGGTGTCCATTCTTTGGAAGCAGGTTTTTAAGTCCTCTGGGGTCATATTATTGGAAGTTTGTTTTTAAGTGCTCTGGAGTCATTTCCTTGGAAGAAGGTTTTTAAGTGTTCTGGGTCATATCGTTGGAAGCGGGTTTTTAGTGCTCTGGAATCATTTCGTTGGAAGTGGATTTTTAAGTGCTCTCTGTGTCATTTCTTTGGAAGCAGGTTTTTTTATTTAGTAGGAAGCAGTTTTTAAGTTCTCTGGAGTCATTTCATTGGAAGAGGTTTTTAAGTGCTCTGGAGTCATTTTCGTTGGGCGGTTTTAGAGTGCTCTGGAGTCATTTCTTTGGCGGTAGGTTTTTTAAGTGCTCTGGAGTCATTTTGTTAGCGGGTTTTCGTGCTCTGGATTCATTTCTTTGGAGCGGGTTTTGAAGTGCTCTGAGTCATTTTGTTTTGAAGCAGGTTTTAAATGTTCTGGTGTCCATTCTTTGGAAGCGGGTTTAGAGTGCTCTGGAATCCTTTAGTTGGAAGCAGGTTTTAAGTTCTCTGAAATCATTTCTTTGGAAGCAGGTTTTATGTGCTCTGATTCATTTCGTTGGAAGGCGGGTTTTATGTGCTCTGAGTTCATTTTCTTTGAAGCGTGTTTTAAGTGTTCTGTGGTCATTTCGTTTGGAAGCAGTTTTTAAGTGCTCTGGGGTCATTTCGTTGGAAGCGGGTTTTAAGTGCTCTGTAGTCATTTCGTTTAAGCGGTTTTTTAAGTGTTCTGGAGACATTTCGTTTGAAGGGGTTTTAGAGTGCTCTGGGTCATTTCTTTGGGCAGCGTTTTTTAAGTGCTCTGGAGTCATTTCCTTGCAGTAGCGTTTTTAAGTATTCTCCTTTCTTTTCGTTGGAAGCACATTTTTAAGTGCTCTGGTTCATTTCATTTGGAAAGCAGGTTTTTCGTGCTCTGGAGTCATTTTGTTGGAGCGGGTTTTAGTGCTCTGGAATCATTTCTTTGGAGCGGGTTTTAAGTGCTCTAGGTCATTTCATTGGAGCGGTTTTTGAGTGCTCTGGAGTCATTTGTTGGGCGTGTTTTTAAGTGCTCTGGAGTCATTTTGTTGGAAGTGGGTTTTTGGGTGCTTTGAGTCATTTTTTTCGAAGCGGGTTTTTATGTTCTGAGGTCATTTTTTTTGGAAGCAGGTTTTTAAGTGCTCTGGAGTCATTTCATTGGAAGCGGCTTTTTATGTGCTAGAAACCATTTTGTTGGAAAGCGGGTTTTAAAGTGCTCTGTAGTCATTTCTTTGGAAGTGGTTTTAAGTGCTCTGGAATCATTTCGTTTAGGCGGGTTTTAAGTGATCTGGTGTCCTTTTTTTGGAAGCGGGTTTTAAGTGCTCTGGAGTCATTTCTTTGGAAGCAGGTTTTTAAGTGCTCAGTCATTTCTTTGCAAGCGGGTTTTAAGTGCTCTGGAATCATTTCATTGGAAGCGGGTTTTTAAGTGTTCTGGAGACATTTTAGATTGGAAGGGGTTTTAAGTGCTCTGGAGTCAATTCTTTGGAAGCACTTTTTAAGTGCTCTGGAGTCATTTCCTTACAAGTTTTTAAAGTTTTCTCCTTTCCTTTCATTGGAGCGGGTTTTAAGTGCTCTGGTTCATTTCGTTGGAAGCAGGTTTTTAAGTGCTCTGGTGTCCTTTTGTTGGAAGCAGGTTTTTAGTGCTCTGGAATCATTTTGTTGGAAGGTGGGTTTTAAGTGATCTGGAGTCATTTAGTTTAGGCGGGTTTTATGTGCTCTGAGTCATTTCGTTGGAAGCTAGGTTTTATGGGCTCTGTGGTCGTTTCGAGTTTTGGAAGCTGGGTTTTTAAGTGCTCTGGAATCATTTTTGTTGGAAGGTGGTTTTCAGGGCTCTGAGTAATTTTCGTTGGAAGGGTTTTTAAATATTCTGGTGTCATTTCGTTTGGAAGAAAGGTTTTAAGTACTCTGAGTCATTTAGTCGTTTTCGTTTGGGTTTTTTAAATGCTCTGGAGTCATTTTAGTTGGAAGGGGTTTTATGTGCTCTGCTGTCATTTCTTTGGAAGCAGGTTTTTAAGTGCTCTGTAGTCATTTCATTGGAGGCGGGTTTTTAAGTGCTCTGGAATCATTTTTGTTGGAAGTGGGTTTTCAGGGCTCTGGAGGTCTTTTCGTTGGAAGTGGTTTTAAGTGCTCTGGAGTCATTTCGTTGGAAGCAGGTTTTTAGTGCTCTGGAGTCATTTCGTTAGGCGGGTTTCTGAGTGCTCTGGAGTCATTTCGTTAGGCGGGTTTTTAAGTGCTCTCTAGTCATTTCATTGGGCGGGTTTTAAGTGCTCTGGACTCATTTAGTTGGAAGTGGGTTTTTAAGTACTCTGGAGTCATTTCATGGAGGCGGTTTTAAGTGCTCAGAGTCATTTCGTTGGAATCGGGTTTTTAGTGCTCTGTAACCATTTTCATTGGAGCGTTTTTTAAGTACTCTGGAGTCATTTCATTGGAAGCAGGTTTGTAAGTGTTCTGGTATCCTTCCGTTGGAAGTGGGTTTTTAAGTGCTCTGGAGTAATTTAGTTGGAGGCGTTTTTTTTAATTGCTCTGGAGTGATTTAGTTTCAAGCGGGTTTTTAAGTCCTCTGGAGTCATTTCATTTTGGCGGTTTTTCAGTGTTCTGGGATCCTATCTTTGAGCAGGTTCTTAAGTGCTCTGGATTCATTTTGTTGGAAGCTAGTATTTATATGTTCTGGTATTCTTTCTTTGGAGGGTGGGTTTTTAAGTGTTCTGGTATCCTTTAAGTGATTAGGGGTTTTTAAGTTCTCTTAGTCATTTCGTTGGAGGAGCGGGTTTTTAAGTGCTCTGAGTCACTTTTTTTGGAAGTAGTTTTTTTGCTCTGGAGTCATTTCTTTGAGCGCGTTTTAAGTATTCTCCTGTCCTTTCGTTTGGGTGCGTTTTTAAGTGCTCTGGTTCATTTCGTTGGAAGCAGGTTTTTAAGTGCTCTGGAGTCATTTTGTTGGATCTTGGTTTTTAAGTGTTCTGGTGTCCTTTCTTTTGAAGCGGGGTTTTTAAGTGCTCTGGATTCATTTCATTGGAAGGCGGGTTTGTAAGTGTTCTAGTATCCTTTCGTTGGAAGTAGGTTTTTAAGTGCTCTGGAGTAATTTAGTTATGCGGGTTTTAAGTGTTCTGGGATGCTTTCCTTTTAAAGCGGGTTATTAAGTGCTCTAAGTCATTTCGATGGAAGCTAGTATTTATGTGTTCCGTGTCCTTTCGTTGGAAGTGGTTTTAAATGTTTGGTAAGCGGGTTTTAAACTCTGGAGTCATTTCGTTAGCGGGTTTGTGCTCTCGTTTTGTTGGAAGCGGGTTTTTAAGTGTTCTGGTGTCCTTTCGTTGGAAGTGGGTTTTTAAGTCCTCTGGGATCATATTATTGGAAGTTTGTTTTTAAGTGCTCTGAGTCATTTCCTTGGAAGAAGGTTTTTAAGTGCTCTGGAGTCATATCATTAAGCGGTTTTTAGTGCTCTGGAATCATTTCGTTGGAGTGGATTTTTAAGTTATCTGGTGTCCTTTTGTTGGAAGCAGGTTTTAAGTGCTCCGAGTCATTTCGTTGGAAGAGGGTTTTTAAGTGCTCTGGAGTCATTTCGTTGGAAGCGGGTTTTAGAGTGCTCTGGAGTCATTTAGATTTAGGCGGTATTTTAAGTGCTCTGGAGTCATTTTGTTGGGGGCGGGTTTTTCGTGCTGTGGATTCATTTCGTTGGAAGGGTTTTGAAGTGCTCTAGGTAATTTTGTTTTAAACAGGTTTTTAAATGTTCTGGTGTCCATTCTTTGGAAGCAGGGTTTAAGTGCTCTGAGTCGTTTCGTTGGAAGCAGGTTTTTAAATTCTCTGAAATCATTTCTTTGGAAGCGGGTTTTTATGTGCTCTAGTCATTTCAGTTTTAAGTGCGGGTTTTATGTGCTCTGAGTTCATTTCTTTGGAAGCGTGTTTTAAGTGCTCTGTGGTCATTTCGTTTGAAGCAGTTTTAAGTGCTCTGAGTCATTTCGTTGAAGGGTTTTTGAGTGCTCAGGAATCATTTCATTGGAAGCAGTTTTTAAGTGTTCTGGAGACATTTCAGTTTGAAAGGGTTTTAAGTGCTCTTGAGTCATTTCTTTGGAGCGCGTTTTTAAGTGCTCTGAGTCATTTCCTTGGAAGTGGCGGTTTTAAGTATTCTCCTTTCCTTTTGTTGGAAAGGCGCATTTTTAAGTGCTCTGGAATCATTTCGTTGGAGGCGGGTTTTTAAGTGCTCTGGAGTCATTTTGTTGGAAAGCGGGTTTTGAGTGCTCTGGAGTCATTTCTTTGGAAGGCGGGTTTTTTAAGTGCTCTACGGTCATTTTTGGAGCGGCCAGCGTTTTAAGTATTCTCCTGTCGGGTTTTGATTGCTCTTGGTCATTTTTAAGTGCTCTGGAATCATTTCGTTGGAAGCGGTTTTTAAGTGCTCTGAATCATTTTTTTTAGGCGGGTTTTAAATTGTTCTGGTATCCTTTAGATTTGGAAGTCCTTTCATTTAGGTTTTAAGTGCTCTAGGGTCATTTCGTTGGAGCGGTTTTTTTAAGTGATCTTGGTGTCCTTTTATTGGAAGGCGGGTTTTAAGTGCTCTGGAGTCATTTCTTTGGAAGCTCTAAAGGTTTTTAAAGTGCTCAGAGTCATTTCCTTGGAGGCGGGTTTTAAGTGCTCTGGAATCATTTTTTGGAAGCGGGTTTTAAGTGTTCTGGAGACATTTCGTTGGAAGGGTTTTTAAGTGCTCTGGAGTCATTTTTTGGAAGCACGTTTTAAGTGCTCTGGGTCATTTTGGAAGGGGTTTTAAGCGCTCTTTTTTAAATATTCTCCTTTCCTTTCGTTGGCGGCGCGTTTTTATGTCTCAGTTCATTTTGTTGGAAGCAAGTTTTTAAGTGCTCTGGAGTCATTTCATTGGAGCGGTTTTTAGTGCTCTGGAATCATTTTGTTTGAAGCAGGTTTTTAAGTGATCTGGTGTCCTTTTATTTAAAGCAGTTTTTAAGTGCTCTGGGTCATTTCTTTGGAAGCAGGTTTTAAATGCTCTGTAGTCATTTAGTTGGAAAGCGGGTTTTTTATGTGCTCTGGTCATTTCGTTTCAGCGGGTTTTTATGTCCTCTGTGGTCATTTCATTAGGCGGTTTTTAAGTGCTCTGGAATCATTTTATTTGGAAGTTCTCTGGTTTTCAGGGCTCTGGAGTCTTTTCGTTGAAAGTGGTTTTTAAGTGCTCTGGAGTCATTTCTTTGGAAGCAGTTTTTTGAGAACTCTGGGTCAGTCATTAGGCGTTTTTGTCAGCGGGTTTCTCACGTGCTCTGGAGTCATTTCGTTGGAAGAGGTTTTTGAGTGCTCTGCTGTCATTTTTGGAAGCAGGTTTTTAAGTGCTCTGTAGTCATTTCATTGGAGCGGTTTTAAGTGCTCTGGAGTCATTTAGTTGGAAGTGGGTTTCAGTGCTCTGGAGTCTTTTAGTTGGAACGGTTTTAAGTGCTCTGGAGTCATTTCGTTGGAAGCAGGTTTTGAGTGCTCTGGGTCATTTCGTTGGAAGCGGGTTTCTAGGTGCTCTGGAGTCATTTCGTTAGAGCGGGTTTTAAGTACTCTCTAGTCATTTCATTTGAGCGGAGTTTTTTAAGTGCTGGACTCATTTAGTTGTAAGTGGGTTTTTAAGTACTCTGGTATCATTTCATTGGAAGCGGTTTTTAAGTGCTCAAGTCATTTCGTTGGAATCGGGTTTTAGTGCTCTGTAACCATTTTCATTGGAGGCGTTTTTTAAGTACTCTGGAGTCATTTCATTTGGAAGCGGGTTTTAAGTGTTCTGGTATCCTTTCGTTGGAAGTGGGTTTTAAGTGCTCTGGAGTAATTTCGTTGGGCGTTTTTTTAATTGCTGTGGGTGATTTCGTTTCAAATCATTTTTTAAGTCCTGTTTTTGATTACTCATTTCATTTAGCGGGTTTTTCAGTGTTCTGGGATTCATTTCTTTGGAAGCAGGTTCTTAAGTGCTCTCATTTCATTTTTTTGGAATTTTTTAGGCGTATTTATATGTTCTGGTATCCTTTCTTTGGAAGTGGGTTTTTAAGTGTTCTGGTATCATTTCTTTGGAAGCAGTTTTTTAAGTGCTCTTGAGTCATTTCGTTGGAGGCGGGTTTTAAGTGTTCTGATGTCACTTTCATGGGAGTGATTTTTATTGCTCTGGAGTCATTTTATTTAGGCGGGTTTTAAGTATTCTCCTGTCCTTTCGTTGGAAAGGTGCGTTTTTAAGTGCTCTGGTTCATTTCATTGGAAGAAGTGGTTTTTAAGTGCTCTGGAGTCATTTTGTTGGAAGCGGGTTTTAAGTGTTCTGGTGTCCTTTCTTTGGAAGCGGGTTTTAGGTGCTCTGGAGTCATTTCATTGGAAGCGGGTTTTTAAGTGTCATTCCTTGAAGCAGGTTCTGGTATCCTTTCGTTGGAAGCGGGTTTTAAGTGCTCTGGAGTACATTTAGTTGGAAGTGGGTTTTTAAGTGTTCTGGGATGCTTTCCTTTTAAGTGCTCGGGTCATTTCCTTAAGTGCTCTAAAGTCATTTCGATGGAAGCTAGTTTTTATGTGTTCTGCAAGTGTCCTTTAGTCATTTCAGTAGGTTTTAAATGTTCTGGTATCGTTTTGTTGGGCAGGTTTTTAAGTGCTCTGGAGTCATTTTCGTTGGAGCGGGTTTGTAAGTGCTCTGGAGTCATTTCTTTGGAAACAGGTTTCTAAGTGTTCTGGTGTCCTTTAGTTGAAGTAGGTTTTTAAGTCCTCTGGGGTCATATTATTGGTCAGTTTGTTTTTAAGTGCTCTGGAATCAGTCATTTCCTTGGAAGAAAGTGGTTTTAAGTGCTCTGGAGTCATATCATTAAGCAGGTTTTTAGAACTCTGGAATCATTTATGCGAGTTTTTGAAGTGGATTTTTAAGGGTTATCTAGTGTCCTTTTGTTGGAAGCAGGTTTTAAATGCTAAAGTCATTTCATTGGAAGAGGGTTTTAAGTGCTCTGGAGTCATTACGTTAAAAGTGGGTTTTAAAGTGCTCTAGGTCATTTCATTAGGCGGGTTTTTTAAGTGCTCTGGAGTCATTTTTTGTTTAGTAGGTTTTTAAGTGTTCTGTGGATTCATTTCGTTGGAAGGGTTTTTAAGTGCTCTGGTAATTTTGTTTAATTGCTGTGGGTTTTTCGTGATTAAAGCGGGTTGTCCATTCTTTGGAAAGCAGGGTTTTAAGTGCTCTGGGTCATTTCGTTGGAAGCAGGTTTTAAATTCTCTAAAATCATTTCTTTGGAAGCTAGTATTTTATATGTTCTGTGTCATTTCGTTGAAGAGCGGGTTTTTTATGTGCTCTGAGTTCATTTCTTTGGGCGATGTTTTTAAGTGCTCTGTGGTCATTTCGTTTTGAAGCAGTTTTTAAGTGCTCTGGAGTCATTTTCGTTTTAGGCGGGTTTTAAGTGCTCTGGAGTCATTTCTTTGGAAGCGGGTTTTAGAGTTCTCTGGTATCATTTCGTTGGAGCGGGTTTTTAAGTGCTCTAGAATCCTTTCATTTTAGGCGGTATTTTAAGTGCTATGGAGTCATTTTGTTAGGCGGGTTTTAAGTGCTCTGGATTCATTTCGTTGGAAGGGGTTTAGAGTGCTCTGAATCCTTTCATTTAGAGCGGTTTTTAAGTGTTCTGGGAGACATTTCGTTTGAAGGGGTTTTAGAGTGCTCTGGAGTCATTTCTTTAGAGCGTTTTTAAGTGCTCTGTCATCATTTCCTTGCAGCCAGCGTTTTAAAAGTATTCTCCTTTCCTTTTGTTGGAGCGCATTTTTTAAGTGCTCTGGAATCATTTTCGTTAGGCGGGTTTTTGATTGCTCTGGAGTCATTTTGTTGGAAGCAGGTTTTTGAGTGCTCTGAGGTCATTTTCTTTAGAGCGGGTTTTAAGTGCTCTCTTGAGTCATTTCATTAGGCTCTGGCATTTTTGGAAGTGGTTTTCTGCTCTGTCCTTTTCGTTGGTATCCTTTCGTTGGCGCGGTTTTTAAGTGCTCTGGAGTCATTTAGATTTAGGCAGGTTTTTATGCTGAGAGTCATTTTTTGGAAGCAGTTTTTAAGTGTTCTGGTATCCTTTCGTTTAGGCGGATTTTTAAGTGTTCTGGAATCATTTTGTTGGAGCCCGGGTTTTAAGTGCTTTGAATTCATTTATTTTAGGCGGGTTTTAAGTGTTCTGTGGTCCTTTCATTTGAAGTGGTTTTTAAGTGTGTCATTTCTGGGGAGGTTTTCAGTGCTCTGGAGTCATTTCATTGGGTTTTTAAGTGCTCTGGGCGTAATTTTGTTTGGAGCGGGTTTTATGTGCTCTGAGGCCATTTCATTGTTTTTTTTAAGTGCGGGTTTTTAAGTGCTCTGTGGTCATTTCATTAGAAGTGGTTTTTAAGTGCTCTGAAATCATTTTATTTTAGGCGGCTTTTAAGTGATCTGGTGTCCTTTTGTTGGAGCGGGTTTTAGAGTGCTCTGGAGTCATTTTCTTTGGAAGCAGGTTTTTAGTGCTCTGGAGTCATTTCCGTTAGCGCGGTTTTAAGTTTCTGGAATCATTTTTTAGGCGGGTTTTAAGTGTTCTGGAGACATTTCGTTGGAAGGGGGTTTTAGAGTGCTCTGGAGTCATTTCTTTGGAGCACGTTTTTAAGTGCTCTGGAGTCATTTCCTTACAAACACTTTTTTAAATATTCTCCTTTCCTTTCGTTGGAAGCCGTTTTTATGTGCTCGGTTCATTCGTTGGAAGCAAGTTTTTAAGTGCTCTGGAGTCATTTCATTAGGCGAGTTTTAGTGCTCTGGAATCATTTAGTTGGAAGCAGGTTTTTAAGTGATCTGGTGTCCTTTTGTTAAGCGGTTTTTAGAGTGCTCTGAGTCATTTCTTTGGAAGCAGGTTTTTAAATTCTCTGTGATCATTTATTTGGGCGGGTTTTTATGTGCTCTGAGGTCATTTCCGTTCAGCGGGTTTTTATGTCTCTGTGGTCATTTCATTAGCCAGTTTTTAAGTGCTCTGGAATCATTTTGTTGGAAATCGGTTTCAGGGCTCTGGGTCTTTTCGTTGAAAGTGGTTTTTAAGTGCTCTCTGGAGTCATTTCGTTGGAAGCAGGTTTTTGAGAACTCTGGAGTCATTTGTTTAAGCGGGTTTCTCGCGTGCTCTGGGTCATTTCGTTGGAAGGGGTTTTGAGTGCTCTGCTGTCATTTTGTTGGAAGCAGGTTTTAAGTGCTCTGTAGTCATTTCATTGGAGGCGGGTTTTAAGTGCTCTGGAGTCATTTAGTTGGAAGTGGGTTTTTAAGTACTCTGGAGTCATTTCATTGGAGCGGGTTTTAAGTGCTCTGGACTCATTTCATTGGAAACAGGTTTGTAAGTGTTCTGGTATCCTTTAGTTGGGAGTGGGTTTTTAAGGGCTCTGGAGTAATTTCGTTGGAGCGTTTTTAATTGCTGTGGGTGATTTCGTTTTAAGCGGTTTTTTAAGTGCTCTGGAGTCATTTCATTATGGCGGTTTTTCAGTATTCTGGGATCCTTTTCGTTTGAAGCAGGTTCTTAAGTGCTCTAATTTCATTTCGTTTGGAAGCTAGTATTTATATGTTCTGGTGTCCTTTCTTTGGAAGTGGGTTTTAAGTGTTCTGGTATCCTTTTCGTTAGGCGGGTTTTAAGTGCTCTTGAGTCATTTTTAGGCGGGTTTTTAAGTGCTCTTGAGGATTTAGGCGGGTTTTTAAGTGCTCTGGAGTCACTTTGTTGGAAGTAGTTTTATTGCTCTGAAGTCATTTCGATTTGGAAGCATGTTTGTAAGTGTTCTGGAGTCATTTCGTTGGAAGTGGGGATGTAAGTACTCTGGATTCATTTCTTTGGAAATAGTTTTTATGTCGCTGAGTTTTTTTTGGAAGCGGGTTTTTTAAGTGTTCTAAGTATCCTTTCATTTTAAGCGGATTTTTAAGTGCTATGAGTCATTTTGTTGGAAGCGGTTTTTAAATTGTGCTCTGGAATCATTTCTTTGGAATTGGGTTTTTAAAGTGTTCTGCTATCCTTTCATTGTAAGTGGGTTTTTAAGTGCTCTGGGTAATTAAGTGGAAGCAGGTTTATAAGTGCTCTGGAGTCATTTAGATTTAGGCGGGTTTAGGTGCTCTGGGTCCTTTCATTTAGGCGGTATTTTCGTGCTCTGGCGTCATTTTGTTGAGCGGGTTTTAAGTGCTCCTGAGTAATTTGGTTTGAAGCAGGTTTTTAAATGTTCTGAGTGTTCCATTCGTTGGAAGCAATATTTTAAGTGCTCTAGGATCGTTTCGTTGGAAGCAGGTTTTAAATGCTCTGTAGTCATTTAAATCGGAAGTGGGTTTCTAAGTCCTCTGGGGTCATTTCTTTGGAGCGGGTTTTTGTGCTCTGAGGCCATTTTGTTTGGAAGCGGTTTTTAAGTGCTCTAAAGTCATTTCTTTGGAATCAGTATTTGAGTGCTCTAAGTCATTTCGTTGGAAGTGGTTTTGAGTGCTCTGGAGTCTTTCATTGAGGCAGATTATTAAGTGTTCTAAGTATCCTTTCGTTGGGCGGGTTTTTAAGTCTCTAGGTCATTTCGTTGGAAGCAGGTTTATACGTGCTCTGGAGTCATTTCTTTGGAAGCAAGGTTTTAAGTGCTCTGGAGTCTTTTCGTTGGACATGGGTTTTTTTAAGTGTTCTGGTATTTTTTTCGTTGGAAGTGGGTTTTAAGTGCTCTGGGGTCATATCGTTGGAAGCGGGTTTTTCAGTGCTCTGTGGTCATTTCATTGTTGAAGTGGTTTTAAGTGCTCTGGAGTCATTTCATTGGAAGTGGCTTTTTCAGTGCTCTCGGTCATTTTCATTAAACAGTTTTTAAGTGCTCTTCAGTCATTTGTTGGAGCGTGTTTTTGAGTCCTTTGAGTCATTTTGTTGGAAGTAGGTTTCAGTGCTCTGGGTCATTTCGTTCAGTGGTTTTAAGTGCTCTGGAGTCGTTTTGTTGGAAGCGGGTTTTATAGAGCTCTGGGTCATTTCGTTGGAAGCAGGTTTTAATTGCTCTGGGGTCATTTCTTTGGGGCTTGATTTTTTATGTGCTCTAGAGCCATTTCGTTGGAAGCGGGTTTGTAAGTGATCTGGTGTCCTTTTATTGGAAGGGTTTTAGAGTGCTCTGGAGTCATTTCTTTGGATGCGGTTTTTAAGTGCTCTAGAGTAAATTCGTTGGAAGCCCGGGTTTTCATTGCTCTGAGTCCTTTCGTTGGAAGCGGTTTTAGAGTTTTCTGGAATCATTTCGTTGGAAGCGGGTTTTAAGTGTTCTGGAGACATTTCGTTGGAAGGGGTTTAGAGTGCTCTGGAGTCATTTATTTGGAGCCAGCGTTTTTAAGTGCTCTAGGTCATTTCCTTGCAAGCGCGTTTTAAGTATTCTCCTTTCCTTTCATTGGAAAGCACGTTTAAGTGCTCTGGAGTAAAGTCGTTAGCGTGTTTTTAAGTGCTCTGGAGTCATTTCTTTGGAAGCTGTTTTTAAGAGCTCTGGAGTCATTTC
>JAEOAE010003435.1:0-36703 GCA_036365155.1 Meriones psammophilus
TTTGGTTCCAAGAAATCACCCCTAAAACAACAAAAATTCGCTTCCAACGAAATGAATCCAGAGCACTTAAAAACCCGTGATGCAACGAAATGACTCCAGAGCACTTAAAAAACCGCTTCCAACGAAATGACTCCAGAGCACATAAAAATCCGATTCCAATGAAATGACTGCAGAGCACTAACTTACCCCTTCCAACGAAATGACTCCAGAGCACTTAAAAACCTGCTTCCAACGAAATGAGTCCAGAGCACTTAAAAACCCGCTTCCAAAGAAATGACTCCAGAGCACTTAAAAACCCGCTACCAATGAAATGACTCACGAGCACTTAAAAGCCCACTTCAAACAAAATGACTCCAGAGCACTTAAAAACCCGCTTCCAACGAAATGACTCCAGAGCACTTAAAAACCAACTTCCAAAGAAATGACTCCAGAGCACTTAATAACCCGCTTCCAACGAAGTGACTCCAGAGCACTTAAAAACACACTTCCATCGAAATGACTCCAGAGAAGTTGAAAATCCCACTTCCAACAAAATGACTCCTGAGCACATAAAAAACAGCTTCCAATGAAATGACTCCAGAAAACTGAAAAACCCGCTTCCAAAGAAATGATCTCAGAACACATGAAAAACCGCTTCCAACGAAATGACTCCAGAGCACTTAAAAACGCGCTTCCAACAAAATGAATCCAGAGCACATAAAGACCCGCTTCCAAGGAAATGACCTCAGAGCACATAAAAACGCACTTCCAACGAAATGACTCCAGAACAATTAAAAACCCGCTTCCAAGGATATGACTCCAGAGCGCTTAAAAACCTGCTTCCAACGAAATGAATCCAGAGCACTTAAAGACCTGCTTCCAATGAAATGACTCCGGAGCACTTAAAAACCCGCTTCCAAAGAAATGACCCCATAGCACTTAAAAACTCACTTCCAACCAAAGGACACCAAAACAGTTAAAACCCCGCTTCCAACGAAATGAATCCAGAGCACTTAAAAACCCGCTCCCAAGGATATGAATCCAGAGCCCTTCAAAACCCGCTTCCAACGAAATGACTCCAGAGCACTTAAAAACACGTTTCCAAGGAAATGACTCCAGAGCAAATAAAAACCCGCTTCCAAAGAAATGACTCCAGAGCACTTAAAAACTTGCTTCCAATGAAATGACTCCAGAGCACCTAAAAACCCGCTTCCAAAGAAATGACACCAGAACACTTAAAAACCCGCTTCCAACAAAATGACTCCAGAGCACTTAAAAGCCGCTTCCAACGAAAGCATAGCAGAACACTTAAAAACCTTTTTTAAATGAAATGACTCCACAGCACTTAAAAACCCGCCTCAACAAACTGATACCAGAACACTTAAAAACCGCTGTGAAATGTCTCCAGAGCACTTAAAATACAGCTTCCAAAGAAATGACTCCAGAGTACTTAAACACCTGCTTCCAACGAACTAATTGCAGATCACTTAAAAACCCGATTCCAAGAAAATGACTCAAGTGCACTTAAAAACCCACTTTCAACGAAATGACTCCAGAAAATTGAAAAAACCTGCTTCCAAGGAAATAACTCCAGAACACTTAAAAACCCGCTTCCAGAGAAATGACCACAGAGCACTTAAAAACTAGCTTCCAACAAAAGGACACCAGAACACTTAAAACCCCACTTCCAACGAAATGACTCCAGAGCACTTAAAAACCCGCTTCCTACGGAATGACTCCAGAGCACTTAAAAACCTGCTTCCAAGGAAATGACTCCAGAGCACTTAAAAACCCGCTTCCAAAGAAATGACTCCAGAGATGATTAAAATCCACACTTCCAACAAAATTACTCTAGAGCACTTAAAAAACAGCTTCCAAAGAAATGACCTCAGAGCACAGAAAAACCTACTTTCAACGAAATGACTCCAGAGCACTTAAAAACCCGCTTCCAACGAAATGACTCCAGAGCCCTTAAAAACCTGCTTCCAACGAAATGAATCCAGAGCACTTAAGGACCCACTTCCAGGAAATGACTCCAGAGCCCTTCAAACCCCTTACAACAAAATGACTCCAGAGCACTTAAAAACCCGCATACAATAAAATGACTCCAGAGCACTTAAAAACCAGCTTCAGAGGAAATGACTCCAGAGCACTTAAAACCCACCCACTCAGTGAAAGGATACCAGAACACTTAAAAACCCGCTCCAACGAAATGACTCCAGAGCCCTTAAAAACCTGCTTCCAACGAAATGAATCCAGAGCACTTAAGGACCCACTTCCAAGGAAATGACTCCAGAGCCCTTCAAAACCCGCTTACAACAAAATGACTCCAGAGCACTTAAAAACCCGCTTACAATAAAATGACTCCAGAGCACTTAAAAACCAGCTTCAGAGGAAATGACTCCAGAGCACTTAAAAACCCACTCTCAGTGAAAGGATACCAGAACACTTAAAAACCCGCTTCCAACGAAATGACTCCAGAGCCCTTAAAAACCTGCTTCCAACGAAATGAATCCAGAGCACTTAAGGACCCACTTCAAGGAAATGACTCCAGAGCCCTTCAAAACCCGCTTACAACAAAATGACTCCAGAGCACTTAAAAACCCGCTACAATAAAATGACTCCAGAGCACTTAAAAACCAGCTTCAGAGGAAATGACTCCAGAGCACTTAAAAACCCACTCTCAGTGAAAGGATACCAGAACACTTAAAAACCCGCTTCCATCGAAATGACTGCAGAGTACTTAAACACCTGCTTCCAACGAACTAATTCCAGATCACTTAAAAACCCGCTTCAGTGGAAATGAATCCAGAGCACTTAAAAACCCACTTCCAACGAAATGACTCCAGAGCACTTAAAAACCTGCTTCCAAGGATATGAATCCAGAGCACTTAAAAACCTGCTTCCAATGAAATGACTCCGGAGCACTTAAAAACCCGCTTCCAAAGAAATGAACCCATAGCACTAAAAAACTCGCTTCCAACCAAAGGACACCAAAACAGTTAAAACCCCGCTTCCAACAAAATGAATCCAGAGCACTTAAAAAAACGTTTCCAAGGAAATGACTCCAGAGCACTTAAAAACCGGCTTCCAAAGAAATGACTCCAGAGCACTTAAAAACTTGCTTCCAATGAAATGACTCCAGAGCACTTAAAAACCTGCTTCCAAAGAAATGACACCAGAACACTTAAAAACTGGCTTCCAACAAAATGACTCCAGAGAACTTAAAAACCCACTTCCAATGAAATAACTCCAGAGCACTTACAAACCTGCTTCCAACAAAATGACCCCAGAGCACTTAAAAACCAGCTTCCATCAAAAGAAGACCAGACCACTTAAAAACCCGCTTCCAACGAAATGACTCCAGAGCACTTAAAAACCTGCTTCCAACGAAATGACTCCAGAGCACTTAAAACCGCTTCCAACGAAATGACTCCAGAGCAGTTAAAAACCTGCTTCCAACGAAATGACTCCAGAGCACTTAAAAACCTGCTTCCAACGAAATGACCACAGAGCACTTAAAAACCTGCTTCCAACGAAATTCCAGAACACTTAAAACCTGCTTCCAACGCAAAGACTCCAGAGCACTTAAAAACCCGCTTCCAACGAAATGACCTCAGAGCACATAAAAACCCACTTCCAATGAAAGGATTCCAGAACACGTAAAAACCTGCTTCCATGAAATGACTCCAGAGTACATAAAAACCCGCTTCAAACGAAAGGATACCAGGACACTTAAAAACCCACTTCCAACGAAATGACTCCAGAGCCCTTAAAAACCTGCTTCCAACGAAATGAATCCAGAGCACTTAAGGACCCACTTCCAAGGAAATGACTCCAGAGCCCTTCAAAACCCGCTTACAACAAAATGACTCCAGAGCACTTAAAAACCCGCTTACAATAAAATGACTCCAGAGCACTTAAAAACCAGCTTCAGAGGAAATGACTCCAGAGCACTTAAAAACCCACTCTCAGTGAAAGGATACAGAACACTTAAAAACCCGCTTCCATTGAAATGACTCCAGAGTAATTAAACACCTGCTTCCAACGAACTAATTCCAGATCACTTAAAAACCTGCTTCAATGGAAATGACTCCAGAGCACTTAAAAACCCACTTACAACGAAATGACTCCAGAGCACTTAAAAACACGCTTTCAAAGAAATGACTCCAGAAAACTTAAAAACCCGCTTCCAACGAAATGACTCCAGAGCACTTAAAAACCCGCTTCCAATGAAATGACTCCAGAGCACTTAAAAACCCGCTTCCAACGAAAGGACACCAGAACACTTAAAAACGAGCTTCCCACGAAATGACTCCAGAACAGTTAAAAACACGATTCCAACAAAATGAATCAAGAGCAGCTGAAAATCCCACTTCCAAGAAAATGACTCCTGAGCACATAAAAAACAGCTTCTAACAAAATGACTCCAGAAAACTGAAAAACCTGCTTCCAAAGAAATGACCTCAGAACACATAAAAACCGCTTCCAATGAAATGACCTCAGAGCACATAAAAACGCACTTCCAACGAAATGACTCCAGAACACTTAAAAACCCGCTTCCAAGGATATGACTCCAGAGCCCTTAAAAACCCGCTTCCAACGAAATGAATCCAGAGCACTTAAAAAACTGCTTCCAATGAAATGACTCCTGAGCACTTAAAAAGCCGCTTCCAAAGAAATGACCCCATAGCACTTAAAAACTCACTTCCATCCAAAGGACACCAAAACAGTTAAAACCCCGCTTCCAACGAAATGAATCCAGAGCACTTAAAAACCCGCTTCCAAGGATATGACTCCAGAGCACTTAAACACCCGCTTCCAGCGAAATGACTCCAGATTAAAAAACAGCTTACAAGGAAATGACTCCAGAGCACTTAAAACCCGCTTCTAACGAAATGACTCCAGAGCACTTAAAAACTTGCTTCCAATGAAATGACTCCAGAGCACTTAAAAACCTGCTTCCAAAGAAATGACACCAGAACACTTAAAAACCGGCTTCCAACAAAATGACTCCAGAGAACTTAAAAACCCACTTCCAATGAAATAACTCCAGAGCACTTACAAACCCGCTTCCAACAAAATGACCCCAGAGCACTTAAAAACCAGCTTCCATCGAAAGAAGACCAGACCACTTAAAAACCCGCTTCCAACAAAATGACTCCAGAGCACTTAAAAACCCGCTTCCAAAGAAATGACACCAGAACACTTAAAAACCCGCTTCCAACAAAATGACTCCAGAGCACTTAAAAGCCGCTTCCAACGAAAGCATAGCAGAACACTTAAAAACCTGTTTCAAATGAAATGACTCCAGAGCACTTAAAAACCCGCTTCTAACAAACTGATACCAGAACACTTAAAAACCCGCTTCCAACGAAATGTCTCCAGAGCACTTAAAATACAGCTTCCAACAAAAGAACCCCAGAACACTTAAAACCCCACTTCCAACGAAATGACTCCAGAGCACTTAAAAACCCACTTCCAGCGAAAGGATACCAGAACACTTAAAAACCCGCTTCTAATGAAGACTCCAGAGCACTTAAAAACCCGCTTCCTACGGAATGACTCCAGAGTACTTAAAAACCTGCTTCCAAGGAAATGACTCCAGAGCACTTAAAAACCCGCTTCCAAAGAAATGACTCCAGAGATGCTTAAAATCCACACTTCCAACAAAATTACTCTAGAGCACTTAAAAAACAGCTTCAAACGAAATGACCTCAGAGCACAGAAAAACCTACTTTCAACGAAATGACTCCAGAGCACTTAAAAACCCGCTTCCAACGAAATGACTCCAGAGCCCTTAAAAACCTGCTTCCAACGAAATGAATCCAGAGCACTTAAAGACCCACTTCCAAGGAAATGACTCCAGAGCCCTTCAAAACCCGCTTCCAACGAAATGACTCCAGAGCACTTAAAAACACGTTTCCAAGGAAATGACTCCAGAGCAAATAAAATCCCGCTTCCAAAGAAATGACTCCAGAGCACTTAAAAACTTGCTTCCAATGAAATGACTCCAGAGCACCTAAAAACACGCTTCCAAAGAAATGACACCAGAACACTTAAAAACCCGCTTCCAACAAAATGACTCCAGAGCACTTAAAAGCCGCTTCCACCAAAGCATAGCAGAACACTTAAAAACCTGTTTCAAATGAAATGACTCCAGAGCACTTAAAAACCCGCTTCCAACAAACTGATACCAGAACACTTAAAAACCCGCTTCCAACGAAATGTCTCCAGAGCACTTAAAATACAGCTTACAAAGAAATGACTCCAGAGTACTTAAACACCTGCTTCCAACGAACTAATTGCAGATCACTTAAAAACCCGATTCCAAGAAAAGGACTCCAGTGCACTTAAAAACCCACTTTCAACGAAATGACTCCAGAAAATTGAAAAACCTGCTTCCAAGGAAATAACTCCAGAGCACTTAAAAACCTGCTTCCAACAAACGGATACCAGAACACTTAAAACCCCACTTCCAACGAAATGACTCCAGAACACTTAAAAACCCACTTCCAGCAAAAGGATACCAGAACACTAAAAAACCCGCTTCCAATGAAGACTCCAGAGCACTTAAAAACCCACTTCCTAAAGAATGACTCCAAAGTACTTAAAAACCCGCTTCCAAGGAAATGACTCCAGAGCACTTAAAAACCCCCTTCCAACGAAATGAATCTAGAGCACTTAAAAACCCGCTTCCAAGGAAGGATACCTGAAAACTAAAAAAACATCTTCCATTGAAATGACTCCAGAGCACTTTAAAAACCCGCTTCCAAAGAAATGACTCCACAGATGCTTAAAATCCACACTTCCAACAAAATTACTCTAGAGCACTTAAAAAACAGCTTCCAACGAAATGACCTCAGAGCACATCAAAACCTACTTTAAACGAAATGACTCCAGAGCACTTAAAAACCCGCTTCCAACGAAATGACTCCAGAGCCCTTAAAAACCTGCTTCCAACGAAATGAATCCAGAGCACTTAAAGACCCACTTCCAACGAAATGACCTCAGAGCACATAAAAACCTACTTTCAACGAAATGACTCCAGAACACTTAAAAACCCACTTCCAGCAAAAGGATACCAGAACACTAAAAAACCCGCTTCCAATGAAGACTCCAGAGCACTTAAAAACCCGCTTCCTAAAGAATAACTCCAGAGCCCTTCAAAACCCGCTTCCAACAAAATGACTCCAGAGCACTTAAAAACCCGCTTTGAACTAAATGACTTCAGAGCACTTAAAAACCGCTTCAGTGGAAATGACTCCAGAGCACTTAAAAACCCACTTCCAACGAAATGACTCCAGAGCACTTAAAAACTGCTTCCAAGGATATGAATCCTGAGCACTTAAAAACCTGCTTCCAATGAAATGACTCCTGAGCACTTAAAAACCCGCCTAAAGAAATTACCCCATAGCACTTAAAAACTCGCCTCCAACCAAAGGACACCAAAACAGTTAAAACCCGCCCAACGAAATGAATCCAGAGCACTTAAAAACCTGCTTCCCAAGGATATGACTCCAGAGCACTTAAAACCCGCTTCCAACAAAATGACTCCAGAGCGCATAAAAACAGCACAAAGGAAATGACTCCAGAGCACTTAAAACCCTCTACCAAAGAAATGACTCCAGAGCACTTAAAAACACGTTTCCAAGGAAATGACTCCAGAGCAAATAAAAACCCACTTCCAAAGAAATGACTCCAGAGCACTTAAAAACTTGCTTCCAATGAAATGACTCCAGAGCACTTAAAAACCTGCTTCCAAAGAAATGACACCAGAACACTTAAAAACCGGCTTCCAACAAAATGACTCCAGAGAACTTAAAAACCCACTTCCAATGAAATAACTCCATAGCACTTACAGACCCGCTTCCAACAAAATGACCCCAGAGCACTTAAAAACCAGCTTCCATCGAAAGAAGACCAGACCACTTAAAAACCCGCTTCCAACGAAATGACTTCAGAGCACTTAAAAACCTGCTTCCAACGAAATGACCACAGAGCACTTAAAAATCTGCTTCCAACTAAAGGATTCCAGAACGCTTAAAACCTGCATCCAACGCAAAGACTCCAGAGCACTTAAAAACCCGCTTCCAACGAAATGACCTCAGAGCACATAAAAACCCACTTCCAATGAAAGGATTGCAGAACACGTAAAAACCTGCTTCCAAGAAATGACTCCAGAGTACATAAAAACCCGCTTCAAACGAAAGGATACCAGGACACTTAAAAACCCACTTCTAATGAAATGACTCCAGAGCACTTAAAAACCCGTTTCCAACAAAATGACTCCAGAGCACTTAAAAACCCGCTTCCAATTAAATGACTCCAGAGCACTTAAAAACCCGCTAAAAAAGGAAATGACTCCAGAGCACTTAAAAACCCACTCTCAGTGAAAGGATACCAGAACACTTAAAAACCCGCTTCCATCGAAAGGACTCCAGAGTACTTAAACACCTGCTTCCAACAAACTAATTCCAGATCACTTAAAAACCCGCTTCAATGGAAATGACTCCAGAGCACTTAAAAACCCACTTCCAATGAAATGACTCCAGAGCACTTAAAAACACGCTTTCAAAGAAATGACTCCAGAAAACTTAAAAACCCGCTTCCAACGAAATGACTCCAGAGCCCTTAAAAACCCGCTTCCAATGAAATGACTGCAGAGCACTTAAAAATCCGCTTCCAACGAAAGGACACCAGAACACTTAAAAACGAGCTTCCCATGAAATGACTCCAGAACAGTTAAAAACACGATTCCAACAAAATGAATCAAGAGCAGCTGAAAATCCCACTTCCAAGAAAATGACTCCTGAGCACATAAAAAACAGCTTCTAACAAAATGACTCCAGAAAACTGAAAAACCCGCTTCCAAAGAAATGACCATAGAACACATAAAAACCGCTTCCAATGAAATGAACTCAGAGCACATAAAAACGCACTTCCAACGAAACGACTCCAGAACACTTAAAAACCCGCTTCCAAGGATATGACTCCAGAACCCTTAAAAACCCGCTTCCAACGAAATGAATCCAGAGCACTTAAAAACCTGCTTCCAATGAAATGACTCCGGAGCACTTAAAAAGCCGCCTCCAAAGAAATGACCCCATAGCACTTAAAACTCGCTTCCAACCAAAGGACACCAAAACAGTTAAAACCCCGCTTCCAACAAAATGACTCCAGAGCACTTAAAAACATGTTTCCAAGGAAATGACTCCAGAGCAAATAAAAATCGGCTTCCAAAGAAATGACTCCAGAACACTTAAAAACTTGCTTCCAATGAAATGACTCCAGAGCACTGAAAAACCTGCTTCCAAAGAAATGACACCAGAACACTTAAAAACCGGCTTCCAACAAAATGACTCCAGAGAACTTAAAAACCCACTTCCAATGAAATAACTCCAGAGCACTTACAAATCCGCTTCCAACAAAATGACCCCAGAGCACTTAAAAAGCAGCTTCCATCGAAAGAAGACCAGACCTCTTAAAAACCCGCTTCCAACGAAATGACTCCAGAGCACTTAAAAACCTGCTTCCCAACGAAATGACCACAGAGCACTTAAAAAACCCGATTCCTCTTTAAATGACTCCAGAGCACTTAAAAACCTGCTTCCAACGAAATGACTCCAGAGCACTTACAAAGCTGCTTCCAACGAAAGGATTCCAGAACACTTAAAACCTGCTTCCAACGCAAAGACTCCAGAGCACTTAAAAACCCGCTTCCAACGAAATGACCACAGAGCACTTAAAAACCTATTTCCAACAAAAGGACAGCAGACCACTTAAAAACGAGCTTCCAACAAAATGACTCGAGAGCAGTTAAAAACAAGATTCCAACGAAATGACTCCAGAGCAGCTTAAAATCCCAATTCCAACAAAAAGACTCCAGAGAACTTAAAAACCTGATTCCAACGAAAAGACTCCAGAGCACTTAAAAACCCGCTTCCAACAAAATGACGTCAGAGCACATAAAAACTCTCTTCCAAGGAAATTAATCCAGAGCACTTAAAAACCCGATTCCAAGGAAATGACTCCAGAGCTCTTAAAAACCTGCTTCCAACGAAATGAATCCAGAGCACTTAAAAACCCGATTCCAACGAAATGACTCCAGAGCACTTAAAAACCAGCTTCCAACTAAATGACTCCAGAGCACTTAAAAACCTGCTATCAAAGAAATGACTCCAGAAAACTTAAAAACCGCTTCCAACGAAGACTCCAGAGCACTTAAAAACCCGCTTCCAACGAAATGACCTCAGAGTACATAAAAACCCACTTCCAATGAAAGGATTCCAGAACACGTAAAAACCTGCTTCCATGAAAAGACTCCAGAGTACATAAAAACCCGCTTCAAACGAAAGGATACCAGGAGATTTAAAAACCCACTTCCAATGAAAGGACTCCAGAGCACTTAAAAACCCGTTTCCAAAAAACGGATACCAGAACACTTGAAAATCCGCTTCCAACGAAATGACTCCAGAGCACTTAAAATACAGGTTCCAAAGAAATGACTCCAGAGTACTTAAACACGTGCTTCCACCGAACTAATTCCAGATCACTTAAAAACCCGCTTCCAATGAAATGGCTCCAGAGAACTGAAAAACCTGCTTCCAACAAAATGACCCCAGAGCACTTAAAAACCCGCTTCCAACGAAATGTCTCTAGAGCACTTAAAAACCCGCCTCGAAAGAAATATCTCCAGAACACTTAAAAACCCGCTTCCAACGAAATGACTCCAGAGCACTTAAAAACCCTCTTCCAAGGAAATGACCCCACAGCAATTAAAAACCCCCTTCCAACGAAAGGACACCAGAACACTTAAAAACGAGCTTCGCACGAAATGACTCCAGAACAGTTAAAAACACAATTCAAACGAAATGACTCCAGAGCCCTTAAAAACCCGCTTCCAATGAAATGACTCCTGAGCACTTAAAAAGCTGCTTCCAAAGAAATGACCCCATAGCACTTAAAACTCGCTTCCAACCAAAGGACACCAAAACAGTTAAAACCCCGCTTCCAACGAAATGACTCCAGAGCACTTAAAAACACGTTTCCAAGGAAATGACTCCAGAGCAAATAAAAACCGGCTTCCAAAGAAATGACTCCAGAGAACTTAAAAACTTGCTTCCAAAGAAATGACACCAGAACACTTAAAAACCGGCTTCCAACAAAATGACTCCAGAGAACTTAAAAACCCACTTCCAATGAAATAACTCCAGAGCACTTACAAACCTGCTTCCACCAAAATGACCCCAGAGCACTTAAAAACCAGCTTCCAACGAAATGACTCCAGAGTACTTAAAAACCCGCTTCCAAGGAAATGACTCAGAGCACTTAAAACCCGCTCCAAAGAAATGACTCAGAGATGCTTAAAATCCACACTTCCAACAAAATTACTCTAGAGCACTTAAAAACAGCTTCCAACGAAATGACCTCAGAGCACATAAAAACCTACTTTCAACGAAATGACTCCAGAGCACTTAAAAACCGCTTCCAACGAAATGACTCCAGAGCCCTTAAAAACCTGCTTCCAACGAAATGAATCCAGAGCACTTAAAGACCCACTTCCAAGGAAATGACTCCAGAGCCCTTCAAAACCCGCTTCCAACGAAATGACTCAGAGCACTTAAAAACACGTTTCAAGGAAATGACTCCAGAGCAAATAAAATCCCGCCTCCAAAGAAATGACTCCAGAGCACTTAAAAAACTTGCTTCCAATGAAATGACTCCAGAGCACCTAAAAACCCGCTCCAAAGAAATGACACCAGAACACTTAAAAACCCGCTTCCAACAAAATGACTCCAGAGCACTTAAAAGCCGCTTCCAAAAAGCATAGCAGAACACTTAAAAACCTGTTTCAAATGAAATGACTCCAGAGCACTTAAAAACCCGCTTCCAACAAACTGATACTAGAACACTTAAAAACCCGCCTTCCAAATGTCTACAGAGCACTTAAAATACAGCTTACAAAGAAATGACTCCAGAGTACTTAAACACCTGCTTCCAATGAACTAATTGCAGATCACTTAAAAACCCGATTCCAAGAAAGGACTCCAGTGCACTTAAAACCCCCTTCCAACGAAATGACTCCAGAACACTTAAAACCCACTTCCAGCAAAAGGATACCAGAACACTAAAAACCCGCTTCCAATGAAGACTCCAGAGCACTTAAAAACCCGCTTTCCTAAATGAATGACTCCAGAGCCCTTCAAAACCCTTCCAACAAAATGACTCCAGAGCACTTAAAAACCCGTCGAACGAAATGACTTCAGAGCACTTAAAAACCCGCTTCAGTGGAAATGACTCCAGAGCACTAAAAACCCACTTCCAACGAAATGACTCCAGAGCACTTAAAAACTGCTTCAAGGATATGAATCCTGAGCACTTAAAAACCTGCTTCCAATGAAATGACTCCTGAGCACTTAAAAACCCGCTTCCAAAGAAATTACCCCATAGCACTTAAAAACTTCCAACCAAAGGACACCAAAACAGTTAAAACCCCGCCGAAATGAATCCAGAGCACTTAAAAAAACCTGCTTCCAACGAAATGACTCCAGAGCACTTAAAAAGCTGCTTCCAAACGAAAGGATTCCAGAACACTTAAAACCTGCTTCCAACGCAAAGACTCCAGAGCACTTAAAAACCCCGCTTCCAACGAAATGACCACAGAGCACTTAAAATACAGCTTACAAAGAAATGACTCCAGAGTACTTAAACACCTGCTTCCAACGAACTAATTGCAGATCACTTAAAAACCCGATTCCAAGAAAAGGACTCCAGTGCACTTAAAACCCCACTTCCAACGAAATGACTCCAGAACACTTAAAAACCCACTTCCAGCAAAAGGATACCAGAACACTAAAAAACCCGCTTCCAATGAAGACTCCAGAGCACTTAAAAACCCGCTTCCTAAAGAATGACTCCAGAGCCCTTCAAAACCCGCTTCCAACAAAATGACTCCAGAGCACTTAAAAACCCGCTTCGAACGAAATGACTTCAGAGCACTTAAAAACCCGCTTCAGTGGAAATGACTCCAGAGCACTTAAAAACCCACTTCCAACGAAATGACTCCAGAGCACTTAAAAAACTGCTTCCAAGGATATGAATCCTGAGCACTTAAAAACCTGCTTCCAATGAAATGACTCCTGAGCACTTAAAAACCCGCTTCCAAAGAAATTACCCCATAGCACTTAAAAACTCGCTTCCAACCAAAGGACACCAAAACAGTTAAAACCCCGCTTCCAACGAAATGAATCCAGAGCACTTAAAAACCTGCTTCCAACGAAATGACTCCAGAGCACTTAAAAAGCTGCTTCCAACGAAAGGATTCCAGAACACTTAAAACCTGCTTCCAACGCAAAGACTCCAGAGCACTTAAAAACCCCGCTTCCAACGAAATGACCACAGAGCACTTAAAAACCTTCTTCCAACAAAAGGACAGCAGACCACTTAAAAACGAGCTTCCAACAAAATTACTCGAGAGCAGTTAAAAACAAGATTCCAACGAAATGACTCCAGAGCAACTTAAAATCCCAATTCCAACAAAAAGACTCCAGAGAACTTAAAAACCTGATTCCAACGAAAAGACTCCAGTGCACTTAAAAACCCGCTTCCAACAAAATGACGTCAGAGCACATAAAAACCCTCTTCCAAGGAAATGAATCCAGAGCACTTAAAAACCCGATTCCAACGAAATGACTCCAGAGCACTTAAAAAGCCGCATAGCAGTTTAAAATCCTGCTTCCAACTAAATGATTCCAGAGCTTTTAAAAAACTGCTTCCATCGAAATGACTCCAGAGTACTTAAACACCTGCTTCCAACAAACTAATTCCAGATCACTTAAAAACCAGATTCCAGGGAAATGACTCCCAAGCACTTAAAAACCAGCTTCCAACTAAATGACTCCAGAGCACTTAAAAACCTGCTATCAAAGAAATGACTCCAGTAAACTTAAAAACCCGCTTCCAACGAAGACTCCAGAGCACTTAAAAACCCGCTTCCAATGAAATGACCTCAGAGTACATAAAAACCCACTTCCAATGAAAGGATTCCAGAACACGTAAAAACCTGCTTCCATGAAATGACTCCAGAGTACATAAAAACCCGCTTCAAACGAAAGGATACCAGGACACTTAAAAACCCACTTCCAATGAAAGGACTCCAGAGCACTTAAAAACCCGTTTCCAAAAAACGGATACCAGAACACTTGAAAATCCGCTTCCAACGAAATGACTCCAGAGCACTTAAAAACACATTTCCAAGGAAATGACTCCAGAGCAAATAAAAATCGGCTTCCAAAGAAATGACTCCAGAACACATAAAAACTTGCTTCCAATGAAATGACTCCAGAGCACTGAAAAACCTGCTTCCAAAGAAATGACACCAGAACACTTAAAAACCGGCTTGCAACAAAATGACTCCAGAGAACTTAAAAACCCACTTCCAATGAAATAACTCCAGAGCACTTACAAACCCGCTTCCAACAAAATGACCCCAGAGCACTTAAAAAGCTGCTTCCAACGAAAGGATTCCAGAACACTTAAAACCTGCTTCCAACGCAAAGACTCCAGAGCACTTAAAAACCCGCTTCCAAAGAAATGACCCCAGAGCACTTAAAAACCTTCTTCCAACAAAAGGACAGCAGAACACTTAAAAACCGGCTTCCAACAAAATGACTCCAGAGAACTTAAAAACCCACTTCCAATGAAATAACTCCAGAGCACTTACAAACCCGCTTCCAACAAAATGACCCCAGAGCACTTAAAAACCAGCTTCCATTAAAAGAAGACCAGACCTCTTAAAAACCCGCTTCCAACGAAATGACTCCAGAGCACTTAAAAACCTGCTTCCAACGAAATGACCACAGAGCACTTAAAAACCATTCAAAGAAATGACTCCAGAGCACTTAAAAACCTGCTTCCTACGAAATGACTCCAGAGCACTTAAAAACCTGCTTCCAACGAAATGACTCCAGAGCACTTAAAAACCTGCTTCCAACGAAATGAATCCAGAGCACTTAAAGACCCACTTCCAAGGAAATGACTCCAGAGCCCTTCAAAACCCGCTTCCAACAAAATGACTCCAGAGCACTTAAAAACACGTTTCCAAGGAAATGACTCCAGAGCAAATAAAATCCCGCTTCCAAAGAAATGACTCCAGAGCACTTAAAAACTTGCTTCCAATGAAATGACTCCAGAGCACCTAAAAACCCGCTTCCAAAGAAATGACACCAGAACACTTAAAAACCCGCTTCCAACAAAATGACTCCAGAGCACTTAAAAGCCGCTTCCAACGAAAGCATAGCAGAACACTTAAAAACCTGTTTCAAATGAAATGACTCCAGAGCACTGAAAAACCCGCTTACAACAAACTGATACTAGAACACTTAAAAACCGGCTTCCAACAAAATGACTCCAGAGAACTTAAAAACCCACTTCCAATGAAATAACTCCGGAGCACTTACAAACCCGCTTCCAACAAAATTACCCCAGAGCACTTAAAAACCAGCTTCCATTCAAAGAAGACCAGACCTCTTAAAAACCCGCTTCCAACGAAATGACTCCAGAGCACTTAAAAACCTGCTTCCAACGAAATGACCACAGAGCACTTAAAACCCGATTCCTACTTAAATGACTCCAGAGCACTTAAAAACCTGCTTCCAACGAAATGACTCCAGAGCACTTAAAAAGCTGCTTCCAACGAAAGGATTCCAGAACACTTAAAACCTGCTTCCAACGCAAAGACTCCAGAGCACTTAAAAACCCGCTTCCAACGAAATGACCACAGAGCACTTAAAAACCTTCTTCCAACAAAAGGACAGCAGACCACTTAAAAACGAGCTTCCAACAAAATGACTCGAGAGCAGTTAAAAACAAGATTCCAACGAAATGACTCCAGAGCAGCTTAAAATCCCAATTCCAACAAAATGACTCCAGAGAACTTAAAAACCTGATTCCAACGAAAGGACTCCAGCGCACTTAAAAACCCGCTTCCAACAAAATGACGTCAGAGCACATAAAAACCCTCTTCCAAGGAAATGAATCCAGAGCACTTAAAAACCCGATTCCAAGGAAATGACTCCAGAGCTCTTAAAAACCTGCTTCCAACGAAATGAATCCAGAGCACTTAAAAACCCGCTTCCAATGAAATGTCTCTAGAGCACTTAAAAACCCGCCTCGAAAGAAATATATCCAGAACACTTAAAAACCCGCTTCCAACGAAATGACTCCAGAGCACTTAAAATCCCGCTTCCAAGGAAGGATACCTGAAAACTTAAAAACCCTCTTCCTTTGAAATGACCCCAGAGCACTTAAAAACCAGCTTCCAACGAAATGACTCCAGAGTACTTAAAAACCCGCTTCCAAGGAAATGACTCCAGAGCACTTAAAAACCCGCTTCCAAAGAAATGACTCCAGAGATGCTTAAAATCCACACTTCCAACAAAATTACTCTAGAGCACTTAAAAAACAGCTTCCAACGAAATGACCTCAGAGCACATAAAAACCTACTTTCAACGAAATGACTCCAGAGCACTTAAAAACCGCTTCCAACGAAATGACTCCAGAGCCCTTAAAAACCTGCTTCCAACGAAATGAATCCAGAGCACTTAAAGACCCACTTCCAAGGAAATGACTCCAGAGCCCTTCAAAACCCGCTTCCAACGAAATGACTCCAGAGCAGCTTAAAATCCCAATTCCAACAAAATGACTCCAGAGAACTTAAAAACCGGCTTCCAACAAAATGACTCCAGAGCACTTAAAAACCCGCTTCCAACGAAAGGATTCCAGAACACTTAAAACCTGCTTCCAACGAAAAGACTCCAGAGCACTTAAAAACACGCTTCAAAAAAAATGACGTCAGAGCACATAAAAACCCTCTTCCAACGAAATGACTCCAGAGCACTTAAAAACACGCTTCCAAGGAAATGACTCCAGAGCAAATAAAATCCCGCTTCCAAAGAAATGACTCCAGAGCACTTAAAAACTTGCTTCCAATGAAATGACTCCAGAGCACCTAAAAACCTGCTTCCAAAGAAATGACACCAGAACACTTAAAAACCCGCTTCCAACAAAATGACTCCAGAGCACTTAAAAGCCGCTTCCAACGAAAGCGTAGCAGAACACTTAAAAACCTGTTTCAAATGAAATGACTCCAGAGCACTTAAAAACCCGCTTCCAACAAACTGATACTAGAACACTTAAAAACCCGCTTCTAACGAAATGTCTACAGAGCACTTAAAATACAGCTTACAAAGAAATGACTCCAGAGTACTTAAACACCTGCTTCCAACGACCTAATTGCAGATCACTTAAAAACCCGATTCCAAGAAAATGACTCCAGTGCACTTAAAAACCCACTTTCAACGAAATGACTCCAGAAAATTAAAAAACCTGCTTCCAAGGAAATAACTCCAGAGCACTTAAAAACCTGCTTCCAACAAACGGATACCAGAACACTTAAAACCCCACTTCCAACGAAATGACTCCAGAACACTTAAAAACCCACTTCCAGCAAAAGGATACCAGAACACTAAAAACCCGCTCCAATGAAGACTCCAGAGCACTTAAAAACCTGCTTCCTAAAGAATGACTCCAGAGCCCTTCAAAACCCGCTTCCAACAAAATGACTCCAGAGCACTTAAAAACCCGCTTCGAACGAAATGACTTCAGAGCACTTAAAAACCCGCTTCAGTGGAAATGACTCCAGAGCACTTAAAAACCCACTTCCAACGAAATGACTCCAGAGCACTTAAAAAACTGCTTCCAAGGATATGAATCCTGAGCACTTAAAAACCTGCTTCCAATGAAATGACTCCTGAGCACTTAAAAACCCGCTTCCAAAGAAATTACCCCATAGCACTTAAAAACTCGCTTCCAACCAAAGGACACCAAAACAGTTAAAACCCCGCTTCCAACGAAATGAATCCAGAGCACTTAAAAACCTGCTTCCAACGAAATGACCACAGAGCACTTAAAAACCCGATTCCTACGAAATGACTCCAGAGCACTTAAAAACCTGCTTCCAACGAAATGACTCCAGAGCACTTACAAAGCTGCTTCCAACGAAAGGATTCCAGAACACTTAAAACCTGCTTCCAACGCAAAGACTCCAGAGCACTTAAAAACCCCGCTTCCAACGAAATGACCACAGAGCACTTAAAAACCTTCTTCCAACAAAAGGACAGCAGACCACTTAAAAACGAGCTTCCAACAAAATGACTCGAGAGCAGTTAAAAACAAGATTCCAATGAAATGACTCCAGAGCAGCTTAAAATCCCAATTCCAACAAAAAGACTCCAGAGAACTTAAAAACCTGATTCTAACGAAAAGACTCCAGCGCACTTAAAAACCCGCTTCCAACAAAATGACGTCAGAGCACATAAAAACCCTCTTCCAAGGAAATGAATCCAGAGCACTTAAAAACCCGATTCCAACGAAATGACTCCAGAGCACTTAAAAAGCCGCATAGCAGTTTAAAATCCTGCTTCCAACTAAATGATTCCAGAGCTTTTAAAAAACTGCTTCCATCGAAATGACTCCAGAGTACTTAAACACCTGCTTCCAACAAACTAATTCCAGATCACTTAAAAACCAGATTCCAGGGAAATGACTCCCAAGCACTTAAAAACCAGCTTCCAACTAAATGACTCCAGAGCACTTAAAAACCTGCTATCAAAGAAATGACTCCAGTAAACTTAAAAACCCGCTTCCAACGAAGACTCCAGAGCACTTAAAAACCCGCTTCCAATGAAATGACCTCAGAGTACATAAAAACCCACTTCCAATGAAAGGATTCCAGAACACGTAAAAACCTGCTTCCATGAAATGACTCCAGAGTACATAAAAACCCGCTTCAAACGAAAGGATACCAGGACACTTAAAAACCCACTTCCAATGAAAGGACTCCAGAGCACTTAAAAACCCGTTTCCAAAAAAAGGATACCAGAACACTTGAAAATCCGCTTCCAACGAAATGACTCCAGAGCACTTAAAAACACGTTTCCAAGGAAATGACTCCAGAGCAAATAAAAATCGGCTTCCAAAGAAATGACTCCAGAACACATAAAAACTTGCTTCCAATGAAATGACTCCAGAGCACTGAAAAACCTGCTTCCAAAGAAATGACACCAGAACACTTAAAAACCGGCTTCCAACAAAATGACTCCAGAGAACTTAAAAACCCACTTCCAATGAAATAACTCCAGAGCACTTACAAACCCGCTTCCAACAAAATGACCCCAGAGCACTTAAAAAGCAGCTTCCATCGAAAGAAGACCAGACCTCTTAAAAACCCGATTCCTACGAAATGACTCCAGAGCACTTAAAAACCTGCTTCCAACGAAATGACTCCAGAGCACTTAAAAAGCTGCTTCCAACGAAAGGATTCCAGAACACTTAAAACCTGCTTCCAACGCAAAGACTCCAGAGCACTTAAAACCCGCTTCCAAACGAAATGATTCCAGAGCACTTAAAACCTTCTTCCAACAAAAGGACAGCAGAACACTTAAAAAACCCTTCCAAACAAAATGACTCCAGAGAACTTAAAAACCCACTTCCAATGAAATAACTCCAGAGCACTTACAAACCCGCTTCCAACAAAATGACCCCAGAGCACTTAAAAACCAGCTTCCATTCAAAGAAGACCAGACCTCTTAAAAACCCGCTTCCAACGAAATGACTCCAGAGCACTTAAAAACCTGCTTCCAACGAAATGACCACAGAGCACTTAAAAACCCGATTCCTACGAAATGACTCCAGAGCACTTAAAAACCTGCTTCCAACGAAATGACTCCAGAGCACTTAAAAAGCTGCTTCCAACGAAAGGATTCCAGAACACTTAAAACCTGCTTCCAACGCAAAGACTCCAGAGCACTTAAAAACCCGCTTCCGACGAAATGACCACAGAGCACTTAAAAACCTTCTTCCAACAAAAGGACAGCAGACCACTTAAAAACGAGCTTCCAACTAAATGACTCGAGAGCAGTTAAAAACAAGATTCCAACGAAATGACTCCAGAGCAGCTTAAAATCCCAATTCCAACAAAATGACTCCAGAGAACTTAAAAACCTGATTCCAACGAAAGGACTCCAGCGCACTTAAAAACCCGCTTCCAACAAAATGACGTCAGAGCACATAAAAACCCTCTTCCAAGGAAATGAATCCAGAGCACTTAAAAACCCGATTCCAAGGAAATGACTCCAGAGCTCTTAAAAACCTGCTTCCAACAAAATGAATCCAGAGCACTTAAAAACCCGCTTCAATGAAATGTCTCTAGAGCACTTAAAAACCCGCACTTCCAAAGAAATATATCCAGAACACTTAAAAACCCGCTTCCAACGAAATGACTCCAGAGCACTTAAAAACCCGCTTCAAGGAAGGATACCTGAAAACTTAAAACCCTCTTCCTTTGAAATGACCCCAGAGCACTTAAAAACCAGCTTCCAACGAAATGACTCCAGAGTACTTAAAAACCCGCTTCCAAGGAAATGACTCCAGAGCACTTAAAAACCCGCTTCCAAAGAAATGACTCCAGAGATGCTTAAAATCCACACTTCCAACAAAATTACTCTAGAGCACTTAAAAAACAGCTTCCAACGAAATGACCTCAGAGCACATAAAAACCTACTTTCAACGAAATGACTCCAGAGCACTTAAAAACCACTTCCAACGAAATGACTCCAGAGCCCTTAAAAACCTGCTTCCAACGAAATGAATCCAGAGCACTTAAAGACCCACTTCCAAGGAAATGACTCCAGAGCCCTTCAAAACCCGCTTCCAACGAAATGACTCCAGAGCACTTAAAAACACGTTTCCAAGGAAATGACTCCAGAGCAAATAAAATCCCGCTTCCAAAGAAATGACTCCAGAGCACTTAAAAACCCACTTCCAAAGAAATGACACCAGAACACTTAAAAACCCGCTTCCAACAAAATGACTCCAGAGCACTTAAAAGCCGCTTCCAACGAAAGCATAGCAGAACACTTAAAAACCTGTTTCAAATGAAATGACTCCAGAGCACTTAAAAACCCGCTTCCAACAAACTGATACTAGAACACTTAAAAACCCGCTTCCAACGAAATGTCTACAGAGCACTTAAAATACAGCTTACAAAGAAATGACTCCAGAGTACTTAAACACCTGCTTCCAACGAACTAATTGCAGATCACTTAAAAACCCGATTCCAAGAAAAGGACTCCAGTGCACTTAAAAACCCACTTTGAACGAAATGACTCCAGAAAATTGAAAAACCTGCTTCCAAGGAAATAACTCCAGAGCACTTAAAAACCTGCTTCCAACAAACGGATACCAGAACACTTAAAACCCCACTTCCAACGAAATGACTCCAGAACACTTAAAAACCCACTTCCAGCAAAAGGATACCAGAACACTAAAAAACCCGCTTCCAATGAAGACTCCAGAGCACTTAAAAACCCGCTTCCTAAAGAATGACTCCAGAGCCCTTCAAAACCCGCTTCCAACAAAATGACTCCAGAGCACTTAAAAACCCGCTTCGAACGAAATGACTTCAGAGCACTTAAAAACCCGCTTCAGTGGAAATGACTCCAGAGCACTTAAAAACCCACTTCCAACGAAATGACTCCAGAGCACTTAAAAAACTGCTTCCAAGGATATGAATCCTGAGCACTTAAAAACCTGCTTCCAATGAAATGACTCCTGAGCACTTAAAAACCCGCTTCCAAAGAAATTACCCCATAGCACTTAAAAACTCGCTTCCAACCAAAGGACACCAAAACAGTTAAAACCCCGCTTCCAACGAAATGAATCCAGAGCACTTAAAAACCTGCTTCCAAGAATATGACTCCAGAGCACTTAAAAACCGCTTCCAACAAAATGACTCCAGAGCGCATAAAAAACAGCTTACAAGGAAATGACTCCAGAGCACTTAAAACCCTCTTCCAAAGAAATGACTCCAGAGCACTTAAAAACACGTTTCCAAGGAAATGACTCCAGAGCAAATAAAAACCCGCTTCCAAAGAAATGACTCCAGAGCACTTAAAAACTTGCTTCCAATGAAATGACTCCAGAGCACTTAAAAACCTGCTTCCAAAGAAATGACACCAGAACACTTATAAACCGGCTTCCAACAAAATGACTCCAGAGAACTTAAAAACCCACTTCCAATGAAATAACTCCAGAGCACTTACAAACCTGCTTCCACCAAAATGACCCCAGAGCACTTAAAAACCAGCTTCCAACGAAATGACTCCAGAGTACTTAAAAACCCGCTTCCAACGAAATGACCTCAGAGCACATAAAAACCCACTTTCAATGAAAGGATTGCAGAACACGTAAAAACCTGCTTCCAAGAAATGACTCCAGAGTACATAAAAACCCGCTTCAAACGAAAGGATACCAGGACACTTAAAAACCCACTTCTAATGAAATGACTCCAGAGCACTTAAAAACCCGTTTCCAACAAAATGACTCCAGAGCACTTAAAAACCCGCTTCCAATGAAATGACTCCAGAGCACTTAAAAACCAGCTAAAAAGGAAATGACTCAGAGCACTTAAAACCCACTCTCAGTGAAAGGATACCAGAACACTTAAAAACCCGCTTCCATGAAAGTACTCCAGAGTACTTAAACACCTGCTTCCAACGAACTAATTCCAGATCACTTAAAAACCCGCTTCCAATGGAAATGACTCCAGAGCACTTAAAAACCCACTTCCAATGAAATGACTCCAGAGCACTTAAAAACACGCTTTCAAAGAAATGACTCAGAAAACTTAAAACCCCGCCAACGAAATGACTCCAGAGCACTTAAAAACCCGCTTCCAATGAAATGACTCCAGAGCACTTAAAAATCCGCTTCCAACGAAAGGACACCAGAACACTTAAAAACGAGCTTCCCACGAAATGACTCCAGAACAGTTAAAAACACGATTCCAACAAAATGAATCAAGAGCAGCTGAAAATCCCACTTCCAAGAAAATGACTCCTGAGCACATAAAAACAGCTTCTAACAAAATGACTCAGAAAACTGAAAAACCCGCTTCAAAGAAATGACCATAGAACACATAAAAACCGCTTCCAATGAAATGACCTCAGAGCACATAAAAACGCACTTCCAACGAAATGACTCCAGAACACTTAAAAACCCGCTTCCAACGAAATGAATCCAGAGCACTTAAAAACCTGCTTCCAATGAAATGACTCCGGAGCACTTAAAAAGCCGCCTCCAAAGAAATGACCCCATAGCACTTAAAACTCGCTTCCAACCAAAGGACACCAAAACAGTTAAAACCCCGCTTCCAACGAAATGACTCCAGAGCACTTAAAAACATGTTTCCAAGGAAATGACTCCAGAGCAAATAAAAATCGGCTTCCAAAGAAATGACTCCAGAACACTTAAAAACTTGCTTCCAATGAAATGACTCCAGAGCACTGAAAAACCTGCTTCCAAAGAAATGACACCAGAACACTTAAAAACCCGCTTCTTCAAACAAAATGACTCAGAGAACTTAAAAACCCACTTCCAATGAAATAACTCCAGAGCACTTACAAACCCGCTTCCAACAAAATGACCCCAGAGCACTTAAAAACCAGCTTCCATCGAAAGAAGACCAGACCTCTTAAAAACCCGCTTCCAACGAAATGACTCCAGAGCACTTAAAAACCTGCTTCCAAATCTAAATGACCACAGAGCACTTAAAAAAACCCGATTCCTCTGAAATGACTCCAGAGCACTTAAAAACCTGCTTCCAACGAAATGACCACAGAGCACTTAAAAACCTTCTTCCAACAAAAGGACAGCAGACCACTTAAAACCTGCTTCCAACGCAAAGACTCCAGAGCACTTAAAAACCCGCTTCCAACGAAATGACCACAGAGCACTTAAAAACCTTCTTCCAACAAAAGGACAGCAGACCACTTAAAAACGAGCTTCCAACAAAATGACTCGAGAGCAGATAAAAACAAGATTCCAACGAAATGACTCCAGAGCAGCTTAAAATCCGAATTCCAACAAAAAGACTCCAGAGAACTTAAAAACCTGATTCCAACGAAAAGACTCCAGAGCACTTAAAAACCCGCTTCCAACAAAATGACGTCAGAGCACATAAAAACTCTCTTCCAAGGAAATTAATCCAGAGCACTTAAAAACCCGATTCCAAGGAAATGACTCCAGAGCTCTTAAAAACCTGCTTCCAACGAAATGAATCCAGAGCACTTAAAAACCCGATTCCAACGAAATGACTCCAGAGCACTTAAAAAGCCGCATAGCAGTTTAAAATCCTGCTTCCAACGAAATGACTCCAGAGCTTTTAAAAAACTGCTTCCATCAAAATGACTCCAGAGTACTTAAACACCTGCTTCCAACAAACTAATTCCAGATCACTTAAAAACCAGATTCCAGGGAAATGACTCCCGAGCACTTAAAAACCAGCTTCCAACTAAATGACTCCAGATCACTTAAAAACCTGCTATCAAAGAAATGACTCCAGAAAACTTAAAAACCGCTTCCAACGAAGACTCCAGAGCACTTAAAAACCCGCTTCCAACGAAATGACCTCAGAGTACATAAAAACCCACTTCCAATGAAAGGATTCCAGAACACGTAAAAACCTGCTTCCATGAAATGACTCCAGAGTACATAAAAACCCGCTTCAATCGAAAGGATACCAGGAGACTTAAAAACCCACTTCCAATGAAAGGACTCAAGAGCACTTAAAAACCCGTTTCCAAAAAACGGATACCAGAACACTTAAAAATCCGCTTCCAATGAAATGACTCCAGAGCACTTAAAATACAGGTTCCAAAGAAATGACTCCAGAGTACTTAAACACGTGCTTCCACCGAACTAATTCCAGATCACTTAAAAACCCGCTTCCAATGAAATGGCTCCAGAGAACTTAAAAAACTGCTTCCAACAAAATGACCCCAGAGCACTTAAAAACCCGCTTCCAACGAAATGACCCCAGAGCACTTAAAAACCCACCTCGAAAGAAATATCTCCAGAACACTTAAAAACCCGCTTCCAACGAAATGACTCCAGAGCACTTCAAAACCTACTTCCAACAAAATGATTCCAGAGAACTTAAAAACCCTCTTCCAACGAAAGGACACCAGACAACTTAAAAACGAGCTTCCAACAAAATGACTGGAGAGCAGTTAAAAACAAGATTCCAACGAAATTACTCCAGAGCAGCTTAAAATCCCAATACCAACAAAATGACTCCAGAGCACTTAAAAACCCGCTTCCAACAAAATGACTCCAGAGAACTTAAAAACCCACTTCCAATGAAATAACTCCAGAGCACTTACAAACCCGCTTCCAAAAAAATGACCCCAGAGCACTTAAAAACCAGCTTCCATCGAAAGAAGACCAGACCTCTTAAAAACCTGCTTCCAAGAAATGACTCCAGAGCACTTAAAAACCTGCTTCCAACGAAATGACCACAGAGCACTTAAAAACCCGATTCCTACGAAATGACTCCAGAGCACTTAAAAACCTGCTTCCAACGAAAGGATTCCAGAACACTTAAAACCTGCTTCCAACGCAAAGACTCCAGAGCACTTAAAAACCCGCTTCCAAAGAAATGACCTCAGAGCACATAAAAAACCACTTCCAATGAAAGGATTCCAGAACACGTAAAAACCTGCTTCCATGAAATGACTCCAGAGTACATAAAAACCCGCTTCAAACGAAAGGATACCAGGACACTTAAAAACCCTCTTCAAATGAAATGACTCCAGAGCACTTAAAAACCCGTTTCCAAAAAACGGATACCAGAACACTTGAAAATCCGCTTCCAACGAAATGACTCCAGAGCAGTTATAATACAGCTTCCAAAGAAATGACTCCAGAGTACTTAAACAAGTGCTTCCAACGAACTACTTCCAGATCACTTAAAAACCCGCTTCCAATGAAATTACACCAGAGAACTTAAAAACCCGCTTCCAACGAAAATGACTCCACAGAACTTAAAAACCTGCTTCCAACAAAATGACCCCAGAGCACTTAAAAACCTGCTTCCAACAAAAGGAGACCAGACCAGTTAAAAACCAGCTTCCAACAAAATGACTCCAGAGCACATAAAAACCCGCTTCCAACGAAATGACTCTAGAGCACTTAAAAACCTGCTTCCAAGGAAGGATACCTGAAAACTTAAAAACCCTCTTCCATTGAAATGACTCCAGAGCACTTTAAAACCCGCTTCCAACGAAATGACCCCAGAGCACTTAAAAACCCTCTTCCAACAAAAGGAAAGCAGACCACTTAAAAACGAGCTTCCAACAAAATGAATCCAGAGCACATAAAAACCCACTTCCAAAGAAATGACACCAGAACACTTGAAAACCCACTTCCAACGAAATGACTCCAGAGCACTTAAAAACACGCTTTCAAAGAAATGACTCCAGAAAACTTAAAAACCCGCTTCCAACGAAATGACTCCAGAGCACTTAAAAACCCGCTTCCAACGAAATGACTCCAGAGCACTTAAAAACCTGCTTCCAACGAAATGACCACAGAGCACTTAAAAACCCGATTCCTACGAAATGACTCCGGAACACTTAAAAACCTGCTTCCAAGGAAAAGACTCCAGAGCACTTAAAAACACGCTTCCAAAAAAATGACGTCAGAGCACATAAAAACCCTCTTCCAACGAAATGAATCCAGAGCACTTAAAAACCCGCTCCCAAGGAAATGACTCCAGAGCACTTAAAAAGCCGCTTCCAACAAAAGGTTATCAGAACACTTAAACACCCGCTTCCAATGAAATGACTCCATAGCAGTTTAAAATCCTGCTTCCAACAAAATGACTCCAGAGCTTTTAAAAAACTGCTTCCATCAAAATGACTCCAGAGTACTTAAACACCTGCTTCCAACAAACTAATTCCAGATCACTTAAAAACCAGATTCCAGGGAAAAGACTCCAGAGCACTTAAAAACCCACTTCCAACGAAATGACTCCTGAAAACTTAAGAACCCGCTTCCAACGAAATGAGCCCAGAGCACTTAAAAACCCGCTTCCAACAAAATGTCTCTGGAGCACTTAAAAACCGCTTCTAACGAAATGACTCCAGAGCACTTAGAAACCTGCTTCCAATGAAATGACTACAGAGCAGCTTAAAATCCCGCTTCTAACAAACTGACTCGAGGGCACTTAAAAAACTGCTTCCAACGAAATGACTCCAGAGTACTTAAACACCTGCATCCAACAAATTAATTCCAGATCACTTAAAAACCAGATTCCAAGGAAATGACTCCCGAGCACTTAAAAACCAGCTTCCAACTAAATGACTCCAGAGCACTTAAAAACCTGCTATCAAAGAAATGATTCCAGAAAACTTAAAAACCCGCTTCCAACAAAGACTCCAGAGCACTTAAAAACCCGCTTCCAACGAAATGACCTCAGAGCACTTAAAAACCCGCTTCCAAGGAAGGATACCTGAAAACTTAAAAACCCTCTTCCATTGAAATGACTCCAGAGCACTTTAAAAACCCTCTTCCAACGAAATGACTCCAGAGTCATTAAAAACCCTCTTCCAACGAAAGGACACCAGACCACTTAAAAACGAGCTTCCAACAAAATGACTGGAGAGCAGTTAAAAACAAGATTCCAACGAAATGACTCCAGAGCAGCTTAAAATCCCAATTCCAACAAAATGACCCCAGAGAACTTAAAAACCGGCTTCCAACGAAATGACTCCAGAGCACTTAAAAACCCGCTTCAAAAAAAATGACGTCAGAGCACATAAAAACCCTCTTCCAACGAAATGACTCCAGAGCACTTAAAAACACGCTTCCAAGGAAATGACTCCAGAGCACTTAAAAACCTGCTTCCAATGATATGACTCCAGAGCACTTAAAAACCCGCTTCCAAAGAAATGACTCCAGAGCACTTAAAAACCCACTTCCAAAGAAATGACACCAGAACACTTGAAAACCCACTTCCAACGAAATGACTCCAGAGCACTTAAAAACACGCTTTCAAAGAAATGACTCCAGAAAACTTAAAAACCCGCTTCCAACGAAATGACTCCAGAGCACTTAAAAACCCGATTCCTACGAAATGACTCCAGAGCACTTAAAAACCTGCTTCCAACGAAAGGATTCCAGAACACTTAAAATCTGCTTCCAACGCAAAGACTCCAGAGCACTTAAAAACCCGCTTCCAAAGAAATGACCTCAGAGCACATAAAAAACCACTTCCAATGAAAGGATTCCAGAACACGTAAAAACCTGCTTCCATGAAATGACTCCAGAGTACATAAAAACCCAGTTCAAACGAAAGGATACCAGGACACTTAATAACCCACTTCCAATGAAAGGACTCCAGAGCACTTAAAAACCCGTTTCCAAAAAACGGATACCAGAACACTTGAAAATCCGCTTCCAACGAAATGACTCCAGAGCACTTAAAATACAGCTTCCAAAGAAATGACTCCAGAGTACTTAAACACGTGCTTCCAACGAACTAATTCCAGATCACTTAAAAACCTGCTTCCAACGAAATTACAACAGAGAACTTTAAAACCCGCTTCCAACGAAATGGCTCCAGAGAACTTAAAAATCTGCTTCCAACAAAATGACCCCAGAGCACTTAAAAACCCGTTTCCAACGAAATGACTCCAGAGCACTTAAAAACCCGCTTACAACGAAATGACCTCAGAGCACATAAAAACCCGCTTCCAACGAAATGACTCTAGAGCACTTAAAAACCCGCCTCGAAAAAAATGACTCCAGAACACTTAAAAACCCGCTTCCAACGAAATGACTCCAGAGCACTTAAAAACCCGCTTCCAAGGAAGGATACCTGAAAACTTAAAAACCCTCTTCCATTGAAATGACTCCAGAGCACTTTAAAAACCCTCTTCCAACGAAATGACTCCAGAGCCCTTAAAAACCCTCTTCCAACAAAAGGACACCAGACCACTTAAAAACGAGCTTCCAACAAAATGACTCGAGAGCAGTTAAAAACAAGATTCCAACGAAATGACTCCAGAGCAGCTTAAAATCCCAATTCCAACAAAATGACTCCAGAGAACTTAAAAACCTGCTTCCAACGAAAAGACTCCAGAGCACTTAAAAACCCGCTTCCATCAAAATGACGCCAGAGCACATAAAAACCCTCTTCCAACGAAATAACTCCAGAGCACTTAAAAACCCCCTTCCAACGAAGACTCCAGAGCACTTAAAAACCCGCTTCCAACGAAATGACCTCAGAGCACATAAAAACCCACTTCCAATGAAAGGATTCCAGAACACTTAAAAACCTGCTTCCATGAAATGACTCCAGAGTACATAAAAACCCGCTTCAAACGAAAGGATACCAGGACACTTAAAAACCCTCTTCAAATGAAATGACTCCAGAGCACTTAAAAACCCGTTTCCAAAAAACGGATACCAGAACACTTGAAAATCCGCTTCCAACGAAAAAATGACTCCAGAGCAGTTATAATACAGCTTCCAAAGAAATGACTCCAGAGTACTTAAACAAGTGCTTCCAACGAACTAATTCCAGATCACTTAAAAACCCGCTTCCAATGAAATTACACCAGAGAACTTAAAAACCCGCTTCCAACGAAATGACTCCACAGAACTTAAAAACCTGCTTCCAACAAAATGACCCCAGAGCACTTAAAAACCTGCTTCCAACAAAAGGAGACCAGACCAGTTAAAAACCAGCTTCCAACAAAATGACTCCAGAGCACATAAAAACCCGCTTCCAACGAAATGACTCTAGAGCACTTAAAAACCTGCTTCCAAGGAAGGATACCTGAAAACTTAAAAACCCTCTTCCATTGAAATGACTCCAGAGCACTTTAAAACCCGCTTCCAACGAAATGACCCCAGAGCACTTAAAAACCCTCTTCCAACAAAAGGAAAGCAGACCACTTAAAAACGAGCTTCCAACAAAATGAATCCAGAGCACATAAAAACCCACTTCCAAAGAAATGACACCAGAACACTTGAAAACCCACTTCCAACGAAATGACTCCAGAGCACTTAAAAACACGCTTTCAAAGAAATGACTCCAGAAAACTTAAAACCCGATTAAAGAAATGACTCCAGAGCACTTAAAAACCCGCCCAAAGAAATGACTCAGAGCACTTAAAAACCTGCTTCCAAAGAAATGACCACAGAGCACTTAAAAACCCGATCCAACAACTGAAATGACTCCAGAGCACTTAAAACCTGCTTTAAAAAAAAAATGACTCAGAGCTTAAAAAACCCTCTTCCAACGAAATGAATCCAGAGCACTTAAAAACCTGCTCCCAAGGAAATGACTCAGAGCACTTAAAAACCTGCTTCCAAGAAAATGATTCCAGAGCACTTAAAACCCGATTCAAGGAAAGAAATGACTCCAGAGCACTTAAAACCACGCTTCCAAAAAAATGTTTCAGAGCACTTAAAACCCTCTTCAAACGAAATGAATCCAGAGCACTTAAAAACCCGCTCCAAAGGAAATGACTACAGAGCACTTAAAAACCCGTTTCAACAAAAGGATATCAGAACACTTAAAAACCCGCTTCCAATGAAATGACTCCAGAGCACTTAAAAACCAGCTTCCAACAAAATGACTCCAGAGCTTTAAAAAACCTGCTTCCATCAAAATGACTCCAGAGCACTTAAACACCTGCTTCAACAAAATAACTCCAGATCACTTAAAAACCAGATTCAAGGAAATGACTCCAGAGCACTTAAAAACTCACTTCCAACGAAATGACTCCAGAAAACTTAAAACCCGCTTCCAAACGAAATGAGCCCAGAGCACTTAAAAACCCGCTTCCAACAAAATGTCTCCAGAGCACTTAAAACCGCTTTCTAAAGAAATGACTCCAGAGCACTTAAAAACCTGCTTCAAATGAAATGACCCAGAGCACTTAAAACCCGCTTCTAACAAACTGACTCCAGGGCACTTAAAAACTGCTTCCAATGAAATGACTCCAGAGTACTTAAACACCTGCATCCAACAAATTAATCCAGATCACTTAAAAACCAGATTCCAAGGAAATGACTCCAGAGCACTTAAAAACCAGCTTCCAACTAAATGACTCCAGAGCACTTAAAAACCTGCTATCAAAGAAATGATTCCAGAAAACTTAAAAACCCGCTTCCAACAAAGACTCCAGAGCACTTAAAAACCCACTTCCAACGAAATGACCTCAGAGCACTTAAAACCCGCTTCCAGGAAGGATACCAGAAAACTTTAAAACCCTCTTCCATTGAAATGACTCCAGAGCACTTAAAAAACCCTCTTCCAAAGAAATGACCCAGAGTCATTAAAAACCCTCTCCAACGAAAGGACACCAGACCACTTAAAAACGAGCTTCCAACAAAATGACTCCAGAGCAGTTAAAAACAAGATTCCAACAAAATGACTCCAGAGCAGCTTAAAATCCCAATTCCAACAAAATGACCCCAGAGAACTTAAAAACCCGCTTCCAATGAAATGACTCCAGAGCACTTAAAAACCCGCTTCAAAAAAATGACGTCAGAGCACATAAAACCCTCTTCCAACGAAATGACTCAGAGCACTTAAAAACTGCTTCCAAGGAAATGACTCCAGAGCACTTAAAACCTGCTTCCAAGAAATGACTCCAGAACACTTAAAAACCCGCTTCCAAATAAAATGACTCAGAGAACTTAAAAACCCACTTCCAATGAAATAACTCAGAGCACTTAAAACCTGCTTCCAACAAAATGACCCCAGAGCACTTAAAAACCAGCTTCCATTGAAAATGACTCCAGAACACTTTAAAACCCGATTTCTCTGAAATGACTCAGAGCACTTAAAAACCTGCTTCAAAAGGATGACCCAGAAAACTTAAAAACCCTCTTCCTTTGAAATGACTCCAGAGCACTTTAAAAACCCTCTTCAAAGAAATGACTCCAGAGCACTTAAAAAACCTCTTCCAAAGAAATGACTCCAGACCACTTAAAAACCTGCTTCCAACAAAATGACTCCAGAGCACTTAAAAACAAGATTCCAAAGAAATGACTCCAGAGCACTTAAAAACCCAATTCCAACAAAATGACTCCAGAACTTAAAAACCTGCTTCAAGGAAAGGACTCCAGCGCACTTAAAAACCCGCTTCCAAACAAAATGACGTCAGAGCACTTAAAAACCCTCAAAAAAAATGAATCAGAGCACTTAAAAACCCGATTCCAACGAAATGACTCAGAGCTCTTAAAACCTGCTTCCAACGAAATGAATCCAGAGCACTTAAAAACCCGCTTCCAACGAAATGACTCCAGAGCACTTAAAACCCGCCTCAAAGAAATATATCCAGAAAACTTAAAAACCCGCCAACAAAATGACTCCAGAGCACTTAAAACCCGCTTCAAAAAGGATTCCAGAAAACTTAAAACCCTCTTCCTTTGAAATGACTCCAGAGCACTTAAAAACCCTCTTCCAACGAAATGACTCAGAGTCATTTAAAACCCTCTTCCAACGAAATGACACCAGACCACTTAAAAATGCTTCCAACAAAATGACTGGAGAGCAGTTAAAAACAAGATTCCAACAAAATGACTACCAGAGCACTTAAAACCCAATTCCAACAAAATGACTCCAGAGAACTTAAAAAGAGCTTCCAAAGAAATGACTCCAGAGCACTTTAAAAACCCGCTTTGAACAAAATGATTCCAGAACACTTAAAACCTGCTTCCAAGAAATGACTCCAGAGCACTTAAAAACCTGCTTTAAAAAAATGACGTCAGAAACATTAAAAACCCTCTTCCAACGTAAATGACTCCAGAGCACTTAAAAACACGCTTCAAAGAAATGACTCCAGAGCACTTAAAAACCCGCTTCCAATGAAATGACTCCAGAGCACTTAAAAACCCGCTTCCAAAGAAATGACTCCAGAGCACTTAAAACCCAGCTTCAAAAATGACACCAGAACACTTAAAAAAACTTCCAAACGAAATGACTCCAGAGAACTTAAAAACACGCTTTCAAAGAAATGACTCCAGAAAACTTAAAAACCCGCTTCCAACGAAATGACTCCAGAGCACTTAAAAACCTGCTTCCAACGAAATGACTCCAGAGCACTTAAACCTCGCATCCAATGAAATGATCCCACAGCAATTAAAAACCCACTTCCAATGAAAGGACACCAGAACACTTAAAAACAAGATTCCCAGGAAATGACTCCAGAACAGTTAAAAACATGATTCCAACGAAATGACTCCAGAGCAGCTGAAAATCCCACTTCCAAGAAAATGACTCCTGAGCACATAAAAAACAGCTTCTAACAAAATGACTCCAGAAAACTGAAAAACCCGCTTCCAAAGAAATGCCCTCAGAACACATAAAAACCGCTTCCAATGAAATGACCTCAGAGCACATAAAAACGCACTTCCAACGAAATGACTCCAGAACACTTAAAAACCCACTTCCAAGGATATGACTCCAGAGCCCTTAAAAACCCGCTTCCAACGAAATGAATCCAGAGCACTTAAAAACCTGCTTCCAATGAAATGACTCCGGAGCACTTAAAAACCCGCTTCCAACGAAATGACTCCAGAGCACTTAAAAACACGTTTCCAAGGAAATGACTCCAGAGCAAATAAAAATCGGCTTCCAAAGAAATGACTCCAGAACACATAAAAACTTGCTTCCAATGAAATGACTCCAGAGCACTGAAAAACCTGCTTCCAAAGAAATGACACCAGAACACTTAAAAACCGGCTTCGAACAAAATGACTCCAGAGAACTTAAAAACCCACTTCCATTGAAATAACTCCAGAGCACTTACAAACCCGCTTCCAACAAAATGACCCCAGAGCACTTAAAAACCTGCTTCCAACGAAATGACCACAGAGCACTTAAAAACCCGATTCCTACGAAATGACTCCGGAACACTTAAAAACCTGCTTCCAACAAAATGACTCCACAGCACTTAAAAACCTGCTTCCAATGAAAGGATTCCAGAGTATTTACACACCTGCTTCCAACAAATTAATTGCAGATCACTTAAAAACCAGATTCCAAGGAAATGACTCCCGAGCACTTAAAAACCAGCTTCCAACTAAATGACTCCAGAGCACATAAAAACCCACTTCCAATGAAAGGATTCCAGAACACGTAAAAACCTGATTCCATGAAATGACTCCAGAGTACATAAAAACCCGCTTCAAACGAAAGGATACCAGGACACTTAAAAACCCACTTCCAATGAAAGGACTCCAGAGCACTTAAAAACCCGTTTCCAAAAAACGGATACCAGAACACTTGAAAATCCGCTTCCAACGAAATGACTCCAGAGCAGTTATAATACAGCTTCCAAAGAAATGACTCCAGAGTACTTAAACACGTGCTTCCAACGAACTAATTCCAGATCACTTAAAAACCCGCTTCCAATGAAATTACACCAGAGAACTTAAAAACCCGCTTCCAACGAAATGACTCCACAGAACTTAAAAACCTGCTTCCAACAAAATGACCCCAGAGCACTTAAAAACCCGCTTCCAACAAAAGGAGACCAGACCAGTTAAAAACCAGCTTCCAACAAAATGACTCCAGAGCACTTAAAAACCCGCTTACAACGAAATGACCTCAGAGCACAAAAAAACCCGCTTCCAACGAAATGACTCTAGAGCACTTAAAAACCTGCTTCCAAGGAAGGATACCTGAAAACTTAAAAACCCTCTTCCATTGAAATGACTCCAGAGCACTTTAAAAACCCGCTTCCAACGAAATGACCCCAGAGCACTTAAAAACCCTCTTCCAACAAAAGGAAAGCAGACCACTTAAAAACGAGCTTCCAACAAAATGACTCGAGAGCAGTTAAAAACAAGATTCCAATGAAATGACTCCATAGCAGTTTAAAATCCTGCTTCCAACAAAATGACTCCAGAGCTTTTAAAAAACTGCTTCCATCAAAATGACTCCAGAGTACTTAAACACCTGCTTCCAACAAACTAATTCCAGATCACTTAAAAACCAGATTCCAGGGAAAAGACTCCAGAGCACTTAAAAACCGCTTCCAAAGAAATGACTCCTGAAAACTTAAAAACCCGCTTTCCAATGAAATGAGCCCAGAGCACTTAAAAACCCGCTTCCAACAAAATGTCTCTGGAGCACTTAAAAACCCTTCTAACTAAATGACTCCAGAGCACTTAGAAACCTGCTTCCAATGAAATGACTACAGAGCAGCTTAAAATCCCGCTTCTAACAAACTGACTCGAGGGCACTTAAAAAACTGCTTCCAACGAAATGACTCCAGAGTACTTAAACACCTGCATCCAACAAATTAATTCCAGATCACTTAAAAACCAGATTCCAAGGAAATGACTCCCGAGCACTTAAAAACCAGCTTCCAACTAAATGACTCCAGAGCACTTAAAAACCTGCTATCAAAGAAATGTTTCCAGAAAACTTAAAAACCCGCTTCCAACAAAGACTCCAGAGCACTTAAAAACCCGCTTCCAACGAAATGACCTCAGAGCACTTAAAAACCCGCTTCCAAGGAAGGATACCTGAAAACTTAAAAACCCTCTTCCATTGAAATAACTCCAGAGCACTTTAAAAACCCTCTTCCAACGAAATGACTCCAGAGTCATTAAAAACCCTCTTCCAACGAAAGGACACCAGACCACTTAAAAACGAGCTTAAAACAAAATGACTGGAGAGCAGTTAAAAACAAGATTCCAACGAAATGACTCCAGAGCAGCTTAAAATCCCAATTCCAACAAAATGACCCCAGAGAACTTAAAATCCAGCTTCCAACGATATGACTCCAGAGCACTTCAAAACCCGTTTCCAACAAAATGATTCCAGAGAACTTAAAAACCCGCTTCCAAAGAAATGACTCCAGAGTACTTAAAAAACCGCTTCCAACGAAATGACTCCAGAGTACTTAAAAATCCGCTTCCAAAGAAATGACTCCAGAGCACTTAAAAACCCGCTTTCAAAGAAATGACTCCAGTAAACTTAAAAAACTGCCTCCAAAGAAATGACTCCAGAGCACTTAAAAACCTGCTTCCAACGAAGTGACTCCAGAACACTTAAAAACCCGCTTCCTACGAAATGTCTCCAGAGCACTTAAAATACAGCTTCCAAAGAAATGACTCCAGAGTACTTAAACACCTGCTTCCAAGGACCTAATTCCAGATCACTACAAACCCGAATCCAAGAAAATGACTCCAGTGCACTTAAAAACCCACTTTAGAAGAAATGACTCCAGAAAATTGAAAAACCCACTTCCAAGGTAAGGACTCCAGAACACTTAAAAACCCGCTTCCAAAGAAATGACTCTAGAGCACTTAAAAACCCGCTTTCAAATAAATGACTCCAGAAAACTTAAAAAACCGCCTGAAACGAATGGACACCAGAACACTTAAAAACGAGCTTCCAACGAAATGACTCCAGAGCACTTAAAAACCCGCTTCCAAAGAAATGACCTCAGAGCACATAAAAATCCATTTCCAACAAAATGACTCCAGAGCACGTAAAAACCCGCTTCCAATGAAATGACCTCAGAGCACGTAAAAACCCGTTTCCAACAAAATAACTCCAGAGCACTTAAAAACCCGCTTCTAAGGAAATGACTCCAGACCCCTTTACAATCCGCTTCCAACGAAATGACTCCAGAGCACTTAAAAACCTGCTTCAAGGAAATGACTCCAGAGCACTTAAAAACCCGCTTCCAAAGAAATGACTCCAAGGAAATTAAAAACCTGCTTCCAACGAAATGACTCCAGAGCACTTCAAAACCCGTTTCCAACAAAATGATTCCAGAGAACTTAA
>JAEOAE010001835.1:0-25000 GCA_036365155.1 Meriones psammophilus
AGGATTAAGGGGGGGCCAGTGTTAGGGTTAGGGTTAGGGTTAAGGTTGGGGGTTTGGTGCTTTATAGTTAGGGTTAGGGTTAGGGTAGGTTTAGGGTTAGGGTTAGGGGTTAAGTTAGGGTTCCGGGTTTGGGGTAGGGTTATGAATTACAGTTATGGTTTTTTGGGGTAGGGAGCTTATGGTTTTGGGTTGGGGGTTTATCCTTTTCCCTTTTCCCGTTATAATAATTGAACAAAACGACATGAAAGTGAATTAGTTTACAAAATTTCTTTGCATTCTGTTCTTTTTTTGGAAGTTTGGTTCCTGTGCTTTCAGTTTGTTTTCACTTTTTAATTTTTTTAAAAATAATTGGGGGGCAACAAAATAGAATTGGTTTTTCAGCGTTGTGCCCTTTTCGTTCTGTTCTTCGTTGGGAAAATTGTTTCTGTCCTAACAGTCGAGATAACACTTTTAGTTTTTCCCGTATTCCTAATTGGGGGTTTTAAAACATGGTTGTGTTTAAAAAATAGTGCTTTCTTTAGGTTCTTTTGGAAAACTTTTTTTTTTAGGGGAAAAAGTTAGGGTGAAAATTAGGGTTAGAGTAGGGTTAGTGTTAAGGGGAAAAGGGGTTTGGGTTTGGGTTAGGGTAGGGGTTTGGTTTGGGGGTTGGGGGGCGGGTTAGGGTTAGTGTTAGTTTAAAGGGGTTGGGGTTAAAGGGTTAGGGGTTTGGGTTAGGGTAGGTTTAGGGTTAGGGTTAGGGTTAGGGTTGGGGTTAGGTTTAAAGGGGAGGGGTTTGGGTTAAGGGGTTGAGTTTAGGGGTTAGGGGCTTGGGAAAAAGGGTTAAAGGGTTTACTTTTATTTTTCCCATTATAATAATTGCAAAAATGAATCTGAAATTTGTTTACAAAAATTGTTTTTTGCGTTTTTTTCTTTCAATGTAAACTTGTTTCTTTGCTTTCATTATGATATATCCCTTTTTAGTTTTCCCGTATTCCCCACTTGGCGGCGACCCATGTAAAAATAGTTTACAAGTTGCTTTGCATTTCTTTCTTTCGATGGAAACTTGTTTTGCTGTACAGTTCGATATATCACTTTTCCCGTTTTCCCCGTTATAATAATTTCAAAAACCGCGTATGTGAATTAAATTTTCAAAGTTTTGCTTTTCGTTTCTCTTCTATCAATGGAAACTTGTTTCTTTTGCCTTACAATCTTGAGATCACTTTTTACTTTTCCTGTATTCCTAATTGAGCGATCGACACCCATGTGATTGGTTTAAAAGTAGTGCTTTGCTTCTCTGTTCTTTTTTTTCCAAAAATCATTTTCCCGTGCTGTACAGTGCGTTATATCCCTTTTCCCGTTTCCCCGTATTCCCAATTGGGAGTGGGAAAATGTGATTTCATAATGGTGCTGTTTTTTTGTTTTTTTTAAAGGTTGTTTCCCTTTGGAACAAGTTAGGTTTGGGGTTTGGGTTAGTGTTTGGGTTAGGGATAGGGGGGTTTGGTTTAGGGTTGGGTTAGGTTTAGGGTTAGGTTTGGGTTAGGGTTATTGTTAGGGGGTTAGGGTTTTGGATTAAAAGTTAGGGGGAGGGGCTTAGGGTTGGGTTGGGGTTATATCACTTTAAATTTTTCCCGTTATAATAATTGAACAAGGGGACACAAATGTGTAGTTTTTTGATGTTGTGCTTTCATTTCTGTTCTGTCGGTGAAAAATGTTCCTTCTTTACAGTTCGATATATCCTTTTCCCGTTTTCCTTTTTTCCTAATTGAGCGTTTTTAAAAGAATTATTTTCAAAATTGTGCTTTGTGTTTTTCTTTTTTTAATGGGAAAATTGTTTCTGTCCCCACAGTCGAGATAACACTTTGAAGTTTTTCCCGTATTCCTAATTGAAACGGGGACACACATGTGATTCCCTTTAAAAAAATAGTGCTTTTCTTTTCTGTCTTTTTTGAAACTTGTTCCTGTGCCCTTTGGGGGCTTATATCACCTCAAATTTTCCTGTATTCCCCAAATTTACCGAGTGTTTACACATGGATTTTGTTTAAAATGTAGTGCTTTGTGTTTATGTTCTTTAGTTGGGAAAATTTTTTCCCATTATGAACAAGTTGTGGAGAATTTGGGTTAGGGGGATAGTTAAAAGTTAGGGTTAGGGTTAGGGGTGAGGTTAGAGTTAGGGTTAGGGGGTTTGGTTTAGGGTAGGGTTAAAGGGGAGGGTTAGGGTTAGGGTTTTGGGTTTTGGTTAGGGTTAGGTTAAAATGTTATTTTTTTCTTTGGGGAAAGGGTTAGGGTTAGGCTTGGGGTTGGGTTTGGGATAAGGGGTTTGGGTTAGAGGGTTAAGGTTAGGGTTAGGGTTAGGGTTAGGGGGTTAGAGTTATAAAGTGTTATATCACTTTTTTTTTTTTCCTGTTTATTAATTGGAAAAAGCGACATGAAATTTAATTAGTTTACAAAATTTTCTTTTGTTTCTCTTCTTTCTGGAAAATTGTTCCTGTCTGTACAAATTCAATAATTTCCCCCTTAATTTTTTTTTTATAATAATTGGAAAAGGGGCGACACATTTTATGAATTAGTTTTTGCAAAATTGTGCTTTTTGTTTCTTTTTTGATGGCTTTTTTTTCTGTTTTCCCCCGATCCGAATAACACTTTCCCGTTTTCTTGTAAATTCGTAATTGGTTTAACAACACACATGTGATTCCCTTTTTAAAAAAAGTGCTTTGCTTTTCTGTCTTTTTTGGAAATTGTTCCTTTCTGTACAGTTTTTATATCACTTTTTTAGTTTTCCCGTATTCCCCAATTTTAAATGTCACACATGTTTATTTAGTTTAAAAAAGTAGTGCTTTGTGTTTATGTTCTTTAAAAAGGGAAAATTGTTCCTGTTAGGAACAAGTTAAATAAATTGGGGGTTTGGAGTAGAGTTAGGGTTAGGCTTAGGGTTAGGGTAAAGGGTTTGGGTTAGGGTTAGGGTTGATTAGGGGTTTTGGGGGAGGGTTAGGGTTAAATGTTAGGGTTAGGGGTTAAAGGTTAGGGTTAGGGTTAGGATTAGGGTTAGCAGCAGGGGGTTAGGGTTAGGGGTTAGGGGGCTTCGGTTGGGTTAGGGTTAGGGTAGGTTTAGGGTTGGGGGTTTGGGGGTTAGGGTTAGGGGTTAAGGGGTTTTGGGAAAAGGGTTAGGGTTGGGTAAGGGTTAAAGGAGGAGTTATGTTTGGGTTTGGGGTAGGGGGTTAGGGTTACGGGTTTAAAGGGTTTTATACTTTTTTTTTCCTTTATAATAATTGAACAGGCGACATGAATGTGAAAATTTTCAAAGTTGTGCCAAATTTTTTTCTTTGATGGGAAACATTTTCCTGTGCTTAAATTCGATATATCACTTTTATTTTTCCCGATAATAATTGACCCCGGCCCATTTTGTGAAATTTGTTTACAAAGTTGTGCTTTGGTTTTTTTTTTGGGGGGTTCCTTTTGGGTTGAAAACTTTTCCTTTTCCTTTTTTGGGCCTTTTAATTTCGAATTTTTTTTCGCTTTAGTTTTTTCCTTTTTTATTCCTAATTTTGGTTTAGGGAAAACATGTGATTTGTTCGTAAATGCCTTTTCGTTTCTGTTCTTTCAAAAAACATGTTTCTGTTTACAGTCCCAATACACTTTTTAATTTTCCCGTATTCCTAATTGACGGCGAAAACATGTGATTCCGTTTTAAAAAAAATAGTTTTTCGTTTTTATCCTTTTGTTTTGAAGCTTGTTCCCGTGCTGTACGTGCGTTATGTCCCTTTGGTTTTTTTTTACCTAATTGGCGTGTAGCACACATGTGATTTATTTAAAATAGTGCTTTTTTTTATGTTCTTTAAGAAAACTTATTCCCCGGAACAAGTTAAGGGGTTTGGTTAGGGTTAGGGTTAGGGGGTTTGGATTAGGGTTAGGGTTAGGTTTTGGGGTTCGGGTTTGGGGGTTTAGTGTTGGGGGTTTGGGTTAGGGTTGGGTTATAGTTAGGGTTAGGGATAAGGGGTAAAGGGGGTCATGGTTAGGGTTAAGGGGTTTTATACTTTTAGTTTTTTTTTATAATAATTGAACAGTAAATGTGAAATAGTTTAAAAATTGTCTTTGCATTTCTGTTTTTCTGTTGGAAAAATTGATTCTGTGCTGTACAGTGTGATATATCACTTTTTTAGTTTTTTTCCCGTTATGATAAAATTGGGTGGGCGAAAATATTTGAAATTTAAATTTAAAAAATTGTTCTTTCGTTTCCCGTTCTTTGTTGGGAAAATTGTTCCTTTATGAACAAGTTTGGGAAGGGGTTAGGGTTAGGGGTTTTAGTTAGGGTTAGGCTTAGGGTTAGGGTAGGGTTATTGTTGGGGGTTTGGGTTAGGGGTTAGGTTAGGGTTTGGGGAAGGGGTTTGTGTTAGGGGGAGGGTTTTAGTTAGGGCTAAGGGTTAAGTTTATGCACTTAGGGTAAGAGGTTAGGGTTGGGTTGGTTTGGGTGGGGGGGTTAGGTTTGGGTTAGGGTTAGGGGTTAGGGTTTGGGATAAGGGGTTAAAGGGGTTTGGGGTTTGGGTTAGGGATAGGGGCTTATGGGTTTGGGTTAGGGGTTTTATCCTTTTTTTTTTCCTCTTTAAAAATTGAACGGCCCACATGAAAGTAATTAGTTAAAAATTTTTCTTTGCCTTTCTGTTCTTCGATGGGGGGGAGGTTTTGTGCCCGGTTACGATATATCCCTTTTCAGTTTTTCCCGTTATAATAATTGAACAAACGACCCGAATGTAATTAGTTTACAAAAATTGGCTTTTCCTTTCTGTTCCTTTTGATGGGGCTTGTTTCCCGCCCAATTTTGAGATAACCTTTTAGTTTTCCTGTATTCCTAATTGACGTGGGGCACACATGTGATTTAGTTTAAAGTAGTGCTTTGCTTTATTTTCTTTTGTTTTTGGGCTTGTTTTTTGTTGGGCAAATTAAGGTAAGGGTTAGGGGTTTGGGGTGGGGTTAGGGTTAGGTTTAGGGTAGGGTTGGGTTGGGAGTACATTTAGGGTTAGTGTTAGGGATAGGGTTAGGGTTGGGGGGGGGCTAAGGGGTTTGGGTTACAGTTAGGTTTAGGGGCTTAGGGTTAAGGGGTTAGTGAGGGTTTTGGGTTAGGGTTAGGGTTAGGGGTTAGATTTTGGGATAAGGTTAGGGTTAGGAAAATTAGGGTTAAAAGGGGCTTAAAGGGTTTGGGGTTATGGTTTTGGGGTTTGGGGGTTAGAAATTAGGGTTAGGGTTTTATCCTTTTCAGTTTTTTCCCGTTATAATAATTGAACAGGGGACATGAAAATTAATTAGTTTACAAAATTTTTTCAGTTTCTCTTCTTTCAATGGAAAAATTGTTCCTGTGCTGTAAAGTTCAATATATCCCTTTTCCCTTTTCCTTTATAATAATTGAAAAGGGGACCGTATTTAATTGGGTTTTCAAAGGGGTTTTCTTTGTGTTTCTTTTCTTTTTGATTGAAACTTATTTTTGGCCCTTTCAGTCGAATAACACTTTTTTTTGTTTTCTTGTATTCCCAATTGGCGAGTGACACACATGGGATTCCGTTTAAAAATAGTGCTTTGCTTTTCTGTCTTTTGTTGAAAATTGTTCCTTTTGTGCTGTACAGTCGTTATATCACTTTTCCCGTTTTTCCCGTATTCCTAATTGAAATTGGCACACATGGATTTTGTTTACAAAATGGTCTTTAAAGTTTATGTTCTTTAGTTGGGAAAATTGTTCCCGGTTTGGAAAAAAGTTAGGGAAATTAGGGGTTAGGAGTAGAGTTAGGGTTAGGCTTAGGGTTAGGGTAGGGTTAGGGTTAGGGTTAGGGTTAGCTTTGGGTTTTTATAGGGTTGAATGGGGGAAATTTGGGGGTTAGGTGTTAGGGTTAGGGTTAGGGTTGGGGTTAGGGTTAGGGGGCTTGGGGTTTTGGGTTAGGGGTTTGGGTTAGGGGCACAGTTAGGGTTAGGGGTTTGGGTAGGTTTTGTGTTAGGGTTAGGGTTGGGTTGGGGGGTTTGGGTTAGGGTTAGGGATAGGGTTAGGGTTAGGGTTGGGGGTTTGGGTTTGGGATAGGGGGTTAGGGTTAGGGTTAGGGTTATATCACTTTTTGGGTTTCCCGTTATAATAATTGAAAAAGGGGACATGAAATGAATTAGTTTTTAAAGTTTGGTTTGCATTTCTGTTTTTTTTGATGGAAGCATGTTCTGTCTGAATTTGATATATCACTTTTCAGTTTTCTGCATAATAATTGAGCAGGCAGCAAGTATGCAGAATTAGTTTAGCGTTGCGCTTTCTTTCTGTTCTTTTGATGGAAACTTGTTTCTGTACCACAGTGCGAGATAACACTTTTCTGATTTTTTTCTTGTATTAAGTAATTGAAGCGGCGACACACATACATGTGATTCCGTTTTAAAAGTAGTACTTTGCATTTCTGTCCTTTTGTTCGAAACTCATTACTGTGCTGTACAGTGCGTTAAATCAGTTTTCAGTTTCCGTGTATTTCTAATAGGCCAGTGGCACACTTGTGATTTAGTTTACAAGTATGCTTTGGGTTTTGTTCTTTGTTGGGAAAATTTTCTTGTTAGGGCCCAAGTTAGCAGGTTTGGGTTAGGGTTATTTTGGGTTGGAAAGGTTCGTGTTTGGGGTTGGGGATATCCTTTTCAGTTTTTCCCGTTAAATAATTGAACGGCAAAATAAAGTAATTAGTTAAAATGTGCTTTGGGTTTTTTTCTTTAAAGAAAATTTTTCTGTGCTTTCAGTGGGAGAAACACTTTCATTTTTCCCGTATTCCTAATTTTTTGGGACACCCCGGTTTGGGTTTAAGTATCTTTTTCTTTCTGTTTTTTGTTAAAAATTTCCTTTTACGTTCGTTAAATCCTTTTCAGTTTCCCCGTATTCCCTTTTGGGAATACGGATTTTTTACAAAATATGCTGCTTTATTTCTTTTTTGGAAATTTTCCTTTAAAAAAAATTGGGAGGATTTGGTTAGGGTTAGGGTTAGGGTAGGGTTAGGGTTGGGTTTTGGGTTAGTTTAGGGCCAGCTAGGTTAGGTTATAAGCCAGGGTTAGACAGGAGTTAGGGCCTGCACAGTTAGGTTTACATCACCTTTAGTTTCTCTCCTGCTATAATAATTGAACATGACATGTATGTGAAATAGTTTACAAAGTTGTGCTTTGCATTTCGTTTTCTGTTGGAAAATTGATTCTGTGCTGTACAGTGTGATATATCACTTTTCAGTTTCCTGTTATGATAATTGAATGGGATTAATGATTTGAATTAATTTACAAAGTTGTTCTTTGCGCTTGTTCTTTTTCATGGAAACTTGTTCCTGTTATGAACAAGTTAGTGTTAGGTTTAGGGCATAGTTAGGGTTAGGCTTAGGTTAGGTAGGGTGTTGTTAGGCTTTAGGCCAGGTTAGGCTTAGGAAGGGTTAGTGCTAGGGTTAGGCTTTGGGGCTAGATTAGGAGGCATTAGTGCACATTTAGGTAAGGGTTAGGTTAGGCTAGTTTAGGGTAGGGTTAGGCTTAGGTTGGTTAGGGTTAGGCTCTGGGGACAGGTTAGGTTAGGGTTAGGGTTAGAGATAGGGGGCGGTTAGGTTAGGTTATATCACTTTTCTGTTTTCCTGCTATAATAATTGAACAGGCTTACATGAATGAATTAGTTTATAAATTTGTGGTTTTGAATTTCTGTTCTTTTCGGCGGAAGCAGGTTCCTGTGCTGTACAGTAGCACGATATATCACTTTTCAGTTTTCCTGTTATAATAATTGAACAGGCTACAAGAATGAATTAGTTTAAAAAGTTGTGCTTGCCTTCTGTTCTTTCTCGATGGAAACTTTGTTTCATGTGCCTACAGTGTGAGATAACACTTTTAGTTTTCCTGTATTCCTAATTGCCGCAAAGGCACACATGTGATTTAGTTTACAGCAGTGCAGTGCATGTTTTATGCCTTCTCGCTGAAACTTGTTCTGTTAGAAAATGTTAAGGCAAGGTTAGGCTAGGCAGGGTTAGGGCTAGTTTTGTGGTAGGCAGGTTAGGTTAGGCACATTTAGGTTAGTGTTAGGATAGGTTAGGTTAGGAAGAAATAGGGCCAGGGCTGTTAGGTTTGAGGCTTAGGCCAGGCTAGTGCCAGTGCAGGCCTAGGCTAGGGTTAGGTTGACCAGGACAAGACAACAAGTAGGTTAGCAGCTGGCTAGGTTAGGGGCTTACAGAAGTTGCGGTTAGGTTAGCTTAGAGTTAGGGTTAGGTTTTATCACTTTCAGTTTCTCCTGTTATATAATTGAACAGGCGACATGAATGTGAATTAGTTTACAAAGTTGTGCTTATGCTTCTTCTTTTTCAATGGAAACTTGTTCCTGTGCTGTAAAGTTCAATATATCCCTTTCAGTTTTCCTGTTATAATAATTGAACAGGCGACATGTGATGTGAATTGGTTTACAAAGTTGTGCTTGTGTTTCTTTTCTTTCGATTGAAACTTATTTCTGTTGCTTACAGTGCAGATAACACTTTCTTCAGTTTTCTTTGTATTCCTAATTGAGCGAGTGACACACATGGATTCCGCTTAAAAATAGTGCTTTGCTTTTCTGTCTTTGTTCGAAACTTGTTCCTGTGCTGTACAGCGCTATATCACTTTCGCCTTTCCTGTATTCCTAATTGACCGAGTGGCACACATGTGATTTTGTTACAAAGTAGTGCTTTCATGCTATGTTCTTGTTGGAAACCTGTTCCTGTTAGGAACGTTAGGTAAGGTTAGGTTAGGAGCAGAGTTAGGTTAGGCTTAGGGGTTAGGAAGGGTTAGGGTTAGGGTTAGGTTAGGTTTGTCCTAGGTAGGTTAGAAGCTTAGGCCAGTGTTAGGTTAGTGTTAGGTTAGGTTAGGTTAGGATTAGGTTAGGTTGTTAGTGTTAGTGTTAGGTTAGGGGTTAGGGGCCACAGTTAGGTTAGGTTAGGCAGGTTTAGTGTTAGGTTAGGTTAGGTGCCAGGGGTTAGGTTAGGGAGGGTTAGGTTAGGTTAGGTTAGGGCTTGGGATAGCTTAGGTTAGGTTAGGTTATATCACTTTTTAGTTTTCCTGTTATAACAATTGAACAGGCTTACATGAATGTGAATTAGTTTATAAAGTTGTGGTTTGCATTTCTGTTCTTTGATGGAAGCATGTTCCTGTGCTGTACAGTTTGATATATCACTTTTCAGTTTTCCTGTTATAATAATTGAACGGGCAACAAGTATGTGAATTGGTTTACAACGTTGTGCTTTTATGCTTTCTGTTCTTTTGATGGAAACTTGTTTCTGTGCCTTTTACAGTGCGAGATAACACTTTTCAGTTTTCTTGTATTCCTAATTGAGCCAGCGACACACATGTGATTCCGTTTAAAAGTAGTGCTTTGCATTTTTCTGTCCTTTGTTCAAACTCATTACTGTGCTGTACAGCATTAAATCAGTTTTCAGTTTCCGTATTTCTAATAGAGCGAGTGGCACACTTGTGATTTAGTTTACAAAGTAGTGCTTTATGCTTATGTTCTTTTTCGTTGGAAACTTGTTCTTGTTAGGAACAAGTTAGGGCAAGTTTAGGTTAGGTTAGGTTAGGTTAGGATAAGGGTTAGGAGCTTAGTGTTAGGTTAGGTTATATCACTTTTCAGTTTTCCTGTTATAATAATTGAACAGGCAATATGAATGTGAATTAGATTACAAAGATGTGCTTTATGTTTTCTTCTTTCAATGGAAACTTGTTTCAGTGCCGTACAGTGGGAGATAACACTTCTCAGTTTTCCTGTATTCCTAACTGTGCAAGCTTAACACCTATGTGATTCGGTTTAAAAGTAGTGCTTTGCTTCTCTGTTGTTTTGTTCAAAACTCATTCCTGTGCTGTACAGTGCGCTAAATCACTTTTCAGTTTCCCTGTATTCCTAATTGAGCGAGTGGCACACATGTGATTTAGTTTACAAAATAGTGCTTTATGCTTATGTTCTTTTTTGGGAAAGTTGTTCCTGTTAGGAACAAATTAGGCTTAGGTTAGGTTGTTAGGTTAGGTTAGGGTAGGGTTAGTGTTAGATTTAGGTTAGGTTTAGGTTAGGTTAGGTTAGGATTAGGTTAGGCGCCAAGGTTAGGGGTTAGGTTAGGTGCCAGGTTTAGGTTAGGTTAGGTAGGTTTAGGGTTAGGTTAGGTTAGTGTTAGGGGTTATGGTTTGGGATAGGTTAGGTTAGGTTAGGTTTAGGATTAGGATTATGGTTAAGGTTATATCACTTTTCAGTTTTCCTATTATAATAATTGAACAGGCGACATGAATGTGAATTATTTTACAAAGTTGTGTTTTATGCGTTTCTGTTCTTTCGATGGAAGCAGATTCTTTTTGCTGTAACGCTTGATATATCACTATTCAGTTTTTCTTTTTATTATAATTGAACGGGCTTACACGTATGTGAATTAGTTTACAAAGTTGTGCTTTGTGTTTCTGTTCTTCAATGGAAACTTGTTTCTGTGCTGTACAGTGTGAGATAACACTTTTCAGTTTTCCTGTATTCCTAATTGAGCGAGCGACACACATGTGATTCCGTTTAATACTAATGCTTTGGTTTTCTGTTCTTTTGTTGGAAACTTGTTCCTGTGCTGTACAGTGTCTTATATCACTTTTCAGTTTTCCTGTATTCCTAATTGAGCTAGTGGCACACTTGTGAATTAGTTTACAAAGCAGTGCTTTGAGTTTATGTTCTTTCGATTGGAAATTTGTTCTTGTTAGGAACACGATGGTTGGTTAGGGGTTAGGTAGGGTTAGGGTTAGGGTTAGGTTAGGTTAGGTTAGAGTTAGGTTATATCACTCTAATTTTTCCTGTTATAATAATTGAACAGGCGATAACGAATGTGAATTAGTTTACAAAGTTGTGCTTTTATGCTTTTGTTCTTTTCAATGTAAACTTGTTTCTTTTGCCGTACATTTCAATATATCTCTTTTCAGTTTTTCCTGTATTCCTAATTGAGGGAGCGACACACATGTGATTTAGTTTACAAAGTTGTGCTTGCGTTTTTTTTGTTCTTCGATCGAAACTTGTTCCTGTGCTCTACAGTTGATATATCACTTTTCAGGTTTCCTGTTATAGTAATTGTAACAGGCTACACGTATGTGAATTAGTTTACAATGTTATGCTTTGCGTTTCTCTTCTTTCGATGGAAACTTGTTTCTCTGCCTTACCGTGTGTTATATCACTTTTCAGTTTTCTTGTATTACTAATTGAGCAAACGACACACATGTGATTTAGTTTACAAAGTAGTGCTTTGTGTTTATGTTCTTCGTTGGAAAGTTGTTCCTGTTAGGAAGAAGTTAGGGTCAGGGTTAAGGTTAGGGTTAGGTTAAGGATACGGTTAGGTTAGGTAGGTTAGGGTTTGGGTTAGGGTTAGGTTAGGTTATGGTTAGTGGGTAGGGTTAGGATTAGAGTTAGGGTTAGGTTTAGGTTAGGGGGCTTAGGTTAGGTTAGGTTATATCACTTTTCAGTTTTCCTATTATAATAATTGAACAGGCGAAACAAATGTGAAGTAGTTTTCAAAGTTGTGCCTTGCATTTCTGTTCTTTTTGATGGAAACTTGTTCCTGTGCTTTACAGTTCGATATACCACTTTTCAGTTTTCCTGTATTCCTAATGGAGCAAGTGACACACATGTGATTTAGTTCTCAAAGTAGTGCTTTCCATTTCTGTTCTTCTGTTGGAAACTTGTTTCTGTGCCGTACAGTGTGAGATAACACTTTTCAGTTTTCCTATATTACTAATTGAACAAGCGACAGACATGTGATTCCATATGAAAGTAGTGCTTTGCTTTTCTGTTCTTTCATTGAAACTTGTTCCTGTGCTGTACAGTGCGTTATATCACTTTTCAGTTTTCCTGTTATAATAACTGAACAGAGGACACATATATGAATTAATTTACAAAGTAGTGCTTTGCTTTTCTGTTCTTTCAGTGGAAAATTGTTTCTGTGCCATACAGTGCAAGATAACACTTTTCAGTTTTCCTGTATTCCTAATTGAGCGAGCGACAAAAATGTGATTTAGTTTACAAAGTAGTGCTTTGCTTTTCTGTTCTTTCGTTTGTAACTTGTTCAAGTGCTGTACAAAGCGATATATCACTTTTCAGTTTTCCTGTATTCCTAATTGAGCAAGCGACACACATGTGATTCCATTAAAAAGTAGTGCTTTGTTTTTCTGTTCTTTTGTTGGAAACTTCTTCCTGTGTTGTACAGTTCGATATATCACTTTTCAGTTTTCCTGTATTCCTAATTGAGGGAGGGATACACATGTGACTTAGTTTACACAGTAGTGCTTTGTGTTTCTGTTATTCTGTTTTTAAACTTGTTTCTGTGCTGTACAGTGTGATATATCACTTTTCAGTTTTCCTGTATTCCTAACTGAGTGAGTGACACACTTGTGATTCCGTTTAAAATAGTGTTTTGCTTTTCTGTTCCTTCATTCAAAACTTGTTCCTGTGCTGTACAGTGTGAAATATCACTTTTCAGGTTTCCTGTATTCCTAAATAAGTGAGTGACACACATGTGATTTAGTTTCCAATTAGAGATTTGAGTTTATGTTCTTTTGTTGGAAACTTGTTCCTGTTAGGAACAAGTTAGAGTTAGGTTAGGTTAGGGTTATGGTTAGGTTTAGGGTTAGGTAGGTTTAGGTTAGTGTTAGACTTAGGGTTAGGGTTAGGGTTAGGGGTTAGGTTTAGGGTTAGGATTAGGGTTACAGGGTTAGGGTAAGGGTTAGGGTTAGCGGGTTAGGGTTAGGGTTACGTTTAGGGTTATATTACTTTTCAGTTTTCCTGTTATAGTAATTGAACAGGCGATACATATGTGAATTAGTTTTACAAAGTTGTGCTTTGTGTTTCTGTTCTTTCGATGGAAACTTGTTTCTCTGCCATACAGTGAGAGATGACACTTTTCAGTTTTCCTGTATTCCTAATTGAGCTTGAGTAACACATATGTGACTTAGTTTACAAAGTAGTGCTTTGCATTTATGTACTTTCGTTGGAAACTTGTTCCTGTTAAGAACAAGTTAGGTAAGGTTAGGTTAGGGTTAGGGTTAGTGTTAGGGGCTTAGGTTTAGGTTAGGGTTAGGTTAGGTAAGGGGCTTAGGGTTAGGGTTAGGGTTAGGGTAGGTTTAGGGTTAGGGTTAGGGTTAGGGTTAGGGGTTAGGTTTAGGATAGGGTTAGGTTTGGGGGTTAGGGTTATGGTTATGGTTATGGTTAGGTTATATCACTTTTCAGTTTTCCTGTTATAATAATTGAACAGGCGACACATATATAAATTAGTTTACAAAGTTGTGCTTTGTGTTTCTGTTCTTTCGATGAAAACTTGTTTCTTTGCCGTACAGTTCAATATATCACTTTTCAGTTTTCCTGTATTACTCATTGAGCTAGCGACACACATGTAATTCCGTTTAAAAGTCGTGCTTTGCTTTTCTGTTCTTTTGTTGGATAGTTGTTCCTGTGCTGTACAGTGTGATATATCACTATTCAGTTTTCCTGTATTCCTAATTGAGCGAGCGACACACATGTGATTTAGTTTACAAAGTATTGCTTTGTGTTTCTGTTCTTCTGTTGGAAACTTGTTTCTGTGCTGTACACTGTGATATATCACTTTTCAGTTTTCCTGTTATAATAATTGAACGGGCAACACGTATGTGAATTAGTTTACAAAGTTGTGCTTTGTGTTTCTGTTCTTTTTTTTTTTAACTATGTTTATAGCTGCTTTATTTGTAATAGCCAGAACCTGGAAACAACCCAGATGTCCATCCACGGATGAATGTGTACAGAAATTGTGGTATTTTTATACAATGGAATACTACTCACCAATCAAAAAGGTGGAAATCATGAAATTTGCAGGCAAATGGTGGGATCTAGAAAAGATCATTCTGAGGGAAATAACTCATATTTTTTAATATTTCATATTTTTAAAAATTAATCTACCTTATGCAGTCACTGGCTACAACCATTCAATACTTTTGAGATGTGTTCTCATTTTAACATTTCATTCTCTAATTTATCCCTTAAATGAATCCAATTTACAAGTCAGATTGAAAACAATTTTCCCGAAGCCTGCCTCTAGCATCCTTATCTCATTATCATACCTAGTTTACATGCTGTCACTACAATTTTCTCAAAGCCTAACTCTGTCATGTTAATATGTATTAATACATGCAGATCATCATGAAAATCTGAGTAGGTGAAATACATATTTTCATATTCCACTAATAATATTATTTTACTTCATATATATTTACTGAAATATAGATACACATGTTTGCATTATATATATATATATCTTGTCACAATGCCATGTAATTATGAGTACACTGGGCAGTGATCTAAAGTACTCAAATTTTAAGTTCTGAAACTAAGTTGATATAACTTTACCATTCTGTGTAACAACCCAAGTATGAAATTATAGTATTGAGTATCCATGGCTCACTGTAAGAGGGTCAGAGCATAGTAGTATTATCTATGTGTTTGATATCAACATCCAAAAATGGAAAGCTATGCTTCTGATTGGTTGTGTTTCTATTCATTCACTTAACTCACATTTATTAAAATTTGACAGTGAATAATATCAATATTTTAACCTTACCATGTAAAATATTTTTAAAATATTCTGGAACTTATTAGAAAATCATAATATGCTACATAGAAAATTTTAGATGACAATGTGGGTTTTGCATTTTAGTCTGTTATATGATGGTTTATATTTATTGAATTTTATACATTGAATTATCCCTAAATTTCTCAGATGAAGCCTAGTTGATCATGATGGTTGATGTTTTGATGTGTTTCTGGATTTGTTTTTTTTTTTTTTTTTCTTTTATCTTTTATTTTTTTTTTTCAATGCTGGTTATTCAGGAACCTTGAACAATCATCTGACCCTGGGGAAAGCCAGACCACTTTATATAGCCTCTGGGTAGTTAACCTCAGCATGCCACATGGGCAATGCAGATAGGTCCACATACATGGAAGCAAGCCAGATCCTCAGCCTTAGCCCAATGTGGAGTTGTTTGTGACAGAGAGCACTCAACATCGGGAAGGTGGAAGGCGGAAACCAGCTCCATCTTTCATCGTGGCATAACACAGCTCTCTACAGTTCCCCCTTTTATTTTGGACGCATCAGGCAAGAGTAGAGGTCTGATCTCTGATATTAGAAATAAATTGGGACTTTGTACTGATGTTCATTTAGGTGTCATCCAACCAAAGAGCATCAGACCCGTCTGATACCTTTTCTCAGAGGCGGGACCTGGGGCATCAACCCGCATGCAATCAGACATGCTCTTCTCTGGGTCCAAGGCGGCTGACCCTGAGTGCAGTGCTTAGCCTCGAATCCTGAGCATAACATTTTGGCTTTTTATGGTAGCCAACCATGCTTGGGGAGACTGTCCTGCTTCAATGGCTGTAAAGGTCTGAATGGTCATGGCTGCATTACGCTGTTGTGAGACTCTAATCTTGCATATATACCACAGGCAAACCAAGGTGACCAACACCAGAAGGCCTGCTAACGCTCCCATGCCCGCCCCTTCCTTCTGATGATTCATGGCTGCAGCAATCCATGATGATAATCCTGTGGCTAGTCTTGCATCCACTCTGGTAGAATTTACCATGACAATGGCCACTCTCAGCTGGTCCATCGTAGTATCAATTCTCCAGCCCAATTACCTAAAATATAGCTTGACAATTGTTTAGACAGATTTGCAGCACAGGGAAAATTCTCATGTTGTATGTTAGTGACACAAAGTCCAGCATACTTTCATTGACAGCCAAGTTGAGCGATTTGCCATAGGGTATCAATTTGCTCCTGCACGAGGTCAAACCTCTGATTGAACACCATCAAACCTCCTTTTAGTTGAGCATTAATTCCTTTTTGTACATCTAAGGCATGAGCTACCTTGGCTAAATGGTTATTCAGGGTCTGAGCAGTCTGCCCAGTATGACTCATGGCTAATGCCGTGGTGGTAGCTCCAAAAGCCGCCAATGAGATGGCAGTAACAATGGCAGCTGTAATTCCAAGATCCCTTTTCTGTCTGAAGAGAGTCATAGCGTGAGGGCATCAACGGGCACAGGCACCCAGCAAGGCATGTGAGTAACCAGCTAGTAAATTTACTAGCATTACAGCATTGGGCAAAAAAAGCAAGTATCATTACTACAATTACTTGGCTCTATCTGGCTAATAATGAATAAAAATGGGGATGTAAACAAACAGGTGTGGGCTTATAGGAAATATTATGAGAAGCCTTAACCCCCTCGTTGGAACATCCTGCATTGGTTCTAGAACTAGCAGTGGTGGTGTCCGAGGTCTGAGTAGGTTCAGGAGACCATTGCCCCCAGGGGCGAGACGTGTTCCATGTAAATTGACTAACTCCATGTTTTCCTCCACTTTTGAAAGTCATTTAAGGTTCTTAAATTATTATTTTTACCCTTTTTTTAAAATTTTTCATCAATTACACTTTATTCAATCTGCATCCCCCCATAAGCCCCTCCCTCCCCTCCCAATCCCACCCTCCCTCCTCCCTCTGCATGCATGCCACTCCCCAAGTCCACTGATAGGAGGTTCTCCTCTCCTTTCTGATCTTAGTCCATCAGTTCACATCAAAAGTGCCTGCATTTTCCTCTATTATGGCCTGGTAAGGTTGCTCCCCCTCAGGAGGAGGTGACTAAAGAGCAGGCCAGTCAGTTCATGTCAGAGGCAGCCCCTCTTCTCATTACTATGTAACCCAATTGGACTCTGAACTGCCCTGGGCTACATCTGTACAGGGGTTCTGGGTTATCTCTATGAATGGTCCTTGGTTGGAGTATGAGTCTCTGGGAAGTTCCCTGTGTTCAAATTTTCTTGTTCTGTTGCTCTCCTTGTGGAGACCCTGTCCTCTCCAGCTCTTACTCTTTCCCAGTTCTTACATAAAATTCCATTCACTCTGCCCAACAGTTCCCCATCAAGCTTAGCTTCTGCTTTGATAGTCTGTAGGGCAGAGGCTTTCAGAGACCCTCTGTGGTAGGTTCCTAGGTTGATTCCTGTTTTCTTCTTCTTCTGATGTCCATCCTCTTTGCCTTTCTGGAAGGGGATTAGACATTTTAGTTAGGGTCCTCTCTCTTGCTTAGCAGAACTCCAACAGCACAGGCTCTAAGAGCAACAATCAATAAATGGGACCTCATGAAACTGAAAAAGCTTCTGCAAAACAAAGGACACCGTCATCAAAACAAAGCGATCTCCTACAGATTGGGAAAGAATCTTCACCAACCCTTTATCTGACAGAGGACTCATATCAAGTATATATAAAGAACTAAAGAAGCTGAAAAGCAGCAAACCAAGTAACCCACTTAAAAAATGGGGAACAGAGCTAAACACAGAATTCTCTGTAGAGGAATACCGAATGGCAGAGAAGCACTTAAATAAATTCTCAACCTCACTAGCCATTAGGGAAATGCAAATCAAAACAACCCTGAGATTTCACCTTACACCCACGAGAATGGCCAAGATCAAAAACTCAAGTGACAACACATGCTAGAGGTTGTGGAGAAAGAGGAACCCTTCTCCACTGCTGGTGGGAATGTAAACTGGTACAACCACTCTGGAAATCAATCTGGCGTTTTCTCAGACAACTAGGAATAGTGCTTCCCAAGATCCAGCCATACCACTCCTAGGCATATATCCAAAAGAGGCTCAAGCACACAAAAAGGAAATTTGCTCAACCATGTTCTTAGCAGCTTTATTTGTAAAAGCCAGAAGTTGGAAACAACCCAGATGCCCTCAACTGAAGAATGGATGCAGAAAATGTGGTACATAGACACAATGGAATATTACTCAGCAATGAAACATGAGGAAATCATGAAATTTGCAGGTAAATGGTGGGATCTGAAATGGATAATCCTGAGTGAGTTGTCCCAGAAGCAAAAAGACACATGGTATATACTCACTCATATAGACATACAAAATAGGACAAACACACTAAAACCTGTGCATCTAAAGAAACTAAGCGTTTCTGTTCTTTTGATGGAAACTTGTTTCTGTGCCTTACAGTGAGAGATGACACTTTTCAGTTTTCCTGTATTCTTAATTGAGCGAGCGACACACATGTGATTCCGTTTAAAAGTAGTGCTTTGCTTTTCTGTTCTTTTATTGGAAACTTGTTTCTGTGCTGTATGGTGCGATATATCACTTTTCAGTTCTCCTGTATTCCTAATTGTGCGAGCGACACACATATGATTTAGTTTACAAAATAGTGCTTTACTTTTCTGTTCTTTCATTGGAAACTTGTTCCTGTGCTGTACAGTGCGTTATATCACTTTTCAGTTTTCCTGTATTCCTAATTGAGCGAGTGACACACATGTGTTTTAGTTTACAAAGTAGTGCTTTGTGTTTATGTTCTTTCCTTGGAAACTGGTTCCTGTTAGGAACAAGTTAGGGTTAGGGTTAGGGTTAGGGTTAGGATTATGGTTAGGGTTAGGGTAGGGTTAGGGTTAGTGTTAGTGTTAGGGTTAGGGTTACTGAGGTTAGGGTTAGGGTTACGGTTAGGGTAAGGGTTATATCACTTTTCACTTTTCCAGTTATAATAATTGAACAGGCGATATGTATGTGAATTAGTTTACAAAGTTGTGCTTTGCATTTCTGTTGTTGTGTTGGAAACTTGTTTCTGTGCTGCACAGTGTGATATATCACTTTTTAGTTTTCCTGTTATAATAATTGAAAGGGCAACACATATGTGAATTAGTTTACAAACTTGTGCTTTTCGTTTCTATTCTTTTGATGGAAACTTGTTTCTGTGCCTTACAGTGAGAGATGACACTTGCCAGTTTTCCTGTATTCCTGATTGAGCGAGCGACACACATGTGATTCTGTTTAATAGTAGTGCTTTGCTTTTCTGTTCTTTTATTGGAAACTTGTTTCTGTGCTGTATGGTGCGATATATCACTGTTCAGTTTTCCTGTATTCCTAATTGTTCGAGCGACACACATGTTATTTAGTTTACAAAATAGTGCTTTGCTTTTCTCTTCTTTCGTTGGAAACTTGTTCCTGTGCTGAATAGTGCGTTATATCACTTTTCAGTTTTCCTGTATTCCTAATTGAGCGAATGACACACATATGACTTAGTTTACAAAGTAGGCTTTGCGTTTATGTTCTTTCGTTGGAAACTTATTCCTGTTAGGAAAAAGTTAGCGTTAGGTTTAGGGTTAGGGTTAGGGTTTAGGGTTAGGGTTAGCAGTTAGGGTTAGGTTTGGGGTTACGGTTAGGGTTAAGGTTAGGGTTAGGTTTAGGGTTAGGGTTAGGGTTAGGGTTAGGGGCTTAGGGTTAGGGTTAGGGTTAGGGTTAGGGGGCTTAGGGTTAGGGTTAGGGTTAGGGTTAGGGTTAGGCTTAGGGTTAGGGTTAGGGTTAGGTTAGGGTTAGGGGCTTAGGGTTAGGGTTAGGGTTAGGTTTAGGGTTAGAGGTTAGGGTTAGGGTTAGGGTTCTGGTTATGATTAAGGTTAGGGTTAGGGTTAGGGTTAGGGTTAGGGTTAGGGTTAGGGGCTTAGGGTTAGGGTTAGGGTTAGGGTTAGGGATAGGGGTTACAGTTAGGGTTAGTGTTATGGTAGGGTTAGGGGCTTAGGGTTAGGGTTAGGGTTATATCACTTTTCAGTTTTCCTGTTATAATAATTGAAAGGGTGACACGTATGTGAATTAATTTACAAAGTTGTGGTTTGCGTTTCTTTTCTTTCGATGGAAACTTGTTCCTGTGCTGTACAGTTCGATATATCACTTTTCAGTTTTCCTGTTATGATAACTGAACAGGCGACACGTATGTGAATTAGTTTACAAAGTTGTGCTTTTTGTTTCTGTTCTTTAGATGGAAACTTGTTTCTGTGCCATACAGTGGGAGATAACACTTTTCAGTTTTCCTGTATGCCTAATTGAGAGAGAGACACACATGTGATTCTGTTTAAAAGTAGTGCTTTGCTTTTCTATTGTTTCGTTGGAAACTTGTTCCTGTGCTGTACAGTGCGATATATCACTTTTCAGTTTCCCTGTATTCCTAATTGAGCGAGTGGCACACATGTGATTTAGTTTACAAAGTAGTGCTTTGCGTTTATGTTCTTTCGTTGGAAACTTTTTCCAGTTAGGGTTAGGTTTAGGTTTAGGGTTAGGGTTAGGGTTAGGGTAGGGTTAGGGTTAGGTTAGGGTTAGGGATAGGGGTTAGGGTTATGGTTAGGGTTAGGGGTAGGGTTAGGGGCTTACGGTTAGGGTTAGGGTTATATCACTTTTCAGTTTTCCTGTTATAATAATTGAACAGGCGACACGAATGTGAATTAATTTACAACGTTGTGCTTTGTGTTTCTGTTCTTTCGATGAAAACTTGTTTCTTTGCTGTACATTTCGATATATCACTTTTCAGTTTTCCTGTATTCCTAATTGAGCAAGGGACACACATGTGATTTAGTTTACAAAGTAGTGCTTTGCATTTCTGTTCTTCTGTTGGAAAGTTGTTTCTGTGCTGTACACTGTGATATATCACTTTTCAGTTTTCCTGTTATAATAATTGAACGGGTGACACATATGTGAATTAGGTTACAAAGTTGTGCTTTGCGTTTCTGTTCTTTCGATGGAAACTTTTTTTGTGCTGTACAGTGTGAGATAATACTTTTCAGTTTTCCTGTATTCCTAAGTGAGCAAGCGACACACATATGATTCCGTTTAAAAGTAGTGCTTTGCTTTTCTGTTCTTTTGTTCGAAACTTGTTCCTGTGCTGTACAGTGCGTTATATCACTTGTCACTTTTCCTGTATTCCTAACTTTGGGAGTGGCACACATGTGATTTAGTTTACAAAGTAGTGCTTTGCGTTTATGTTATTTCGTTGGAAAGTTGTTCCTGTTAGGAACAAGTTAGGGTTTGGGTTAGGGTTAGGGTTAGGGATAGGGTTAGGGTTAGGGTAGGGTTAGGGTTAGGGTTAGGGTTAGGGTTAGGGTTCAGTTAGAGTTAGGGTTAGGGTTAGGGTTAGGGGTAGGGTTATTTTAGAGTTAGGGTTAGGTTTAGGGTTAGGGGCTTAGGGTTAGGGTTAGGGTTATATCACTTTTCAGTTTTCCTGTTATAATAATTGAACAGGCGACACAAATGTGAAGTAGTTTTCAACGTTGTGCTTTGTGTTTCTGTTCTTTTGATGGAAACTTGTTCCTGTGCTTTACTATTCGATATATCACTTTTCAGTTTTCCTGTATTCCTAATGGAGCAAGCGACACACATGTGTCAGGCGTTTCCTGCTGTCTTGCTTATCTTCGCCCTTTACCGTTTGTAGTGGCTGGGCCTGTGGGCCAGGGGGGGGACCGATGGCTTTTGTTTGCCCATCCTCTCGGTGCTTTTTTTCTTTTTCCTTCCTGCAGAGTTCCCGAGTCTCTGTGGGCTGTGCGGATTGGTGGCCCGTTCTCCACTGCCACTGTGCCTCCCGAGTGCACATTTTTATTTTCATTTTTATTCTTTTTACTTTTTTTTTTCTCTGCCAATCTGCCTGCTGGGTTCCCGAGTCTCTGTGGGCTGTGCTGCTGGTTGGTGGCCTGGTTCCTCCTGCCACTGTGCCTCCCGAGTGCACTTTTTTTTCCCCCCCGTGATTTTTTTTTTTTTTTTTTTTTTTTTTTTTTTTTTTTTGTGGCAGCTTCCCTGGCCTCCTCAGGTGTGCTCTTCCCTGTGCCTATGCTCGCTTGTTGGCTTTGCCCGTGTGTGATCCCTGGTCATTGCCTTCCCGAAGGCGGCTTTGCTTTGTTTCCAATGCCTCTCGTTCCTGGTTGATCAATGTGGTTCTCTCGTGCTGTCTTCGATCTGGGGCCTAAACCGCGCCAGGCGAGGGATGGACATTCATGGCAAATAGCCATTCATTCATTGCTCCTCTCGTTCTGCCAGCGGCCCTTCTCGTCTCCTCCCCACCCGCCCGCCCTTGGCTGGTGTGTGGAAGGGGCTCTGTGTGGCCTGAGCCCTGTGCCCGCAAGACTCATTGCTGCAGTGCGCGTGGGGCTCTGTTGGGTTCGTTCTGCCCGTGTGACCCCCTTGAGCCACCCCCTTCCCCGAGCCGGGGGAGGGTGGCTCATCTGCGGCGTCGCGTGCCGCTCCCGGTCGGTGTGCGTGCGCCTCGTTTTTTGCGATCCTCGCGGTGCTCCTGGAGCGTCCCAGGACTTCGAGGTGCCCGCTTCTGAGCGGCGGTGGCGTTTCCCGTTCCCTCTGGCGCCTCCTGTGCTTGGCTTTGCTTGCTTGTGGCGTGCGTGGCTTGTTCCGGTTGTTTGCCGTCCCTCTTGTGGGTCCGTGCCCGCTCCACTGGTGTGGGAAACACGGTAGAGGAGAAGGAGCGGGGGTCGAGCGTAATGACCCAAAGGCCGGTGAGAGGCTCCTTGGGGTGCCCGTTTCCGAGAGGGGGGCCCCTCGTCGGGTGAGCGTCCACCGCGTTGTTGCCTGCTGTGTGCCCTCGGAGTGTCCCGGGAGGCGGGCCATAACGCAGACCCCCCGCGTGCGTGTCTTCCCCAGTTGCTCAATGGAGGTCGAGTTGTGTGAGCTGCACGCAGGTCATTTCTCCGGCTGGCCCCGCCCTCGGTGAGAAAGCATTCCTTCTCTAGCTATCCGGGGCAAAAGGGCGTGTGCTGTGCTCCGGTGGGGCTTCTCCCGAATGGCCTCCGGCCGCCCGCCCTGACCGCCTTTCTGTGCGCGTAGCTTCTGCCTGACCTCCGGCTTCTTGCGGGGGCTTTGTTCTCTCGCCTACCGCGGCCAGCGCCTCCTCGCTCCGAGTCCGGGGAGGGAGCACGCGGGGCAAGAGCTCGGCGTCATGCCGGCGTCGCGGAGTGTTGGGTTCTCGTGGCGGAGGTTGGCGGTAGCGGTGGCGGTGGTGGAAGGGCCGCGTGTGCACCGGCTTGCGCGCGGTCTACCCCATCCCATCCCCGTGGGGCGCTGCGGGACGGGTAGTGGAAGGGCGGTGGTGGGCTCCCGGTCCCACCCGTCCCTGTTCCCCTGCCCCCACCCCGTGGCCGCCCGCGACTTGGACGTTGCCTCGCGTGGTGCGTGTGTTGTGGTCTGTTCGTGTGGCGGGGCGTCGTCCCGCTCGCCCCCCTCCTCGGCAGCGTTCCCACGGTTGGGGGAGCATGGGTGACCTTTCCCTCCTCCGGGGGATCCGGGGTTGTCCGGGTCTCGGCGGTGTATCGATCTCTCTCTCGGGGGCGGCCTTTTGGAGACAGCGGTCGGCCGCGTCCAGCTCGTCGTCGGACGTCGGGGGGTCCCATTCCCGCTCGAGGGGCCCTCGGCGGCGGTGGCGGCGGCGTTCGGCAGCCTCTCGCGTTGCGTCTCCCCGGGGCTCCCCGTGGGGGGGGCGTCGTCGTTTCTGGGGTCGACTCGGTTCGGCGCCGCGGGCGTGGCGGGACCGCTCCCGGAGTGTGAGCGGTGTGATTCCCGTCCGTTTTCGCCCCCCCCACCCCGGTGTTCGGCCGGTCGCCGCCAGGGCGGGGGCGGCCTCTCTCTCGGTATGTGCTCGGGTGAGGGGGCCGTTCCCGTCGTCGCCCCCGCCGTCCCCGGCATCTCGTCCTTGCCGTGTCGTTCCCCCTCCCCGCCCGCCGCTGCCGGCTCCCTCCTGTCCGGGCCGACCCCCGTGACCGTGCTGGCCGGGACCCGTGCCCCCCTCGGGGGGAGGGTCGCCCCGTGCACGCGCGGTCGCGCCTCGGGCGTTCGGCGAGGTCCGGGAGAGCCGCTCGGCGTGTGCGGGTGGAGCAGTTGGAGGGCGTCCAGGCCCCGAGGCTGCGGCCGCGTTCTGCGTGTGGACGTTGTGTGGCGCCGGGGTCTCCCGCGTGCGTCCGGCCCCCCGCGAGGGGAGAAGGGGCTTGCGGCTGCAGTTACCATTCTTTGGTGGATCCGCCGGCCGAGGTGCGTCTGGGGGCTCTTCCGGCCCCGTCGCCCTGTGGCGGCGGGGGCTCCGGTGGTCGATGTTTCCTCCTCTCCCCGAGGTCTCGGCGGCCCTCCTCTGCCGCGGTCTCTCCGCCCTCCCCCCCGTCGGTTAACCCCCCCGGGGGTTAAGGCCGTTCGCCGACATCGCCCGTCTCGCCTCCCGTCTCTCCCGCGACGCGGTCGGCGTTCACGGGTCCCTCCCGTTCCTCCGGCTCTCGCTGAGGCTCGGCTGCCGCCAGATCTCCCGCCGCGCCCCGTTGGGGTGTTCTCTCCCGCCCGCTCCCGGTCTATTCCCGGACTCCTCCCGGAGGGAGGGTCGGCGATCCCGCTCTTCCCAGGCGTTGCGCCTCGCTGCCGTTGCGTGTGGGGGCCCGCCGAGGCCCCGTCCCGCCCACGAGCCCCCGCCGTTCCCGCCGGCGCGGTTTCTTGCCGTGGCCAAATAGGTGCGGTGTGTCGCGGCCCGGGGGCGTGTCCGTCTCGCGGGGGGCTCCGACGGGTCTCGCGGGGGGCTCCGACGGGTGTGGCTTTCCCGGTTCCGCCCCCGCCGTCCCCCGTGCCCGTTCCGTGCCTCCGCCCCCCGTGGTGTTGGCGGTGGTGGTGGATCCGTCGTTCCCGCGGGTGGCCGTCGCCGGCCGCTCCTCCACCCCGCCGCTCCCTTCCCTCCCCCGCCCGAACAAACCCTCGCTCCGCGCCCGGTGTTGGCCTCCCGGCTCTCTCTCCCGATGCCGCGGGGGAAGAAGAAGGAGGTGGTCGTGGTGCGGTTCGGTTGCGTTTTCCTGGTCGTGTCGGGGTCGGTCCGCGAGTGCAGCGGACGGGGTTGCGGCTCTCTGGCGTGTGCTGTGTGTGTGTCGCTGGCGACTCCCGTTTCGCTCGCTCGCTCTCTCGCCGCCGCCCGGCCGCCGGCCGCCGCGACCTCATCCCGAGAGGTGATTCCGCCCGGCCGAGACCGCCCCCCTCCTTTCTTTTCCCGTGTCCCGGCTTCGCTTGTGCTCCTACCTGGTTGATCCTGCCAGTAGCATATGCTTGTCTCAAAGATTAAGCCATGCATGTCTAAGTACGCACGGCCGGTACAGTGAAACTGCGAATGGCTAATTAAATCAGTTATGGTTCCTTTGGTTGCTCGCTCCTCTCCTACTTGGATAACTGTGGTA
>JAEOAE010001835.1:30000-40365 GCA_036365155.1 Meriones psammophilus
GAGGGTGACTCTTCACAGCTAAAGGATCTGCCTTCATTCACAGTTTCCCTCCTTGAGATTTGGGGCGGGCTGCGGGGAAGTGGGTGGATGGATCGATCGACCGGTGGGGTGGACAGGGTGGGGGTGGGGGTAGGAGGGAGGATCGGCAGGGCAGATGGGGAGGGAGCAGAGTCTTCCTTCCCAGTGGAGAGACAGGGCCTCCAAACTGCCTCTGCCTCTGCCTCTCAGGCAGGCCTGCACCACCACGCCCGGCTCCGGTTCGGTTCGACATATTCAACTGATATTTAATTTCTAGGGAAAGCTTGACCGGAGGGACTGGAGGGAATGGCTCAGTGGTTAATAGCACTGGGTACTCTTCCAAAGGACTCAGGTTCAATTTCCAGAACCCACGCGGCAGCTCGTCTGTAACTTCAGTTCTATCTAGGTGATCGGACACATAACATAAAAGTATAAATAAATAAATTATTTGGGGTTGGGGATTTAGCTCAGTGGTAGGTAGATCACCTGCTTAGCAAGCGAAAGGTCCTGGGTTGTTTGGTCCTCATCTGTTGGGGGGGGGGATAGATAAATAAAAATAAATAAAAGAAAAAAAAATAAACCTTGAGCAGAAATTATGGTCTCCACCCCCAACACACACACACACACACACACACACACACACACACACACACACACACACACACACACACACACCTTTCTCATCTTATCTTTGATTTTCTGGTTTTAACCAAGCACACCCCAGGGACTGATGAAACTGTAAATTGCAAGAATTGCCTGGGGTTTCCAAGAAGACTGAATGACTGACTGGCAGGAGCCTCCTGAGACTAGCTCTGCTGGAAAATCTACCTAGTATGGAGGATGGCATCTCATAACCATATAGGCGGTTCCCCCTTTTGGGATCCCCTTTGTCCAGCTGGGAGTGAGTGGTTGGATATGCAGGAAAACAGAGTCAGCAAAGTTCAGCTGTGTTATTTGTCGGGGGTGGGTGTTCCCATTACTCCAAACTCCTCCTTGATCCTCTCCACCCACCCAAAATCTGCCCGGGGCCTGCCTGCTCTAAGGTATGGCTTACATTATAACATTATACCAGTGAGAATCTGCTGGAGAAAAACGATTTCCTTCTCTGGTGGTTGTCATTTCGAGATAATTTCTGGGTCAGAGATATAGGGGGCTTGTCTCTCAATTTTCCCTCTCAGAGCTGGGGTCCAATCTGGCCTAGACTTATTGCATGGATGGCCCGGATTCATCCCCCCCTTAAATATTTAAAAGCAGGCACACGCAGAGAGGCATTTGAAAGAGGTCTTTAAAGGTAGTTGTTAGTACTGTGTACTTTTCTTAATTTCATTAATAAAGCAAATTCGGATTGCTTGTGTATAGAGAAAATATTTTTCTGCCTGCCTGCCGCCTGCCTGCCTGCCTGCCTGCCTGCCTTTCTCCCTCTCCAAGTGAGTTTCTTAATAAGTGGAACAGGGAATGTCTCTGACATGAACTCACTTGGGGGTAGCAGCCTTGCCAGGCCACAGAGGAGGGCAATGCAGACAGCCCTGATGAGATGGGATTGGGAGGGGATGAGGGAGAGGGCTATAGCTGGGATACAAAGTGAATGAACTGTAACTAATATAAAAATAAAGGTTTTATTAAACAAACAAACAAACAAAAAATAGGCTGTCCTCGAACTTACAACTGTCTCATTTTATGCTGTCATAAAAGTCGTGTGCCACCTTGCCTGGCTTCTTTTCTTTCCTTTTTCCTTTTTCCTGGCCTGGGCCTTTGGTCCCATCCTGTATTTTTATTATGGTCTGGGTGAACCCACGGGCAAAATGAAAGTTAAAAAAAAAAAGAGAGAGAGGGAAATCCAGCTGAGTGGGGTGGTTGGTTTATGGTTTTAGTCACAGCGCTACTGGAGAGGCGGAAGCAGGCAGATCTCTAAGGCCAACCTGGTCTACCGACTGAGTTCTGGGGCAGTGGAAACCAATCCACACAGAAACCCTGTCTCCTCTGGTGCCCCGAAAAAAGTGGGGTGGGAGTGATTCAGGGAACAGTTTCCTCTCATTAATACACAACTAAGAGTTGTCCCCACCAAACAAAACAAAACAAAACAAAACAAAACAAAACAAAACAAAAAAGCTGTCCCTTCTGTCCCCTGGGAGAGGAACAACAGAGTTCTTTAGAATTCCTGGAATGCGGCCCCACCAGTTTAACACAGCAAGGATGGGTGTGCTGCTGAGCTGAGGAGTGAGTGAGCTGGAGGTCCCCTCCCTTCCCCCTACCTCCTTCCCTCTTCCCCCCTCCTCCCTCCTCCCCCCCCACCCACCCCGGCCCTTGCTCTCTTGGCTGGCCTTATTGCAGATTTTTCCATAAATTATTTGGAAGATGTGTACCTCTATAACAGAGTGTGCTGTTGTTTTTCACACTCTGATGGTTCTGTAATCTCTGACTGATGATGATTTTTCAAAGAGTTTCTGACTTCATTCCAGCAATTTGCAAAACCTTCCTGGGGAAGGGCTTTACTCTGATTTTTAAAAGGGGAAGATGGACTGCTGGGGTGTGTGTCTACCAAACTTACACAGAGAAACCCCATCTCAAATGAGCCCAAACTAAAACAAAACAAACAAACAAAAAAACAATTGAAATAAAAAGATTATAAACTTCTGCTTTGAACTCATCATGAGACGGATGCAACTATGGGCTGGACACACACTAAGAGATTCGCCTGCCTCTGCCTCTCAAGTGCTCAGGTGTTGTGCTGGAAATGGTTGGTCTCTGGCAATAGACAAGCGAGGCTGGGTAACTGTGCACGTAGAAAATCTTAGGGAACGATTTGGAGTTCGGAAAAGTTTACTTTGCTCCCGTCTCCTTCCTGCCGGCACTTGCTTGGCTGTGCGCTCTGCTGTAGTTGCGCTGCCCGCGCTGGCCACTCGCTCAAAGCTCACTCACCCTGCCTGGCCTCTGTCCCCTGGCTGGCAGGCAGGCAGGCAGGCAGGCAGGCAAGAAGCACCTACTCCCCCCCCCCCTCCTCCCTCCCCCCTCCTCCCCACCACATTCGTGGCCCCTGCTGGGTCGTGGACCCCTAGCCAGGCTCGCGGTTCCCTGCTCAGGGCAGTTTGAACTGCTACCTAGGACTTGGGCTCCTTTGGAGACTCGAGCCTGGCCTGCCTGCTTGGCCTGTACAGGCTAGCTGCTAGATTGCTGATACTTGGATTGCAGTTCTAACAACAAGTACATCCACTGCTGGTTAGAAATGGCGTAGATATTTACATTCGCATTCGCTGACCGTCTACCTCTTAACATGCTGCTTCTCGGTTAGATCTCATCGGTTCAACTTCCGTTTGTGGCCTTTAAAATAATTCACTACGGAGCCCAGACCGTCCTACAACTCCTGATCCACCCGCCATCCCCCCTTCCCGGGACCGGCATCGCTCTGTCACCATGCCAGGCTGCATCCTTTCAGATTTTCCCAGACAGCTGGGCGGTGATCGTCGTGTACTTATCTGTCATCCATTCGATTTTAGCTTACACTAAAATTTAGTTACATTTAGTGGAAAAAAAAAAGTGCCCTCCCTCCCTCCTTTCTCTCTCTCTCTCTCTCTCTCTCTCTCTCTCTCTCTCTCTCTTTCAAATAAGCCCAAACAGAATGGTGGAGTTCTAGGACTACTACAAAGAGAAACCCTTGACTGTACGGGAAACAAACAAACAAACAAACAAACCCAGGATGCCAGCACTTGGGAGGCAGAGGCCAGTCAAATAATAATAATAATAATAATAATAATAATAATAATAATAATTGTTGTTGTTCCAGCACAATCAATTGTATTTTTCATTTTATGTTTTAATGAAAATTAAAATTAACATGAATGATTCATCAGTTCATTACAGACTTAGGTTTGCCCTGTCGTGACGATATGTTTTTCAGTTTGTTTGATTGCTTGCGCTACCATGCATGCCTGGCCTATGTTTTATTTTTATTTCTTGTTTGGTTGACACAAGATTTTGAGACGATGTCTCTCTGTATTGGCTGTCTTTCATACCGAGTAGATGCCTCGGCACAGTTTTTCTCACCCCTTGGAGACTTCTCTAGTTCTTTTTTATTTTAGGTGTGTGTACTCTCAACCACTGAGCCCCCAAATTTATTTATTTATTACTTGTTCAGTTATTTATTATCTAGTTGTTTATTTGAGATAAACTCTCTCTTCATAATCTCTCTCTCTGTGTATGTCTGTGAGAGACAGACAGACAGACAGACAGAGGAAAAAAACAGAGACAGAGAACTATATTTTAAAATTAAAGAAGGTAACTAATTAAAAACGAACAAGCTTGTTTTGTTTTTGGTTTTCAGGTTTCCTTTTTCTCTTCAGATAGGGTTGTCTGGAACTTACTCTGGAGACTAGGATGGGCTCAGACCCAGAGGTTGGTTGACTGGCATCTGAGGCCCCAAGCGCTGGAAGTCTGTTTTGTTTGGTTTTCTTTTCCTTTGCAGTAAATGGTGTCCCTGTGTAGTGCTGGAACTCACTCCGGAGACCAGACTGGACTCTTCCTCTTCTTTTTCCTTTCCTTTTCTTTCTGGTTTGGGTTTTTGTTTTGCATGCAGTGGCTATCCTGCCACTAGCTCTGGAGACCAGTTTGACCTTGAAACAGAGAGAAAGCCTGCTTCTTCTTTTTTGTTGTTGTTTTTTTTTTTTTTTGGTTTGTTTGTTTTTTGTTTTTTGTTTTTTTCTCCTGACCCCGATCCCAAGTCCTGGGTCTGTGCAATGGTGCTGAACCAGTTGGCTGTCAGCCTTCTTGTCTATCCCTCTAGCTTGTTGATGAATTGTTCTTGCTTGGTTGTTGTCTTTTTTTATTTTAATATTATTATTTTTTTAATATTAATCACAGGTTATTTACTTTGTATCCCAGCCGTAGCGCCCCCCGCCCTCATTTCTTGGTTGATTTTGACTGTATTATTTATATTGTGTGTGTTTTTGTTTTGCCTGCCAACCTGCCTGTCTTCCTGCCAGTATTCTTACAGCCTCAGTGTGTAAGTTTCACATTTAGAGTTAGAATTTGTTCGGAGAGATAGGTAATGTGCAGGCCTGTACTGCCAACACCAGCACAGACTCTAATTCAATGTGTTTTGTGTGTGTGTGTTTGCTTGTTTTGTTTATTTATCCATTCATCCATTCTTTTGTTTACTGGTTGTTGTTTTTTTTCTGCTTTTGTTTTGTTTGTTTGTTTGTTTTGTTTTAGTTTTACATATATTTTTTTTCTCTCCAGATATGGGTGGCTGCCCTGCCACTCACTCTGGAGACCAGTCTGGCCTTGAAACAAAGAGAAGGCCTGCTTCTGCTGTTTTATTTTCATGCTTTTTGTTTGCTTGTTTGTTTTATTCTAGGCAGGTAAGCAAGGGTTGGGGGGTAGAAGAGAAAGAAAGACACATATCACACACAGAGATTCCCCCTCTCTCTCAAACACACACCAGAGAGAGAGAGAGAGAGAACTAAATATACAATAAAGAATATAAACCAGAAGAAGAAAAACAAAATGCCTGATTCCTGGAATTAGAGAAATACAAGGAAGACAAGCTGGGTGTGGTGGTACATTCCTTTAGGCCCAGCACCCTGAAGGCAGAGGCAGGCAGATCCCTGGGTTTTAAGCCTGCTTTGCAGATGGTATCCTTTTTCGGGAAACCTTGTTTCAAAAAAAACTAAGTAACTAAGAAACTGAGTGAGTGCATGAATAAAATAAACAAATCATGAGGAGTGAATGTCATGGCGCTCTCTTTGTTATTCTCTTTCATGTTATCATTCTGAGGAATGAAACTAATGTATCCGAACACCATAAACAAGTGGTGTTTTTTTTTTTTTTTTTTTTTTGTGTGTGTGTGTGTGTATGTGTTTGTTTAATTTGTGTTTTCAAAGATGCCATGTGGTCAACAGCTGAGCAAATTTAGGAATTTAGCCAATTTAGACTTTACTCCTCTTTCCCTCTCTCTCTCCCCAGCCCTGCAAGATTATAAACTTCTGTTTTTCAACTCATCATGAGCATACGGATGAAACTATGGGCCAGGCTGGACACACACTAAGAGATTCGCCTGCCTCTGCCTCTCAAGTGCTGGAATTTTGTCTTTGCTTGGTTCGGGTTTGGGTCTTTCCCTAGGTGTTGTGCTGGAAATGGTTGGTCTCTGGCAATAGATTGTTTAGCTAGCGAGGCTGGGTAACTGTGCTTTTTGTCGGTGGCTCCGACGTAGAAAATCTTAGGGAACGATTTGGAGTTCGGAAAAGTTTACTTTTGCTCCCGTCTCCTTCCCACCGGCACTTGCTGCGCGGGCTGTGTGCTCTGCTGTGGCCCGAAGCTGGCTGCTGCTGTGTGAGTCAGGTGACCTCGGACGAGTTGCGCTGCCCGCGCTGGCCACTCGCTCAAAGCTCACTCACCCTGCCTGGCCTCTGTCCCCTGGCCATCCTCTGAGGCGCTAGCCGCCCCGCCCCCGGCAGGCAGGCAGGCAGGCAGGGAAGAAACACCCGCTCCCCCGACCCCCCAAGGCCCCATCGTGGCCGCTGCTGGGTCGTGGACCTCTAGCCAGGCTCGCGGTTCCCTGCTCAGGGCAGTTTGAACTGCTACCTAGGACTTGGGCTCCTTTGGAGACTTGAGCCGGGCCTGCCTGCTTGGCCTGTACAGGCTAACTGCTGGATTGCTGATACTTGGATTGCAGTTCTAACAAGGAGTACATCCACTGCTGGTAGATATTTACATTCGCATTCGCCGACCGTCTACCTATTAACATGCTGCTTCTCGGTCCTCGAACTCCTGATCCACCCGCCATCGCCCCCTTCCCGGGACCGGCATCGCTCTGTCACCGTGCCCGGCTGCATCCTTTCAGATTTTCCCAGAGATGATGGGTTGAATGTGAGGACAGTCTGCTTTACCTGGACTAGGAGTCTGCGTTAACAAGCTTAGGCAGAGAGACAAACATGCTTCTTAGTGAAAATCTTAGGGAACGATTTTTGAACCTCCAAATGCCGAGCACCAATGCAGAGCACCAATGCAGACACACACACACACACACACAGAGAGAGAGAGACAGAGACAGAGAGTCAGAGAACTATATTTTAAAATTAAATTGAATGGACAATAAGATAACAAGAAGCTTCGGTTTTTGTTTTGTTTGATTTTTTTTTTTTTTTTTTTTGTTTGATTGTTTGTTTGTTTTTTTTTCGGGGGGTTCTCTTTCTCTTCCACAGGGTTTCCTTGATACATGCATGGCTGTGTGTTTTGTTTTGTTTGTTTGTTTGTTTTAAATTTATTTAATTCGTATTTTATGTGCGTTAGTGTGAAGGTGTCAGATCCCTTGGAACTGGCGTTAAAGGCACTTGTGAGCTGCCATGTGGGTCCTGGGAATTGAACCTGGGTCCGTTCGGAAGAGCCGACAGACAGCGCTCTTAAGCACGGAGCCATCTCTCCAGGCCCTGAAAGATGAAACGTTAACCCAAAAGTTTTTCCCTTTCCTTTTCATCGAGTCGTCTTTCTGCGTCTAAGTGATCGTGTGTGTGGACCACTTCATCTTCTCCATCTCTAGCGATTGCAAGTTTCATCGAGTTTAGTGATACCTTTTTTTATTTTTTGATTTTTAAAAGATTGATTTATTTTATGTATACGAGTGCTGTATCTGCATTTACATCTGCCAGAAGAGGGAATCGGTTCACCTGATAGATGGCTGTGAGCCACCATGTGTGGTCCCAAGAGTTATTTTTTCCCTTTCTTTTTTTATCGTGTCATCTTTCTGTGTAATGGACCGTGTGGGTGGACCCCTTTATCTTCTCCACCTCTAGCGATTGACATCGAGTTTAGTACTCTAGGCTGCTAGCACCTGTGATACCTTTTTATTTTTTATTTTTTTTAAAGATTTATTTACTTTAGGTATATGAGTATTGTATCTGCATTTATTTATATCTGCCAGAAAAGGGAATCGGTTCACATTCTAGACGTATCACTTTTCTGTTTTCTTCTCAACTGAGTTCAGAAACACTGTTACATATTTTCCTGTACTTAGTTCGCAATGCTGTGCTATGCCTTTCCGTTCTTACCTTGGAGAGACATTTTATGTGTTCTTCTGTACTATGCCAGATAGATCACTTTTCTGTTTCTTCTCAGCATAGCTCAGAAACACTGTTACATACTTTCCTGGACTTTGTTCGAAACGCTGTGCTTTGACTTCCGTTTCTTACCTTGAAAACACATTCATGCGCTCTTTTCTACTAAACTAGATATAGCACTTTTCTGCTTTCTCTGTCTGTGAGAGACAGAGAGTTAGCTATATTTTAAGATTAAACAAGGTAACGAGAAATTAAAAACAAATCAAGCTTCTCTCTCTCTCTCTCTCTCTCGATGGGGTTTCTTTGTAACAGGCTTGGCTGTCCTGCCACTGGTTCTGGAGACCAGTCTGGCCCTGAAACAAAGATAAGGCCTGCTTCTGCTTTTTTGTTGCTGTTGTTTGTTTTCAAGCTCTTTGTTTGAAGCAAGGGTGGGGAGAGAAGGGAAAGAAAGACACACATCACACACAGAGATCCCCTCTCTGTCTCTCAAACACACACCACAGACAGAGAGAGAGAGAGAGAGAGAGAGAGAGAGAGAGAGAGACTTTTGTAAATTGAACTAAATATACGATAAAGAGTATAAACCAGAAGAAGAAGAAAAAGATGCCTTCCTGGAATTAGAGAAATACAAGGAAGACAAGCTGGGTGTGGTGGTACATTCCTTTAGGCCCAGCACCCTGAAGGCAGAGGCAGGCAGATCCCTGGGTTTTATTCCTGCTTTGCACATGGTATCCTTTCTCAGGAAACCTTGTTTCAAAAAAACTAAGTAACTAAGTAACTGAGTAAAATAAACGAATCATGAGGAGTGAATGGCATGGAGCTCTCTTTGTTATTCTCTTTCCTTTTCATCCTGATACCGGGCTGTATTCACTCTGCTTTCACACAGGAGTGAGTGATTTCATCCATGCAAGACACCTAACAAGATCACTGATGTAACAAGTGTTTTGTGTGCATACTGAGCTTTGGTTAAAAGGCTTTCTTTGCTTTCTGCCGACATTCAGCGTGATTCATTGCTAGAATACCACCCACTGTGGCCAGGAGTAACATTGCCACCGTATCCCACGTGCTTTGGTTTCTATAAGTGATAATATAACAAATGTTTGGAAAGTGCGTTCGGGAGCAGCTGTACAATAGTGTACCGACATGTTCAAAGATGTGTGTGTGTCTGTGTGTGTGTGTGTGTGTGAAAACACCTTAAAGAAAAGTTCGGTGTCTTCTTGGAGTTGATCCTTTCTCGCAGAAACGTTAACACGCTTAGAAAAGAGGAAAGGACACATTCTTTAGCATTCACGGTGCTTTCAACAAGAGATGTTCTTACGACTCTCCGGATGCTAACGAGGTTATCGATGTGTGAATATTTATTAAACAGATGTTTGGAAAGTGTTCGTGTCTCTCTCTCTCTCTCTCTCTCTCTCAATCTCAATCTCTCTATCTCTCTCTGTTTCTCTGTGTATGTGTGTCTGTGAGAGACACAGAGACAGACAGACAGAGAGAGAGAGACAGAGAGTCAGAGAACTATATTTTAAAATTAAATTGAATGGACAATAAGATAACAAGAAGCTTCGGGTTTTGTTTTGTTTGGTTTTGTTTGGGTGTTGTTTTTTTTTTTGGGGGGGTTCTCTTTCTCTTCCACAGGGTTTCCTTGATACATGCATGACTGTGTGTTTTGTTTTGTTTGTTTGTTTTAAATTTATTTAATTTGTATTTTATGTGTGTTAGTGTGAAGGTGTCAGATCCCTGGAACTGGCGTTACAGGCACTTGTGAGCTGCCATGTGGGTCCTGGGAATTGAACCCAGGTCCGTTCGGAAGAGCCGACAGACAGGGCTCTTAAGCACGGAGCCATCTCTCCAGGCCCTGAAAGATGAGACGTTAACCCAAAAGTTTTTCCCTTTCCTTTTCGTCGAGTCGTCTTTCTGCGTTTAAGTGATCGTGTGCGTGGACCACATCATCTTCTCCATCTCTAGCGATTGCAAGTTTCATCGAGTTTAGTACTCTAGGCTGCTAGCACCCGTGATACCTTTTTTTTTTTAATTTTTAAAAGATTGATTTATTTTATGTATACGAGTGTTGTATCTGCATTTACATCTGCCAGAAGAGGGAATCGGTTCACCTGATAGGTGGTTGTGAGCCACCATGTGGTCGTTCGCTGGGAGTTGAACTCATGACCTTTGGAAGAGCTGAGCCATCTCTCCGGCCCCTCATCTGTGATAGCTTAGAGTTTGTCCAGGCTCTTATGGCCTTTAGAGCTTTTGCAGTTCTACTAGGTCTACCCTTTCTAGGTTGATCTGTCTTTTCCTC
>JAEOAE010001501.1:0-39976 GCA_036365155.1 Meriones psammophilus
GAATGTAATCAAGGTGGTAAAGCCTTTTCACAATTCAGTAGTCTTCAAGTACATAAAAGAACACATACTGGAGAGAACCCTAAGAATGTAATCAGTGTGGTAAAGCCTCTGAACATTGATGTGATCTCCAAAGGCATGAAAGATTTCATACTAGAAATAAACCCTATGAATATAACTAATAAAGTCTTTGCATGTCTCAAATTTTCAAAGCCATAAAAGAAAATACTCAAGAATGCTTTCTTATGAATATATTCACTGTGATGAAGCCTTTGGAAGATTCTATAGACTTCACTTTCATGAATGAATCATACTGAAGAGAAACCCTATGAATGTGTTCATTTTTGTTAACTCAAAGCTTTGTGTTTTTAAGCATCCTAAAGATATAATGAAGTGGTCTAATCAGCCATCAACTGCATCTCACTACATAGCTTGATGTGATATGAATATATATATAAAATTGGATGTTCTGTGGTTCCATATGTTCTCAAAATTATCCATATGTCATTTCATCTTAAAGTACTGCATTCTATAGAAATATGTAATATAAAGGTTATAGATAAAGTAACAGCAAGGATATTTACTTAAAAGAAATATTTCTGGTGTGTGTGTAAGGTGATTATGGTCTTTTAGGCCATGACAGATATGTACAGAGTGGGAGACAAGTTTGTTGGATCTCCTTTGGCCATCTTCCTTCATGATGATTGAGGACTGATTGCCAGCTTTGGACACCAAAACCTTTCCTACAGCTCTGTTTCCCTGATGCTCAAATTAGATTAGTTGAGATATTACATCAATAAAATATTGTCTTCTTTTTACATTGTAAACATACTGTCATGTAATAATTGAGGGATTCAGGGCAATTTGAAGGATAAAATTTGTTTGAAAATGATAGTGTGCAGCCAGTTCTCCTAGGTGCTGAGCCATATATTTAACCCCATAAATGTGTCATGAATAGCATTTTAGGTGTGAAAGTGTTAATCCTAAGTTCATCTTTAACTCAGCCCTGATGACCCAGAAGAAAAGAAGATTGAGAGCATAAAAAGTAACTTAGGCTTGGTGCTGAAAGAAGTTTCTAATCCCATATCTTCACAAAAATATGGAAGTATCCAAAATGATCAGGACAGAAACTGACAGTAGACGTGTTTAAAAAGTGCTTGACCACGTGACCAAATCACCAGACTGAGGTTTTCTCACATAGGCAGCAATGGGAGCCCACAAGGACATGTGTCAGGTGTACCCCTTCTTGAGAGTATGCCTAATGTAAAGAGAGAAAAAGAACTTGAAGGCATGAAGACCAACTTTTCTGAAGTGAATTGTATTCTGCTTCCCTGATGCATGCAAACATTCAGTTAGGAGCCCTGAATGGTGAACACTCCAGATGCTGTGGAGATTGCTGTCAGGGGATCCTGAGATTCAAACAGATGTCAATAGAAGGCTGGAGAAATCAGGCATTTACAGAGACCTGTGGAGCGTGGAGGAACTATAAGGGAAGGAGATTTGGTTTTTAAAATAGGATTCATGTCCCAGCAATTATTTAAAGCAATTAATTCTTGGGTTGTACCTGAGGACAAGCTGCCTTCTATTGTATTCTCTGTATCTACTCAGCTGTGGTGGGTCAATTCTCCAGTTCTTCCACTCTTTCCTTGTCTTCTCAGATAGGTGTACATGTCAGTCAGAATACCATGCAGGCTGCCACTTGGTGGTCTTGAATTGGACTTCAAATTTCCTCAGTCCCAACTCTGTCATCCCTGTAACATCTCTACATAGCAGGGATAACAATATTCTGAATAAACATTCCTATATCTCCCTTAGGTCTAATAAATCTATGGACTCCATGTAATTCATTTCTACTATGGAATGTCATTGTTGAATAGACCTATTCCCCTAGATGAGATATTTTCTGCGCAATAACATTATGTCATATGAATATCTTGCAGGAAAGAAATAAGCTGAGAATGGGGGAGGAATTTACAGATGAGAATTTTTTTAATATATGGCCTGGTGAGATTACTTAGTTGTGTGCATCTCTGGCCTTCTATGTAAACCTATTAAACCTAAAGGATGATTTACTTATCATATGTTGTGCTTCACACCCATGACAAGCTGCTGAGGTGCCTCTTTGAAAGCATCCCTCAGTCCCTACCTTCTAAAGGGCATGATTGGCATACCCCACCTCTACCCTTAACTTTCCAGTCCAGTAGAATGGGCTTGCCCTCTCCCAGATGCTCTTCCCTGTAGAGCCAGATTGTTTTTGTTTTCATCTATATGCTTTTCTTCTCTCCGTCTTTCTTTGTGTGTTTTTTCTCTTCCTGTCTTTTTTTCTCTCTGTTCTCTCTCCCTCTCTGTACACACACTTCTCTTTGCCCACACTTATGTCTCCTTCATGGGAGCTTCCATGGCCCTGTTCCTTAGGAACTGAGAACCTTCTGTGAACTGTTTTCAACAAGCCTGCATTTAAATGTTTTATCATGTCTTCAATTAGCAAATTTCACCTGTGGGAAGAATGATAAAGTATAACCTTATGTATTCATCAATGGTCGAAATTAGTCACACTGAATAAATATGTTAATATGTTTCCAGTTTTCATTAATAATTTCTGTTTTTATGTTCTCTTTTTTCCTTAGCCCCCTATCAGAGGACTAGGGAAGGTTTACAGGCAGAAATGGGGAGGGTGGGTGGGATTGAGTGGAGATGGAAAGGGTTATAGCCAGGATACAAAATGAATAAATTGTGATAAATAAATACTTTAAAATGATTTTATTTTCAAACATTGTTCTCTCTCTCTCTCTCTCTCTTTTTAGTTGAATGAATAGTCTCAGTACGATTCTTAGGCTCTTCTGGAACTTAGTGTACATACTAGATCTGCTTACCTTGCCTCCCTAGTTTCTACAGGATATTTGGGCATTGTCTACCTCAATAACATAGTTCTTTCAATGGCATTATTAAGAATGAATTACTGAGTCCAAATAGTCATGGTAGGTAGGGAACAGGCTCTGGTCCTAACTACAGTAATAGAAAGAAAGTGTTGTTCAATTGCAGTTGATTGTCTTGAAATCCTCTCCTTTAATTTTAAAGAAAATTATTGTTTTTCTTTATCATTGAGTTTATAATACTCATCATAGTAGATTGGAGTTCTATCGTTATGCAACAGATAGTGAAAACCAGCCTCATAGACATAAGTAAGTTCTCAATATAGTTAAGTGTAACTATGTGTTACACTCATCCCAACATTCTATTAAATCACGGAGGTTAAAACCACCTAAGCCAGGCATGGTAACACAGGCCTGTAGTCAGGGTGTTCAGAAAGAGGAGGCAGGAACTTCAAGATGTCAAAGTAATCCAAGGAAACATCCTAGGTAAATGGTTCACAAAAGAAAGGGAGACTGATTGGTTAAGACTAATGTCGATAGTTCTCCCTAAAGCTCCAGAATGCCCAGGCCATGCCAGCACCATGTGTTACCTAAGGAATTTGCCACCCCTTGCTTGCTAATGTTTTCTGTCCAAGACAGCTCAGGTCCCTTCAGAGTCAGGCTCATTTTGGGCATTGAAGATTAGAACACTCTTGGCAGTGGGAGAATTAGCCTCAGGCAGTGGTGAGTTCCATATTTATATATCCTAGGGAAAGGGTTAAGCACAAAAACCCTTACCCACACAAGTCATACACATGGAATCAGTAAGTTTTGTTTATATACATCGGTCCATACTTATTCACACATTCTTTTTTAAGACATTGGAAGGAAAGAATTTGGAACAGGGTGGAGAAAGGAAAAAATAGGGGAAATGGTGTAATATATTTTAATTAACATCTGTAAAATAAACTTTAAATAAAATTTGGCTATAGAGGGCTTTGGAGTTAATAGCACTGGGTGTTGTTATGGGAGACAGGTTCCATTTCAGGAATCACAAGCTAGCTAAGGATACCCTGTAAATGCATCCCCAAGGGATCTGCTGTCCTCTTTGGCCTTTGCAGGTAGGACACACGGACACATGAATGCAAAACATCCAAATAAATGAAAGACACACAAAGTTTTAAATTGTGGCTTTTTCAGGGCTGAGGAGATGGCTCCATGTTTAGGAAAACTCACTCAGGACTTCTCAAAAGATAATGCTGAATCCTATCATCCATAGACACAGCCTTCCCCATATTCTGACTGAGAGATCCACACACAGACTGGGGCCACTTAGATACCTTTACCACATACATCATCCTAGGGGCTCAACACAGACCCAGGCCCTGTGGGTGCTTGTTCTTTCTCTGTCTCTCTCACACACATACATTCACAGGTGTGCGCATCTCCATGAACGCCACCAGCACAGTGCCCTCAACTGGCCCCATAACTCAGAAAATAGAAGATTGTGTGGTGACAGCTCTTTCACCAGGTTGTCACTCTCACCATATTTGTTTTGAAATGGGGCCTCAGGGGATGGAGAGATGTCTCAGTGCTTAAGAGCACTGTCTGCTCTTCACGAGGTCCTGAGTTCAGTTTCCAACAACAACACAGTGTCTCACAACCATCTGTAAGGAGATCTGGTACATTCTTCTGGTATGCTGGTACACATGCAGGCAGAACACTGTATATATGTATAAACAAACAAATAAATAAATACATACATTGGGCTACACTTAGACCCCCGAGGGTGACACCCCCATCCAATGATTCCATTATCTCTTAATTTTCTCAGTCAGTTCCATTAACTGAATATCTAGCCTTCAATTACATAAGCATATTGGGCCATCACCATTCAAATCATCATGGAACCTCTAGCCACATTCCTTAGGAGAAAACCAAGTGTGGTTGCTATTGAGGAACTGCTCTTCCCCAACTAGGTAAGTTCCCTTTTTACAAGCACATCCTCCTGATGAAGAAAAAAGGTAGTCTTGTCCGGGCAATTATTTGTAGCAATTCATCTTCTCAGAAGGTAAGTCCGTTAAGGAACCACCTGAATCATCCTCCGAAGATAAATGCCTCCCACCAGCTTCTGTAGTGGCCTTGTACCTTGACAATTCTCCAGGTGAGTAAAAGAACCCCTGGGGTAGAAGTCTCTAGACATTACATTGACTGTGGTCCAAGGAAATTAGCAGGGCAACAAGAACCATCTGTGCATACACTAAAATTAAGAAATGCTGTGGAGAACCAAAAAGTACTGCTTTGTTAATTGGGTCATCTCAGGGTTGAGACATTTGTTTGATATGAAATTTGGGTGCAAGAAATCTTATAAAAAAACATTGAGCAAAATGCAAACCAACATGGGTGAGCCACCTAGGTAGAGATAGCTCTAGAAAAAAAGATAGCAGAAACAGATAAACTGAAGAGAGAAACATTTCACATTAGTGGAGGGCAGCCAACTCCTCTATTGCTGTGTTACAGGCTTCCTTCATCTCACCTGCCCTACCCTGACCTGGGAGAGATTGAACACTGAAAGAATTCCAACTTACGTTTCAATCCAGGCTTCATACTTTGGTTCAAGTCTCTATCCTCTGAGTGTGTGTCATTATCTGTAGTTTCCCTCCCTACCAGTCCCCACAGAAAAAGATGGCAACATTTACGTCAGCTCTGCAGTTAATGGCAGTCTCTTGGGGTGGTTAATTTTGACTTTCTTCAATGCCATAAGACAATGCTTTCCTGAGGAATAGTGACACATACACACACACAAACTGCCAATATTTTACTTATGATACACTATTTCAGAAAACGTGTTTCCCAAAGTATTAAATCCCAGCTCATATTGTTATACCCAGTTCGCGAGCCCCCAAAAGATCTCCAGGAATCGACTCCGTTGCAAAACACACGAGGGTCTTTTTATTGAAAATTACAAGCTGCAGCTCGGGCCTACACAGCCCACCACTGTGGGAGCTGAGCGTGCTGCCCCAGGTTAGTTGGGTGATTTATAGATTCTGGTCCCTCCCAGCATGCCCAAGGCAGGGGCAATTCCTGCCTGGCAAGCATCTATTAGTCAAAATGCTACATTTTGAATTGATTGGCTATAGGAAGGTCCCCAGACCATAATGACCTGGTGTCCCTCGCTAGGGGGATGGGCCAGTTTCCTAGCAAGTGTTATCTCTAGTAGGTGGGGAAAGAATGCAGTAAGGCGGTCCTTCCCCACAGGACATCAACAGACTTCTCCACCCACATAGGTTAGCCCTTAATAATAGCTGCTAATTTTAATCTTTTTCGTCTCTCAATATGAACTCTCCTTTCCATGAAGGTGAGCTAATTCAGACTTTTGCTGCTGTAAAAACACACTGTGACCATGGAAACACACACAAAGGAGACAACTTCTTTGGAATTCTAGTATCTACTGAAGACCAGCTGAGAAAACATGCCATATGGTCTGAGCAGAGCTACTGGATTCTTCAACTTCCCCTTTGCTAACAGGCATTGTTGGACTAGTTATATAAGAGCCTGCCAACCATTCTTAAAAGATCTCCTTTCTACATCCATAGAGTCATTGTGTCTGCTGTGTTCATCTGCACTGCCTTTGCTGATACCATTGTGTTTTTCATTTCTTTTTATTCCAGAATCCACAGAGGAAGACATGCCTGCTCCAAATTGTGTATCACCTGTTTCCTGCTTTTCTCCCAGGGTTTTCTGATATCTACCAGGTGAAAATTAGCTGCAGTTTAGCTGACCCCATTGTGAAGTGACAGAACAATCTCATTAGGTTTCCTAAAATCAATTGCTCTTTAACTGTTGATATCCTTGGTGGCCTTTCTCCGGTGGACAGATGGTTCACTCCACTGCAAGTTTAATATTGAATTGTTCAAACTATCCACCTTGATTCCAAGAGGAGGAGAGGAAGTGCCTCCTGAGTGCTGGAAGACAGAAGGGTAGGCTATTAGACAACAGGCACAAGTCTGCTGAAACACAAATCTCTGCAGATCAAGAAAAGGTGTGGCCCAAGTCATGGATACAAGATCCCTGCCTGGAGCATAGGCGTCTTCAGGGTCAGGTTCCTCCCTAATCCAGGCCCTCATTGCTTTTGTAATTAGCGAACAGGCATTCATCCCTCCTTGGCCAGGAAGCACAATGCTTTGTCTCTTCAGTACACGGTGATCCTAGGGGAAGTGCTCATGTCGCTCAAGACTCACTGGCCAATCAGGACTTCCAGATGAGGCCTGAACTCAGAGGAAGAGGCGGGTTCTTCCGGACGCCATGTTGCGGGTTCAGATCGGTAGCTGAGGTGTGTGGAATGTTTGGCGTGCTGTCGTCTGAGCTGCTGGAGTCCTGTGAGAGGATTTCAGGCGCGATCCAAAGCGGCGATATGGTGAGTGTTTGGCTGCCACCCCAAGGTGGTGGTGGTGCTGGAGGCTGAAGAGCAGGAGCTTGTGTGGTTGGTCTCTCCTGGGCTTGGTGAGAACCCGCAGCCATCAGCTTCTTGTGAGGTCCTTTGTCCTGGCGTTAGGAATGCTGAGCTACGTGAGTCCCACGTGTTAGCAGTGGGATGGAGTGTGAGCCAGACTGCATGTGGCGACCTGGGCAGAGGCCTTTGCCCTGTCAGCCTCTGTGACTGGGGATTCCCCGGAGAGGTGGAGACTGCAGCACTGGCCTGTAAAAGGGACTTTTATTCTCCTGTTTTAGTTGTCTTTGAGGCTTAGTACCATCTCCTGCTTACCTAGATCTAGTCCTGGATGAATCTAGCTTCCAAATAATGTAATCTAGGCCTGGAATGTTTTCAGCCCCTGAGCCTTACTGCTTAATAAGCTCGCACTCTCTAATTCGTTCTGAGTTCTGCCTGAATGATTCAATCTGGTTTCTCTCTCCGTCTCTGAGTTGTTTTTCTTGGCCTCAAACTAACTCCAGCAATCTGCTCTAATCTTCTGGCTCCTTCTCATTCTCTGGCTCTTTCTGTCTTCACTGTTGACTAGCTTGTTCTCTCAGTGAACCTCTCTGTGTAAACATCTCTGTAAAACGACTTTCTGTCTCTATGCATTGTCCCTGAAATAGCTTCCCTTTCCTCTTTCCTCTACTGAAAGTTGGGCTTAACCTATTCTGTTAAGTCTTTTTCCCTGATTGGACACTCTTTCTGCCACTCAATTAAACATTGTTTTCAAACATGGTGCTTCTGTCTACAAACTTCTGTCTACAAACTGTCTACAAACTGTCTATTTGGGTTTATTTTGTAGGTGTGGTGACCTCTGTGTTTGTTTCATTTTTATACACATACCATCATAGGTATCATTGGTCAACTTCACATTTTTCCTGATTTATTTTCCTTAGGAATTTTGATAAAAATTAAGTATATTTTTTGGTCTTTTTTTCTATATCTGTTTATTTCTTCACAAATATGCACTTTCTTGTTAGTTTAAGCTTCATGGCAAGTACAGAGTCATAGTGTCCCTACCTGTATACTATTTCACATATCACATAGTTTTGAAATCAGCTTTCTTGTTCTAAGTTGTTAGGAACTTGATTTGGAATGTATTGATTTATGCTGCAAATTGAATATACCGAACTCTTATTTTGAAAATACGCCATATTAGTGGTGTTGTTTACAGTTGTATGAAAGGGTAAAAATGCTGTTCAGTACTCACTTATTTAGCAAAATGAATAAATAAATAAGTGTGTTCAACTCCTTTTTCCTGCCTGATTTTTATCTTTCTTGGGCTCTTTTTTGTCATGTGGATGTGAGAGCTTCTGCTCTCTTGTCTACACTGCAGGTAGTAATAGAAAATGAAGAGCAGAAAGCACAAAAGCTAATTGAGGCAATTAACTACTAAAAGATTTTTTAACATTTTAATTTGTCTATGCAGAAGAAAATTTAAAAACTGAGATTTTTGTAGCAAGAGTTGTTATGAGAAGCAAATGTGCTATTTTAGTGTACTGTCTAAATGCAGAAATCCATTTTATTTGAAAGGTATGAAAGCTTCCTGCCAATGTATCATAGGGCATGAAAAAGGAAAAGTGAGCTTAGGAAACAGACTGACTCATATTGCTTCAATTTAAATGACAATAAATTATACTTTTAGAAAAATGTAATAGTCTCAGACAAATGACTCATCTCACTTTTTTCTTCTGATTAAATACCATGTCTTAGATAGTAACCATTTCACATTTTCTTTGGAGAATGTGTTTAAAGATTTAATATTTTTATGCATCAGTTTATGTTTTATGTATTATATAATTAATGTAGTAATGATGATAACATTACATAGGGATTTTTTGAATAATTTTTAAAAGACTCATGGTATGAATATTCCCAGTTTACTGAGAAAGTGCCAGATTGATTTCCTAAGTGGTTATACAAGTTTACACCCCAGCCAGCAATGCAGGAGTGTCCCCCTCTCTGCATATCTTTGACAGCATGTGTTTTCACTTGAGTTTTTAATCTTGGCCATTCTGACCGGTATAAGATGGAAATGCAAGTCATTTTGATTTGCATTTCCCCGATGACTAAGGATGTTGAGAATTTCTTTAACTGCTTATGCACCATTCAAGATTCCTCTGTTGCGAATTCTCTTACCCTGTGTCTCAATTTTAAATTGGCTTATTTTGTTGCTGTTTATTTTCAGGAGTTCTTTAATATAATTCTGGATATTAACTCTGTGTCATATGTAGGATTGGTAAAGAGCTTTTCTCAATCTGTAGATGGCAATCACCTCCTATTGATAGGAGTCCATTGCTTTACAAAAGCTTTTCAGATTCATGATGTCCATTTATTAATTGTAGATCTTAAAGCTTTTTCTGTTGGTGTTCTGTTTAGGAAGTTTTCTCTTATGCCAGTGAGTTCAAGATTGTTACCCACTTTCTCCTCTAACAGATTTCCTCTGGCTTTACATGGAGGTGTTTTTTTCCCTCAATTTTACTTAACATTTATTACAATTGATTTACTTTGTATCCCAGCTGTAGCCTCCTTTGTCTACTCCAAGTTGCATTCTCCTTCCCCCTTCACATTTTTCCCCATGCCTCTCCACCAGTTCAATGACTGGGGAGGTCCTCCTCCCCTTCCATCTGACCCTAGCCTATCAGGTATCATCAGGACTGACTGCATTGTCTTCCTCTGTGGCCTGGCAAGGATTCCCACCCCAAATCATGGGGAGGTGATCAAACATTCAGCCAACTGAGTACATGTGAGAGACAGCCCCTGCTTCCCTTACTAGGAATCCTATGAGGAGAGTGATCTGCCATGGGCTACATCAGAACAGGAGTTCTAGGTCCTCCACAGGTATAAGGCTTGCTTGATTCATCAGTCTCCACAGGCCCAATGGTCCCAGATTATTTTTTTATCTCTATTGGTCTCCTGATGGAGCTACTGTTTCCTCTAGGTCTTTCTATCTCCCCCTTCTATAAGATTCTCTGCAATCTGCCCAAATTTGGCTATGAGTCTTAGCATCTCCTGTGATATCATGCTGGATAGAGTCCTTCAGAGGCCTCTGTGGAAGACTCCTATCCTGTTCCCTGTCTTCTCCCACTTCTGATGTGTATCCTGTTCTGTTTGTCCTTCTGAATGAGGATTAAGCCTCTGTCCTAGGGTCCTCCTTGCAGTTTCCCTTCTTTAGAACTATGGATTTTAGTATGTTTATCTATATAATATGTTTAATGTCCACTTATAAGTGAGTATATACCATGTGTGTCTTTTTGCTTCTGGGGTCCCTCACTCGGGATGATCTCTTCTAGTGCCATTCATTTGCCTGCCAGTTTCATAATTTCCTTGTTTTTAGAGGCTGAGTAGTATTCCATTGTGCAAACATACCACAATTTCTTCATCCATTCCTTGGTAGACTGACAAATAGGTTGTTCCTAGATTCTGGCTATTATGAATAAAAATGCTGTGAACACAGTTGAGCAAATGTCCTTGGTGAATGATTGAGTATCTTTCATATACATGTTTGGAATGGTCTAGCTGGTTCTTGAGGTAACATTATTCCTAATTTTCTGAGAAAGCACCAGATTAATTACCAAAGTGGTTATACAAGGTTACCTTCCCACCAGCAATGGAGGAAGGTTCCCCTTTCTCTAGAACATCTCCTGCATGTATCTTCCTGTGAGTTTTTTTGGATTGACATGCTTGCTTGATTCATCAGTCTCTGCAGATGACTAAAGAGGCTGAGCATGTCTTTAGTGTTTTTCTGCTTTTCCATATTATTCTCTCACGAATTCTGTTTTGCAGTGCTCCCCATTTTTTAATTTGATTAATTGGTTTGTCACTGTTTACTTTCTTGAGTTCTTTAATATATTTCTGGATATCAGTCCTCTAACACATGTATGGTAGGTGAAGATTCTTTCCCATTCTGCAGGCTGCCATTTTGTTCTGGTGACAGTGTCCTTTCCTTTACAGAAGCTTTTCAGTTTCATTAAATCCTATTTATTCATTGTTGATCTTAGAGCCTGTGTTGGCGTTCTTTTTTGTGTGTTTCTTTGGGGGAAGCTATGAAAGATTTTGTGGAGGAACCTGTCTACATTTCTTATTGGGGATTGACTTTGAGTTTCTATAGTCTCAACTGATTTCCTGTTGTTACTGTCTACTCTGTTGGGATTGAAACTGCTCTTTCTGATTCCTTCTCATGATCTCATGCCTTCACCCTCATCGACTGTAACTCTAAGGCACATAAGAAAAAGTCAAAGCAATTCATATTCAGTGCTAATCTATTTTGGTATCCTGAGGTTTTTACATTTTTATTTCTGGTGTTTTTGAAGACTGAGTTTCTTTGTGTAGCTTTGGCTGTGCAGAATGTAGGTATGCAATCCAGGTAGGCCTCAAACTTAGAGGTGCACCTCCTTGTGGCTCTAGAGGGCTAGCATTAAAGGAGGCCTAGTATGCATGGCATTTTTTTTTGAAATATAGGCTGATGGGCCTGATAGGTAGGTTTATGCACATGTCAAGCATATGCTTTTGTACTAGTCTTCATCCACACCCACACTTGAATTTTGGTATTCGGCAGAGAGTATATTCTATTTCTCAGAATGTCATATATTCATGACATTGTTACTGCCTGACACTTCTGAGTCATTGGATTACAGGTGTGTGAAGTTTTTCCTGCCTCTTGTGTTTGTGTTGATTACTTTAAATAAGTGAATATTAGTAGTATTTTGCCTGTATGTGTGACTATGCACCTCTTGTGTACTGGTTCTCACAATAGTCAGCGGATGACATCAGATCTCCTGAATTTGGAGGTATGGAGAGTTGTGAGCCTCCATGTAAGCACTGGTAATTGAGCCCAGTTATTTGCAACACCAACAAGATGTTTTCATTGCTGAGCCCCCTAAACTGCCTTATGTTGATCATTTACAACCAACTATTCCAGGTCTAATGTTTTCATTTGTCCATTTGTACACATTTGAGGATGAATTCCCTTTTAGTAAGCTCTGTCATTAATATAGTTTAAACTGGGCCACTTCTGGTTCCTAGAAGATAGATAGATACAGAACTGTAGTATATATATATATATATATATATAATTCTTTGTAGGATCTTAAGTAAAAACTATTTAGTTATTTTTTTATCTTTCTTATTTGATTGATTTTTGCTGTGAATTCAGGTCTTAATTGTACTTCTGGATGTCAGGAAACTTGTTTCAGAGGCTGTGCTGGCCTCTGACTCAATGAGATAATACATGCCTTTGCTTCCTGAGAAGCAGGAATAGAGAAGTCCTCCTAATCAGAGAGCCCATCTCATCTATTCACAGAGGATGGAGTTCATCTTCCTCCTGTATGTCCTGGTAGGGAAGTCTCATCATAGTTCATGTCAGATATATCCCCCACTCCACTAACTAGTGGGCTGACATGAAGCTTAAGATGCCCATTGTTCTCATGTTCTTGAGGTCTGTGCATTGTAGTAGGTTTATCCTGTAGTAAATGACTAAAATGCACTAATAAGTGTGTTTATAGCTTGTGTGTCTTTGTGGGTCTCTGTTATGTCACTGAGGATGTCCTTTTCTAGTTGCATCCATTTGCCTGCAAAATTTCATGATTTCCTTGTTTTTAAAGGCTGAGTAACATTCCATTGGGTAAATGTTACACAGATTCTTTGCCCTTTCTTTGGTTGAGACATAGCTAGGTTGTTTCCAGTTTCTGGTTAGTACAAATAAAACAGCTATGAACATAGTTGAGCAGATGTCCTTGTTGTGAGTGCAGTATCTTTCAAGTGTATACCTAGAAGCAGTATAGCTGGGTCTCGTGGTATGGCTATTCCCACTTTACTAAGAAAGTGCCAGATTGATTTCCTAAGGGGTTATACAAGTTTACGCCCCAGCCAGCAATGGAGGAGTGTCCCTCTCTCTGCATATCTTTGCCAGCATGTGTTTTCACTTGAGATTTTGATCTTGGCCATTCTTACAGGTATAAGATGGAAACCCAAGTCATTTTGATTTGCATTTCCCCAATGACTAAGGATGTTGAGAACTTCTTTAACTGCTTATGCACCATTCAAGATTCCTCTGTTGTGAATTCTCTTAACCTGTGTCTCATTTTTTAATTGGATTATTTTGTTGCTGTTTATTTTCAGGAGTTCTTTAATATAATTTTGGATATTGACCCTTTGTCATATGTAGGATTGGTGAGGATCTTTCTCAATCTGTAGATGGCAATCACCTCCTATTGATAGTGTCCATTGCTTTAAAAAAGCTTTTCAGATTCATGATGGCCCATTTATTAATTGTAGATCTTAGAGCTTGTTCTGTTGGTGTTCTGTTTAGGAAGTCGTCTCTTATGCCAGTGAGTTCAAGATTGTTACCCACTTTCTCCTCTAGCAGATTTCCTCTGGCTTTACGTGGAGGTCTTTTCCCCCCTTAATTTTACTTAACATTTATTACAATTCATTTACTTTATATTCCAGCTGTAGGCTCCTCCCTTTTCTCCTCCCAGTTGCACTCTCCTTCCCCTTTCCCATTTTTCCCTATGACTCTCCACAAGTTCACTGATAGGGGATGTTCTCCTCCCCTTCCATCTGACCCTAGCCTATCAGGTACCATCAGGACTGACTGCATTGTCTTTCTCTGTGGCCTGGCAAGGATTCCCGCCCCAAATCATGGGGAGGTGATCAAACAGCCAACCACTGAGTACATGTCAGAGACAGCCCCTGATTCTGATGCTACATCAGAACAGGAGTTCTAGGTCCTCCACAGTTATAAGGCTTGCTTTATTCATCAGTCTCCACAGGTCCAATTTATCTCTATTGGTCTCCTGATGGAGCTACTGTTTCCTCCAGGTCTTTCTATCCCCCCTTCTTCTAAAAGATTCTCTGCACTCTGCCCAAATTTGGCTATGAGTCTTAGCATCTCCTGTGATATCTTGCTGGATAGAGTCCTTAAGAGGCCCTCTGTGGAAGCCTCCTGTCCTGTTCTCTGTCTTCTCCCACTTCTGATGCGTATCCTGTTCTGTTTCCCCTTCTGAATGAGGATTAAGCCTCTTTCCTAGGGTCCTCCTTGCTGTTTCCCTTTTTTAGAACTATGGATTTTATTATGTTTATCTACATAATATGTTTAATATCCACTTATAAGTGAGTATATACCATGTGTGTCTTTCTGCTTCTGGGATCCCTCACTCAGGATGATTTCTTCTAGTGCCATTCATTTGCCTGCCATTTTCATGATTTCTTGTTTTTAGAGGCTGAGTAGTATTCCATTGTGGAAACGTACCACAATTTTCTTTTTCATCCATTCCTTGGAAGACTGACAAATAAGTTGTTTCCAGGTTCTGGCTATTATGAATAAAGATGCTGTGAACACAGTTGAGCAAATGTCCTTGTTGAATGATTGAGTATCTTTCATATATATGTTCAGGAATGGTCTAGCTGGTTCTTGAGGTAACACTATTCCTAATTTTCTGAGAAAGCACCAGATTGATTACCAAAGTAGTTATATAAGGTTACCTTCCCACCATCAATGGAGGAAGGTTCCCCTTTCTCTAGAACATCTCCAGCATGTGTCTTCCTGTGAGTTTTTTTGGATTGACATGCTTGCTTGATTCATCAGTCTCTGCACATGACTAAAGACGTTGAGCATGCCTTAAGTGTTTGTCTGCTTTTCCATATTATTCTCTCGAGAATTCTCTGTTTAGCAGTGCACACCATTTTTTAAATTTGATTAATTGGTTTGTCAGTGTTTACTTTCTTAAGTTCTTTAATATATTTCTGGATATCAGCCCTCAGTCACATGTATGGTAGTTGAAGATTCTTTCCCATTCTGCAGGCTGCCATTTTGTTCTGGTGACAGTGTCCTTTCCTTTACAAAAGCTTTTCAGTTTCATTAAATACTATTTATTCATTGTTGATCTTAGAGCCTGTGTTGGTGTTCTTTTTGGTGTGTTTCTTTGGGGGAAGTTATGAAAGCTTTTTTGGAGGAACCTGTCTACATTCCTTATTGGGGATTTGCTTTGAGTTTCTATAGTCTCAACTGATTTCCTGCTATTACTGTCTACTGTGTTGGGATTGAAACTGATCATTCTGATTCCTTCTCATGATCTCATGCCTTCACCCTCATCGGCTCTAAGTCTAAGGCACGTAAGAAAGAGTCAAAGCAATTGATATTCAGTGCTAATGTAATTTTGTATCCTGAGGTTTTTACATTTTTACTTCTGGTGTTTTTGAAGACTAAGTTTCTTTGTATAACTTTGGCTGTGCAGAATGTAGGTATGCAATCCGGGTAGGCCTCAAACTTAGAGGTGCATCTCATGGTGGCTCTAGAGGGCTAGCATTAAATGAGGCCTAGTATGCATGGCATTTTTGTTTTGAAATATAGGCTGATGAGCCTGATAGGTGGGTTTATGCACATATCAAGCATATGCTTTTGTGCTGGTCTTCATCCACATCCACACTTGAATTTTGGTATTCATCAGAGAGTATATTCTATTTCTCAGAATGTCAGGTATGAATACATGACATCCTGATACTGCCTGAGACTTCTGAGTCAGTGGATTACAGGTGTGTGACATTTTTCCTGACTCTTGTGTTTGTGTTGATTATTTTAAATAAGTGAATATGAATAGTATTTTCCCTGTATGTGTGACTATGCACCTCTTGTGTACTGGTTTTCACAATAGTCAGCAGATGACCTCAGATCTCCTGAATTTGGAGTTATGGATAGTTGTGAGCCTCCATGTAAGCACTGTTAATTGAGCCCAGTTATTTGCAACACCAACAAGAGGTTTTCATTGCTAAGCCATCTCAACTGCCTTATGTTGCTCATTTACTACCAACTATTCCAGGTCTAATGTTTTCATCTGTCCATTTGTACATATTTGAAGATGAATTCCCTTTTAGTAAGCTCTCATTAATATTACAGTTTAAACTGGGCCACTTCTGCTTCCTAGTAGATACAGAACTGTAGTGAATATATAATTCTTTGTAGGATCTTAAGTAAAAACTATTGAGTTCTTTGTATCTTTCTTATTTGATTGATTTTTGCCGTGAATACAGGTATTAAATGTACTACTGGATGTCAGGAAACTTGTTTCAGAGGCTGGGCTGGCTTCTGTCTCAATGAGATACACATACCTTTGCTTCCTGAGTGCTGGAATTAAAATCGTGAACCAATACTTCTTGTTTGCCAATAATTTTTTAGTTAGTAATTGTGCATACGATTTCTGTGATCTGTGGTCTGTAGTGTTCATTGACTTCCTTGTTTTGCTTTCTTTATATCTGTTAATTGGCATTTCTCTTGTAAGGCTGTATTCAATACAAAGGGTGCAGAAATGAGGTGAACCTCCTCAATTACTTTCCTTCTAAAATGGCTTGGTGAACTCATTGAAACATCTGTGCCAGGACATATCAGGGAAGCACCAGAATTATATGAATATATTATCAATAAAGTATACATTTATACTGTTTTCACTATCGTGCTTTCTGTTATACTCATGTCTGGATCATTTAGAGTTCGGTAACCTATGACGATGTGGATGTGAACTTCACTCAGGAAGAGTGGGCTCTGCTGGATCCTTCCCAGAAGAGTCTCTACAAAGATGTGATGCTGGACATCTGCCAGCACCTTACAGCTATAGGTAAGACAGTGAATTTTCTTTCACTATTAAGGTAAAAGGAACATCTGTTGTCATTGTGGACTGCTCTTATTAATGCTCTTATATAAGTTCACTTGGAATGAGAAAGAATAAATCAGGCATGTTTCTAAGGTTTACTGAAGATAGTAACTTATATTTTGCCTAATTTTTACTAATCTATCATTCACTTTTTGGTACATATTTCAGACTACAAATGGGAAGAGCATAAAATTGAAAAACATTATCAAAGTTCTAGAAGATATGGAAGGTAATTATCTCTTGGAATCTTATATAAATATGCCAGTGAAAAATTATTTAAAGATGATTTATTTATTCATTATTTATATATTATTCTGCCTGCATGTGTACCTGCACACCAGAAGAGGGCATGGGATCTCATTATAGATGATTGTGGGCCACCTTGAGGTTGCTGGGAATTGAACTCAGGACCTCAGGAAGAACAGCCAGTGCTTTTAACCTCCGAGTCATCTCACCAGCCCTATGAAGAAATTTGTATGTGTCCCAGAGGTTTTAAAGAAAAGCAACCGTGGAAAAACGAATACCATTTTAAGAGTATTAAGGAACATTAAATTCTCTCAAATCCATGTTCCTCACTGTCAGGTATATTGTTTGTTTCCTGGGCATTTCAATGCAAAAAAGGACAGTGAAACCCTTTGTAAACAGATATTACTGTAAAAACGACTTTTATTCAATCTCGAAATTGTGGTCTCTGAAGATTACTGCCTCTCTATCTGCTACCGTAGGCATGGACAGGGCTGTTGCTAGGTTACATACAATCTATCTTAGGTCTAGAAGATTTTCTGCCTCCTAGAATGACTGCTTCATATGCACACCCTATCTTGTTCTTTCTGAGCTCATGGATGGTTGATTCAATTCAGCTGTTCTGGCTCAAAATTCTCTCCTACTTTACTTATTACATGTGGCTTTTCTACTGTCCTGTAAATTGCTTTCTTTAGTCTCATACTTAATTCCATCAGTCTATTCTAATCCTCAGGCTCTTTTTTATTCTCTGGCTCATTTGATCTTGACCTTAATTCTCTCTCTCCAACCTGTCTTTCTATTAACATCCCAGTAAAACTCCCTCTGCTTTCCATGTAGTGCCCCTTAAGGGAGCTTCATTTCCTCTCTCTTCTCATGAGAGATACATGTACCCTATGCTGTCCAAAGAAATCACATTACAGAAATTCCCTGTGATAACTGGCCCTGTGGAAATTACTGTGTTTATTTTGGTTCCCTTATTAATGCAGTGTGATTACAACTATAGGAAAATTTATGAATGCTGTCCCTATGGTAAAGCTGACTCCTTCTAGGTCTTTAAATATGTGAAAAACCACTCATAGAAAAATGATGCTACCAGTGATTCATGTAATGAATTTTCTTACCATTAAAGGTATCTTTTAAGTTATAGAAACTGACAATAAAGAGGGAAACTATGAGTGTAAGAAAGTGATAAAAGGTTAAGATGTAACTTCATTTTAAGGTTAAAGCAAATTGCAAATTTAATTTACACTGAAATAAAGATTCATCAGTGGCTGAGAGATAGTTCAGAGGTTAAGAGCACTGGCTGTTCTTCCAAAGGTCCTGAGTTAATTTCTCAGCCAACCACATGGTGGCTCATAATCATCTATAATAAGATCTGGTGTCCTCATGTAGCATGCAGGCAGAACACAGTATAATAAGTAAATAATAATAAGTAAATAAATCGTTTAAAAAAAGATTCATCAGAGTAATGAATAGGGTAAAGCTTACACATATCTGAATTTTCTTTGCAGAAAGAAAAGAATACATATTGATGAGAAACCCTATGAATGTAAACAGTGTGGTAAAACCTTTTCCAAACCCAGTAGTCTGCAACTGCATAAAAGAACACATACTGAAGAGAAACCCTATGAATGTAATCAGTGTGGGAAAGCCTTTTCACAACCCAGTGGTCTCCGACTGCATAAAAGAACACATACTGGAGAGAAACCCTATAAATGTAATCAGTGTGGGAAAGCCTTTTCACAATATGGACATCTCCAGACGCATAAAAGAACACATACTGGAGAGAAACCCTACGAATGTAAGCAGTGTGGGAAAGCCTTTTCAAAAAAGGGAAATCTCCAAGAGCATAAAAGAATACATACTGGAGAGAAACCCTATGAATGTAATGAATGTGGTAAAGCCTTTGCACATTGTAACAGTCTCCAGAGGCATAAAAGACTTCATACTGGAGTGAAACCCTATGCATGTATTCATTGTGGTAAAGCCTTTTCACAACTCGGTGGTCTACAAAAGCATGAAAGAATACATACTGGAGCCAAACCCTACGAATGTAATCAGTGTGGGAAAGTTTTTTCTCAACACGGACATCTCCAAGAACATAAAAGAATACATACTGGAGAGAAACCCCATGAATGTAATCAATGCGGTAAAGCCTTTGCACATTGGTTCAACCTCCAGAGACATGAAAGGATTCATACTGGAGCCAAACCCTATGAATGTAATCAGTGTGGGAAAGCCTTTTCACAGCATGGACATCTCCAAACTCATAAAAGAACACACAGTGGAGAGAAACCCTATGAATGTAATCAATGTGGTAAAGCCTTTGCATGTTGTAGCAATCTCCAGAGGCATGAAAGAGTTCACACTGGAGTGAAACCTTATGCATGTATTCATTGTGGTAAAGCCTTTGCATTTTGCTCCTACCTCCAGAGGCATGAAAGGATTCATACTGGAGAGAAACCTTAGGAATGTAATCAAGGAGGTAAAGCCTTGTGAATTCAGTAGTCTTCAAGTACATAAAAGAACACATATTGGAGAGAACCCTTAAGTATGTAATCAGTGTGTTAAAGCCTCTGAACATTGATGTGATCTCCGAAGGCATGAAAGATTTCATACTAGAAATAAACCCTATGACTATAACTAGTAACGCCTTTGCATGTTGTGAGCACCCACGCCAATGTCGCCATAGTAGCATGTGCTACAGGGCAGGAGACATGCTTTCTTCAGAAATTTGCTCCCTGGAAGGTCCCTGGCAGACTCATTCCACTTGGAAAAGAGATGTATTCTGAGATTTCTACCCTTTTTCAGTTGTGACTCTAGGGCTGGATTAATAAGTTTTTTGATCTTTCTCTGTGACTCCTGAAACAGCACAACTAGATTTATAAAAAATTCATTATTCGTAGATTATTAAAGGCTTTAATAAAAATAGAATGTAAAAGGAATAAGTAAGAAAAGTAATGAATTAGATTTAATATTAATAGGCATTAAAAATAGTGAGAAAATAATAGGCTCCTTCTTAAGAAAACGTACCATGAGAGGTGCAGCTGGAGGGAGTTTCCCTTCCCTTCAGTGCCTTGTTTCTAATGAAGATTATAAACCTTGGGCAGGACATATGGGAGGATGGTTAACAAAGGTGTAGTTAAATTTTGATACAGAGAAAGATTTTGGCAGGCATAGCTCCTGACTTTCTTCTTCACTGGTTAGCAATAATGAAACTACATTTGAGGTTTCTTTTTCTTTGTTTGCTCTGATCAAAAAGTTTTTATGCCAAGATTTCTTGTGGGCACTGCTTTATGTTTGACTACATTTTGAGTTAAGATGTAAACTTTGTATTCTCGGTAAAAGTCTGAATGTTCTATGAAGTATGCCACCTTTAAGGTGCCTTTTGTGAAATCATTATAAAAATACTAGCTTGATTTCAGTAAAGTCACAGCAAAGTCAAAACCATCAAGGTTTCTCTGTTTATCAATTCATCGCAGAAACTGTGTCTTCCTGTCCAAAGCCTTGTTCTCCCACAGACGCCAGGGGCCCAGCTGGGCTGGTCCGTGGCAGCATGTCACATTTTTTTTCAAAGCCATAAAGAAATCATACTCAAGAGAAAATAAATTATGAATATTTTCACTGTGATGAAGCCTTTGTAAATTTCTATAGGCTTCACTTTCATGAATGAAACATACTGAAGAGAAACCGCATGAAAGTGACAGTACAAGTGTTTAAAAAGTGATTGACCATGTTGCCAAAGCCACCAGACTGAATTTATCTCATGTAGGAGGCAATGGGAGCCCACAAGGACATGTGTCATGTGTACCTCTTGAGATTATGAATAATCTTGAAGGCATGAAGACCAACTTTCCTGAAGTGAATTGTATTCTGCTTCCCTGATGCATGCAAATGTTCAGTTAGGAGCCCTGAATGGTGAAGACTCCAGATGTTGTGAAGATTGTTGTCAGGGGATCCTGAGATTCAAACAGATGTCAATAGAAGGCTAGAGAAATCTGGAATTTACAGATACCTGTGGAGCCTGGAGGAACTGTAAGGGAAGGAGATTTGGATGTTAAAGAAAGGATTAAAGTCACAGCAATTAATTAAAGCAATTAATTCTTGGGTTGTACCTGAGGACAAGCACCCTTCTATTGTATTCTCTGTATCTACTCAGCTGTGGTGGGTCAATTCTCCAGTTCTTCCACTCTTTTCTTGTCTTCTCAGATAGGTGTACATCTCAGTCAGTATACCATGCAGGCTGCCAATTGGTGGTCTCAAATTGGACTTCAAATCTCCTCAGTCCCAACTCTGTCATCCCTGTCACATCTCTACCTGGCAGGAATAATAATATTCTGAATAAACATTCCTATATCTCCCTTAGGTCTAATAAATCAATGGACTCTATGTAATTCTATTCTACTATGGAATGTCATTGTTGAGTGGACCTATTCCCCTAGATGAGATATTTTCTGCTCAATAACATTATATCATGTGAATATCTTGCTGGAAAGAAATAAGCTGAGAATGGGGGAAGAATTTACAGATGGCAAGTTTTAATATTTGCCCTGGTGAGATTACTTAGTTGTGTGCATCTCTGGCCTTCTATGTAAACTTATTAAACCTAAAGGATGATTTACTTATCATATATTGTGCTTCACACCCTTGACAAGCTGCTGAGGTGCCTCTTTGACAGCATCCCTCAGTCCCTACCTTCTAAAGGGCATGATTGACATACCCTACCACTACCCTTAACTTTCCAGTCCAATAGAATGTGCTTGCCCTCTCTCAGAGACTCTTCCCTGTAGAGCCAGATTGCTTTTGTTTTCTTCTATATGCATTTCTTCTCTCCCTCTTTCTTTTTGTGTTTCTTCTCTTTCCGTCTTTTTTCTCTCTGTTCTCTCTCCCTCTCTCTACATATACTTTCCTTTGCCCACACTTATGTCTCCTTCATGGGAGCTTCCATGGCCCTGTTCCTTAGGGACTGAGAACCCTCTGTGAACTGTTTTCAACAAGCCTGCATTTAAAAGTTTTATCATGTATTCAATTAGCAAATTTCACCTGTGGGAAGAAAGATAAAGTATAACCTATGTATTCATCAATGGTCAAAATTAGTCACACTGAATAAATATGTTAATGTTTCCAATTTTAATTAAGAATTTCTGTTTTATCCATTATGTTCTCTTTTTTCCTCAGCCCCCTTTCAGAGGACTGGGGAAGATGCACAGGGGGACATGGAGAGGGTGGGTGGGAATGAGTGGAGATGGAAAAGGATACAGCCAGGATACAAAATGAATAAACTGTGATAAATAAATAATTAAAAATAATTTTATTTTCAAACCTTGTTCTCTCTCTCTTTTTTTATTTGAATGAATAGTCTCAGTATGATTCTCAGGCTCTCCTGGAACTTAGTGTACATACTAGATCTGCTTACCTTGCCTTCCTAGTATCTACAGGATTTATAGGCATTGTCTACCTCAATAACATAGTTCTTTCAATGGGATTATTGAGAGTGAGTCACTGAGTCCAAATAGTCACGGTAGCTAGGAAACAGGCCCTGGTCCTAACTACAGTAATAGAAAGAAAGTGTTCTTCAATTACAGTTGATTGTCTTGAAATCTTCTTTTTTAATTTTAAAGAAAATTGTTTTTCTTTAACATTGAGTTTATAATACTCATCATAGTAGATTGGAGTTCTATCGTTATACAACAGATAGTGAAAACCAGCCTCATAGACATAAGTAAGTTCTCAATATAGTTAAGTGTAACTCTGTATTGGACACATCCCAACATTCTATTAAATCACTAAGTTTAAAACCACCTAAGCCAGGCATGGTAACACAGGCCTGTAGTCAGGGTATTCAGAAAGAGGAGGCAAGAACTTCAAGATGTCAAAGTAATCCAAGGAAACATCCTAGGTCAATGGTCCACAAAAGAAAGGGAGACTAATTGGCTGAGATCAATGTCCATAGTCCTCCCTACAGCTCCAGAATGCCCAGGCCATGCCAGCAACATGTCATCCAAGGAAACATCCTAGCTCAATGATATAATGGGTGGTCCACAAAACAAAGGGAGACTGATTGGCGAAGATCAATGTGCATAGTCATCCTTACATCTCCAGAACTTCAAGGCTATGCCAGCACCATGTGTTACCTAAGGAAATTGCCACCCCTTGCTTGCTAATATTTCCTTCCAAGACAGCTCAAGTCACTTCAGAGTTAGATTCATTTTGGGCATTGAAGATTACACCACTCTTGAAAGTGGAAGAATTGGCCTCAGGCAGTGGTGCGTTCCATATTTATATATCTTATACAAAGGATTAAGCACACAAACCCTTACCCACACAAGCCATATAAATTGACTCAGTATATTTTTTTTTTTTTTTTTTTATGTATATTGGTCCATACTTCTTCACACATTCTTTTTTTAGACATTGAAAGGAAAGAATATGGAATAGGATGGAGAAACGACAAGAACAGGGGAAGTGATATAATATATTTTAATTAACATCTGTAAAATTAACTTTAAATAAAAATTGGCTACAGAGGGCATGGGAGTTACTAGCACTGAGTGTTGTTATAGAAGACAGGTTCCATCGCAGGCATCACAAGCTAGCTAAGTATACCCTGTAAATGAATCCCCAAAGGATCTAATGTCCTCCTTGGCCTTTGCAAGTATGACACCCGGACACGTGAATGAAAAACATCCAAATAAATGAAAAGACATACAAAACTTAAAGAAATTGATTTTTCAGGGCTGAGGAGATGTCTCTGTGTTTATGAAAACTCACTCAAGACTTCACAAAAGATAATGTTAAATCTTATCTTTCATGGACACAGCAACCTCGTTCTTCTGACTGAGAGATTCACACACAGACTGGGGGCACTTAGATACCTGTAACACATACATCATCCTAGGGGCTCAGCACAGTCCCAGGCCCTTTGGGTGCTTGTTCTCTTGTTCTCTCTTTGTCTCTCTCACACATACATACACATTCACAAATGCACACATCTCCATGAACACCACCAGCACAGTGTCCTAAACTGGCCCCATAACTCAAAAAATAGAAGATTGTGTGGTGACAGCTCTTTAACCAGGTTGTCCTTCTCACCATATTCCTTTTGAAATGGGGCCACACTTAGATATCAGAGGGTGATAAACCGCATGCAATGATTCCACTATCTCTTAATTTTTTTCTCAGTCAGTTCCAATAGCTGAGCACCAAGCCTTCAATGACATAAGCATATTGGGCCATCATCATTCAAATCATCATGTAACCTCTAGCCAAATATTTACAGAGTCTATTTTCCACTGAATCCTCCTTACCTTGACCTCCACGGCCTGTATTTCTCTCACCACTCTCTTCTTTCAGTACTTTCTGGAATGCAATATTAAGCTCCATGCTAAGCATAAAGTGGCTTTTGATATCTAGATTTCTTATATATTGTGTATTGGAAAAACAACAATATTCAGATTTTCTGACAATGACAAGCATATTTTGAGGGTACGAATTTTGTTCTTCCTTTCTTCTCTGTTGCTGTCATTAACTCCAATAAATGCAAATGACTCAGATGATAAGTTGGCTTCTTTGGCTGATGCTGAGGGAGCTCAGGAAAGAAACTCAGGCTATCAAATGAAGGCATGGATTATGGTGGAACACTTTTTGTTGCTATGTTCTTTTACAAGGTCACTGTCTATTTCTATGTAAGTTTTCTTAACCAGCCCAGGCCACATGTTGAGGTAAATTTCCACCATCAGTGTCTGGGGTTTACCACTGAATTCACAACCACTGTATTCACCCACAAACATGGCCACAAGTGATTCTCATCTGGGGAACCTCCAGTGGTACTCACTCACATCATGCTAAGATATGTAACATTGATAGCTAAAGCCAACAAGCACTCACAGACAAGGTATAAGAATTTTTAACAATTTAAAACCAACGTATTAGCCATCTCAATCATCTTAGTAGGAAAACCACAAGCTAACACAGCGAAAATTGGAAAACACAGATGTGCCAAGAAATGGGTTACTGACTTTGCAGGAACTGAGATTTTTTTTTTCCCAGACAGAGAGACATCCATCTCTAGAGTTTTCTCCAGACATGGGGCAGATCAGAATAGTCTGCTATGCTTCTCCAGTTAATCTCTGGTTTCTACAGATGCAGCCACACAGATGCTTTTAAGAAATAAGTGCTGTCTATGACATAGACTCTGTAGCCTGATTTTCACTACTTCTTCTCTACCAGGCTGCTTTGCCTGGCATGAGGATGAGGAGGAGTTCACTCTTGATATGAATTGATGTGTCATTGGTGGAAAGGTACTCCTTTTTTGAGGACAAGGGGAGGGACAAATAGGGTGAGAAGGAGGCACAGGAAGGAGAGGAAGGAGAGGACTGAGATTGGGATGTAAAATGAATTTAAAATTAAAAAGAAATATAAAAAGAAATGTCAACCATAAGTCTTTTCTCTCAAAGAGTGTAAAATTTGTATTTAACATATGGAATTCAAATCTCATCATGTGCACCATCCACCATAATATTCTTCCTTCCCAGGAACATGTCTGAATTCTACGGGATCAATGACCAGGATAATTGACCTTTTTTTCCCTGGGGCAGTGTCTTCCTTCCCCTTCTTCCTTCTTTCCATATGCACCAGTTCCTTTTATACTCACATTGTGAAGGAGATTGTGAGCTCTGGCCACAAATTTTAGAGAAAAACATGCAGTCACTGCCACGTTCCTTAGGATAAAACCAAGTGCAGTTGCTATTGAGGAACTGTTCTTCTCCCAACTAGGTAAGTTCCCTTTTAACAAGCACTACCTCCTGATAAAGAGAAAAGGTAGTCTCGTCGGGGCAATTATTTGTAGCAATTCGTATTTCAGTCTCAGAAGGTAAGTCCGTTAAGGAACCACCTGAATCATCCTCTGCAGATAAATGCCTCCCACCAGCTTCTGTAATGCCCTTGTACATTAACTATTCTCCAGCTGAGTAAAAGAACCCCTGGGGTGCAGGTCTCTAGACATTATAGTGACTGTGGTCCAAGGAAATTAGCAGGGCAACAAGAACCATCTGTGCATGCACCAAAATCAAGAAATGCTGTGGAGAACCAAAAAGTACTGCTTTGGTAATTGGGTCATCTCAGGGTTGAGACATGTGTTTGATATGATATTTGGGTGCAAGAAATCTCATAAAAAGATATTGAGCAAAATGTAAACCAACATGGGTGAGCCACCTAGGTAGAGATAGCTCTAGAGAAAAAGAAAGCAGAAACAGATAAACTGACGAGCGAAATCATTTCCTGTTAGCACAGGGCAGCCAACTCCTCTCTTGCTGTGTGACAGGCTTCCTTCATCTCACCTGCCCTACCCTGACCTGGGAGAGATTGAACACTGCAAGGATCCCAATTTAGGTTTCAATCCAGGCTTCAGACTTTGGTTCAAGTCTCTATCCTCTGGGTGTGTGTCATTATGTGTAGGTTCCCCCCACACCAATCCACACAGAAAAAGATGGGAACATTTGGTTCAACTCTGCAGTCAATGGCAGTCTCTTGGGGTGGTTAATTTTGACTGCCTTCAATGCCACACGACAATGCTTTATTGAGGAGAAAGTGACATACACACACACAAAAACGGCCAGTATTTTACTGATGATAAACTATTTCAGAAAGTGTTTTTCCAAGAGTATTAAATCCCAGCTCATATGAAACGTCCCAGATCCATCTGAACTGAGCCCCATCACAGTCAACCACAATACATTGGGGTCTAAAAAACTCTTGTACCTGGGGACTGAGGAGGTAAACTCCCTGGATGACAAGGCTTTGCTTCCACAGTTGCAGTTCCTGTGCTAAGATATATGGATTCCACAGTTTCTGATTGAGACAACAGAATTCTTTCCTTTGTTCCATTTTTCTCCAGCCATAGAAATCTTCTCCTCCTGTATCCAGGCCAAACTAACATGGTTTTATAAAGAAAAAGGAGTCTGACTGGACTCATCTAAACCATGTGTCCCACAGTGTCTCGTGGCTAATGAGTGTTGAGCTCACCATCCATTGAAGGTGAGCTAACTCTTCTTATGGTTTTGTTGCTATGAAAACATGCGGTGACCTTGGAAGCACATAGAAAGGAAAAAGATTGAATAGGAGCTTGCTGACACTTGCAGAGGTTTAGTCCATGATTACCATGGAGGGAAACATGACAGTGGGCAGGCAGACATGTGGCTGGGGAAAGACTGACAGTTCTAGATCTTGATCAGCCAGCTGCAGAGTCACCCTAGGCCTGCTTGTGCATATGAGAAGTCAAAGCCCACCTTCCCAGTGACACACTTCCTCCAACAAGGCCACACCAACTCCAGTAAGGCCCCACTACTCAATCTTGGCACTGCCAATGTTTCAAACATTCAAATACATGAACCTGTCTGGGCCATTCTATTTCAAACCACCCCATTGACCTTGAGCACAATGGAATCATGTGGTTTGATCTTCTTTTGGCTAGTAACCTTACCACCATGGAAGCAACCATGAATTTGCCATGTTCTTTACTAACAATTTCATAAAAAGGTAAATGCCATGTGACTTCTTGGTTATTGTTGCATAGAAGAATATGGAGGCATTCATAAACTTCCCCCTGTAACTGAGCTCTCTGGGTATCACCTGATTTTTACTAAACATGTGACCTTGAGATACCAAAGAATTTTGGGCATTGGTTTAAAGTTAAAGCACAAGCCTGAAGGAAAGCCAGCCAGGTGCAGACAAGTCCGGCACCCTGGGGAAAAGAATGAGCTTCACTATATTCTTTTCCTCCCCACTAGAGATTCAGTTGCTAGGATACTGCCTATGCATTCCTTTCTGTACCCCAGATTCTGATGCCTCTAAAGGTTGACTTAAAGTGTTTTTTTTCATCATGAGTTGGCTCGTGTAACAAGAAGCAGGCATGTAGGCTTGATGTCAGAGAGAGTAATCCTTCTCAGTTGGTGGTGCCATTTGGGAAGAATTCAGAAATGCTGTCCTGCTGAAGTAATATGAGGTGGGCTTTGAGAGTTTACATAACCACAGCATTTCCAGTTTCCTTCTCTGCTTCATGCCTCAAGATGATGATGTGAGTTCTTCAGCTGCCAGATCTGAAACTTGCTGTCATATCACTTTCATAGTGATCCCATATCCCTCTGGAACCATAAGCCAAGGGAAACTATTGTAAAAAGTTGCCTTAGACACAGTTTTTCCTCACAGCAACAGAAAAGGCAATACTAAATACCCACGAAAAAATAACTGTGGCCTACGTCCTCTCCATGTAGAGTCCTTGGTTGATTCATCAGTCTCTGCAGGCCCCCCAGGCCATGATTTTTTGGCTCTGTTGATCTCCTTGTGGATCTCCTGTCACCTCTAGGTCTTTCTCTCTCTGCCTTCTTTCAGTAGATTCCCTGCACTTTGTCCAAAATTTGGCAATTAGTCTCAGCATCTGCTTTGATACCCTGCTGACTAGTGTCTTGTAGAGGACCCTATGGAGGGCTCCTGTTCTGTTCCCTGTCTTCTCCTATTTCCTATGTCTATCCTGTTTGCTCTTCTGAAAGAGGATCAAGCCTCTTCCCTAGGGTCTTGTTGTTGTTTACCTTCTTTAGGAATCTGTGTTTTAGTATGTTTATCCTATATCATATGTCTAATATCCACTTATAAGTAAGTATATACCATGGTGTCTTTCTGCTTCTGGGTTAAATGATTTAGGATCATCTTTTTTTTTTTCTTTTTTTTTTTTTTTTTTTTTTTTTGTGCCCTTCATTTGCCTGAAAATGTCACGATTTTCTCATTTTTAATGGCTGAGTAATATTCCATTGTGGAAATGTACCACAATTTCTTCATCCATTCCTCTGTTGATGGACAACCAGGGTATTTCAAGAAACTTGCTATTATGAATAAAGCTGCAATGAATATAGTTGAACAAAATGTCCTTGTTGTATGGTTGAGCATCTTTCAAATATGTACCCAGGAATGCTCTAGATGGATCTTGAGGTAGCACTATTGCTAATTTTCTGGGAAAATGCCAGAATGATGTCCAAAGAGGTTGGACATGTTTACACTCCTACCAGCTTTGTAAGAGAGTTCTCCTTTCTCCACAACCTCTTTAGCATATGTACTCACTTGAGTTTTTAAACTTAGTCATTCTGATGGGTGTAAGGTGGAATCTCAGGATTGTTTTGATTTGCATTTTCTTGATGACTAAGAATGTTGAGCATGTCTTTAAGTGCTTCCCTGACATTTGATAGTCCTCTGTTAGAATTCTCTGAGTAGCTCTGTACCCCATTTTAAAAACTGCTTTGCTGTTGTTTAACTTCTTGAGTTCTTTATATATTCTGGATATTAGCCCTCTATCAAATATAGGTTGGTGAATATCCTTTCCTTGTCTTTAGCTTGTTGTTTTGTTCTGATGACAGTATCCTTTGCTTTACATGAGATTTTCAGTTTCGTGATGTCCCATTTATTGACTGTTGCTCTAACTGTCTGTGCTGTTGGTGTTCTCTTCAGGGAGTTGTCTCCTTTGCCAATGAGTTCAAGTCTCTTCCCTAACTTTTCTTTAAGAGACTTAGTGTGTCTAGTTTTATGTTGAGGACTTTCATCCAGGTGGACTATAGTTTTGTGTAGGGTGAAAAGTACAGATGTATTTGCATTCTTCTACACACCTTTAATCTGAGAACTTTCTTTTTATTGGAAACCTATGATTATAGTTAGGTTTACCTAGCCCTAGCACAGATCTTTATTCTGAGAGTCATCTGTATCCTGGATCTAAAACTTAAGATTATAAAACATTCAGACAGATGATTAGAACAAGGTTTGCAACCATATATGTGGAATACAGAAATCAGCACTTGAATTACACAAGAACCTTATGCCCACCAAAAACATAGATAAGAAACCTGTGAACTTCCATTCACTCTTTTTATAATTTCATATATACTGCAGATAATAATTATCATTTTACTCAGTTCATACACTGTTACACAGCTAGTTTGTTCACCAAGTGTTGAATACTTTTTAAATAGTTTTGCCTAGTATTACAGATTGCTTTTTACACATACACTTAATATTCACCATTATACCAATTATATTGCATTGAATTCTACTTTATTGACAATCTCTTTAAAACATAGTCATAATCTTCATGGTTCTTGATCCTAACATTAGAGTTGATTTTTATGTCTTCCATGGTATAGAATTTTATGTTTTATAGTTACATAGGACATATTTATAAATAATGCTGTATTTATGCTCACCTTTTGTGTATATATATATATATATATATATATATATATATATAGAGAGAGAGAGAGAGAGAGAGAGGGAGCCTGGTTATTGTGCAATATGTTGTTATGGCATTTCAACTAATTTTCATGTTTCAATGATTTTCTCTGAGGAAGGCAATGGATACCGAGAAGTAGATAGAAGTCTATAAATTAGAATTAGGTCAATATTTGTGGTTTATTAAGTTGAATGCTATAGGTTCTTTTTCTAAGATCCATGACTTCACTCTCCTGGAGTACTTGGCTAGGTTTCTAATACCAGACATGTTTTCCATTTTCTTGGTTGAGTTTTAAGTTCCATTGAACAGATGTTAGTTACCATCAAGATATGAGTGCCACTATGGAAACCATAGGAATATCTTGCCATGGTAATCACTGCTGTAGTTTATAGGTACAGCTGTGTAACACTGTTGGTTGCTTGCCTACATTATAAGCCCACATAAAAACATCCAGTGCTGTGAAATCTAGTCTTCATTCAGGAGGCTTTCAGGTCAAACCCAACTTGCATTCTCTGAGGCCTGATTCTGAACTCCATGTTGGCTTCATGAAATGGAGTTTGCCTTCAAACTCTGGAATAGAACCAAAGGTAACAGTAGCAACCTAAGGGTTTTTCACGTATGTTAGACATTGTTTATGTTAAAGAGATTTTTTTCCCATGCATGGCACTGGTACTTTTATTACATAGTAGTCTATGTCCTCTGTGGGGAGCATTGGTGGCCCATGTGTCATAACTTTTAACAAACTATATGTATGTTTACATAGATACATACACATGTCTTAGAGATGTCTATTAACGACATTCTTTCTACCAGGGAATGGCCTGAACTTTCTCAAGGTCACTATAGCTATGAATTTTTCATCTTTATTCATCTTTTCAAAAAGGCAACTGTTGGTTTTTCTCTTTAAGTTGCATTTTCTTTAATGCATCATAGCTCTATTCTCTTATTATTATTTAGTCCCTAGTGTTTCTTAGTACTTACTATGTTATTTTTTATTTTTTCAAGTGCTCTGTATTATTTACTTCTGTATATAAAATTGTCTCCTATAGCCCAGGCTTGTCTCATGCTATGTAATTACAAATTGCCTTGAATACCGAGACCTGTGTCTGCTTCCTAGTGCTGAGAAGACAGTCCTGAAACTCCTTCCATGCTGGGCCTTACTGGTCAATGAGAAGATAAATTAGGCCAGTAAATGAATCTTCCAATTATTCTGGTCTTTTTTGGAGCCTTACAAATGAGGAAGTAGTTGTGTAAGAAGTGAGATAACTGATCAGTATTGGAGCTTTTGTAGTCACAGCACTGAAAAGAATGGGCAAGAAGAGAGAGGAAGCTTTCATTCTTTGACAATAGTTGGCATTAACAGTATGAAGTGAGGTAGTCAATTATAGTTGATCAATAAATGTCCTGATGGGACATTTGTGTGTTCTTGAGTGCAGGTATTCAAGAATCAGAATAAAGAACTAATCTTCTCAAGAGGAAGACATGCCTGCTCTAAATTGTATATCACATGGGTTTTGTTGTTGTTGTCGTTTTGGTTTTTTGTTTGTTTTTTTGTTTGTTTTTGCTTTTCTCTCAGGGTTGTCTGATACCTACCAGGTGAAAATTAGCTGCAGTTTCACTGACCCCACTGTAAAGGCACACGATAACAATGCCATTTGCTTTCCTAAAATCTCTCTTTAATTGTCAGCATTTTTGGCAGACTTCCTCCTGTGGACAGATGGTTCACTCTGCTGAAAGATGAGTAATGGTTTGTTAAAGCTATCCACCTCGATTTCAGGAGGAGGAGAAGGGGAAGTGATTCCTGAGTTCTGGAAGACAGAAGGTTAGCTATTAGACAACAGGTGCAAGTCTACTGACAAAGAAATCTCCGCAGATCTGGAAAAGGTGTGGCCCTGATTCTCCACATATGGACCCAAAGTTCAAGGCATGGATCCAAGGTGGCTTCACGGAGCATAGGCTTCTCCAGAGTCAGCTTCTTCCCTAAGCATGGTCCTCATTGCTTTTGTAATTAGCCAACATGCATTCATTCCTCCTGGGCGAGGAAGCACTATGCTTTGTCTCTTCAGTACCCTGTGAGCCTAAGGGAGGTGCTCATGTCGCTCAAGACTCACTGGCCAATCAGGACTTCCAGGTGAGGCCTGTAATCAGAGGAAGGGGAGGGTTCTTCCTGGCAGTTTGTTGCAGGTTCGCTTTGGAAGCTGAGCTCTCTGGAGTGTTTGGCATCCACTGGTCTGAGCTCAGCTGCTGGGTCCTCTGAAGGGATTTCAGGCGACTTCCAAAGCAGCAACATGGTGAGTGTGTGTCCGCCGCCGCCAACGTGGTGGTGGAGTAGGCGGCTGAGCAGCAGGAGCTGGTGTGGTTTGTCCTTCCTGTGCTGGACGGAAACGGGCAGCCATCAGCTGCTTGTGAGGTCCTTTGTCCTGGCCTTAGGAATGCTGAGCATACTGAGTCCCACGTGTTAGAAGTGGGATGGACTGTGCGCAAACTGCATGTGGCGACCTGGGCACTGTTAAGACTCAAATCCTGGGACAAATGGCTGAGTTGGCTATTTAACAGCTCAGAGCAGAATTAGCTACCAGGTTTCCCAGCATCGCTGAGTCCCTACCTGTTTACAGGCTAAGGCCGGCATACACTGCCCTCTAGCCCAGGACTCGGCCTTAATCCAGCTGCCCTTCTTTCTGTTATCTACCCAATTTGGTTACCTGCTCCATTTCATCTATTATTTACTGTCATAGTCTCGTGGTTTGGTGTGCCTCTCTCCTCTCCTCCCTCTCCTCACATGGCTAACAGGTGCCTTTCTATCTGTAATAAACTTGCTCCCCACCGTATCAAGGAAGAGTCATGTCACTTATTTTTTATTTTTTCATTCACCTCCCATTTCCCACTCCTCTCTTTCAAATTCATAGCCCTTTAGGCTTTAGTTGTTGTTACTGTTTGCAAATGACTGAGGGTTGCTGCAAAAATTCTCAGCTGTGAGGTAGAGATGGCTGCATTGGAAAGTGAGAAGGTAATGAAATGTATACATGCAGCACCCTGTGACTTGTAAAATAAACATGTACCCTGGGAGAGAGGAAACATTTATTAAACTACTAAGTTACGAGGCTAAGGCTCTGTCTGCCCCTGGAATGGAAGGGAAGAGCTGAGATAGTTTGTGTTGTCTGAGACACCTGATCTCTCATCCTCCAGTAGAGGATCTGCCAGAGTCCTGAGGCCCAAATGCTTGGTGCAAGCAAATTATGATGGACTGTGCGGAAACTTCACATCCTGGAAGGAGGAACAGTACAAAGTACCTTGCAGAGTCTTTCCAAGATTCTTCTCTGGTTCTTCTATTTTGATCATATATCCAGAACCACAAGGTATGCCAGGAGAGACCAGGGAGTTCACTGTTGCCAGTCCTGGTCTTCTGAGCTAGAGATCCCCATGTGTTAGAAGTGTGATGGACTGTGAGCCAGTATGTATGTGGTGCCCTGGCCAGAGGCCCTTGCCTTGTCAGCCTTTTTGAGTGTGGCTTCCATGGAGAGGAGGAGACTCTACAGCTCTGTCCTGTAAAGGGGACTTTCCTTCTCCTCTTATTGTTGTCCTTGAGGTTTAGCACTGTCTTCTGTGTGTCTTTCCAGGTCTGTGTATGTCACTCAGGAAGACCTTTTCTTGTAGCATCCATTTTTGTGCAGATTTCATGATTTCCTTGTTTTTAATTGCTGGGTAGTGTTCTATTGTGTAAATATTATCAGTTTCATTACCCATTCTTTGGTTGAGAGGCATATAGGTTGTTTCCAGTTACTGGTTACTAGAAATAAAGCTGCTATGAACATGGTTGTGGAAATGTCCTTGTTGGATGGTGGAGCAATTTTCATGTGTATTCCCTGGAGTGGTATAGCTGGGTCTTTACATATGTCTTTTCCCAGTTTCTGAGAAAATGCCACACTGATTTCCAAAATGGTTGTACAAGTTGGCTCCCCCACCAGCAATGCAGGAGTCTTCCCCTTTCTGTGCATCCTTGCCAGCATGTGTTGTCACATCAGATTTTGATCTTGGTTATTCTGACAGGTGTAAGATGGAGTCTCAAAGTTAATTTTGATTTGCATTTCCCTGATGAGTAAGGATGTTGAGCATTTGTTTAAGTGCTTATGCACCATTCAAGAATTCTCTACTGAGAGTTCTCTATCCCTGTATCCCATTAATAATAGGATTATTTGGTTTGTTGCTGTTTAATTTCTTGAAATCTTTAATATAATTCTGGAAATTAGCCCTTTGTCAGACGGAGGATTGGTGAAGACCTTTTCCCAATCTGTAGATGGCCATCTCCTGGTTATAATAGTGCCCATTGCTTTATAAAAGCTTTTGAGATTCAAAATGTTCCATTTATTACTTGTAGATCTTAGAGTCTGCACTGCAGGTATTCTGTTCAGGAAGTTGTCTCTTGAACCAGTAAGTTCAAGGGTTTTACCCACTTTCTGCTCTGGCAGATTTTGGGAATCTGGCTTTATGTTTAAGTTGTTGATCCACTTGGTCCTGAGTTTTGTGCAGGGTGAGGAATATGGATCTGTTTGCATTTTTCTACATGTGGACATGTATTTGAAGCAGCACAATTTCCTGAAGATGCTGTCTTTTTCCATTTTATGGTTTTGATTCCTTTGTCCAAAAGCATTTTTGCATAGGTGTGTTGGTTTATTTCTGGGTCTGATTTGTTTCCATTGATCACCCCAGCCTACTTCTATGCCAGTACCATGCAGTTTTTATTACTATTACTCTTAGTATATCTTGAAGTCAGGTATGGAGATACCTCCAGTAGTTCATCTCCAGACTTTGGAGCAGTCTTACCTAAGATGAAATATTTCCAGCAGAACCCAAATGGGTTCTGGCTTTCAGAGGTATCCACACAGTAGTGGGTATTTCTATGTAAGGACACAGGCACAGGTGACCTGAGGTTGAGGCATGGGATTTTTTTTTTTTTTTTGGTATCAAAACTATTGCTTTGGAAAAAAAGTGAGCAGGAATGCCACAATTTTGCTATAGAAAGAACACAAAATGTGACATGAGTTTTTTTTTTTTTTTTTAACTAGTAATTATATTTTATATTACTGAGAGCAAAACTGTAAGCTTTCCTTTTTCAAATACCTACTTTATTCTTGGTTCTTAAATACCTCTACCTCCCTTCCACTCACTACCCCTAGTTAGGAGAGAAAACAGTTAGTACAGAGAAGGAATGCAGATCTCCAGCTACTTAAAGATGATTAGGGTCATTGAGATCTTTAGTGCAATAACTGTCTCAGTTGTGTGGATTCCAGAAGCCCACTGAAAAAGCAAACAACAAATGGCACTGTTTGTTTAAATCTCTTTGATTTGGGTTTATTGGAAGAGGAGCCAGTGCTCCTAACCTGAGCCATCCCTTCAGCACTTTATTTGGATTCTTAAAGCTATACCTCCCTTACAACCCTTTTTCCTTTTAAAACCCCTAATTGGTAAAGGAGAGAGAATGCTAGAGGGGAAAGAATTATAAGTCTTTTTAACTGCATCCTGTGGATTAGGGTGGTCAGGATCTTTAGGGCAATACCTCTTAGTCACCAGGATATCCAGCAGCCCAACAAACCAGCAATGACAAACACAGTAGCAGTGTGGGTGAACAGGATCAGGAAGAGCAGCATCTTCTTTCTTCTTCAAAGATCCAGGGCCCTCTCATGGCTCTGCATGTGTACACTCTCCAGGAGACTCAGAACTAATTTATGTGCAGGTGGCAAAACCACAGGCCTGCTAGGGCGAGAGACAATCATAAGGAACGGCTGTGGACAAACTGAAGCAGCCTCATGCTCCACACCTAGAGTTAAAGAAAAACACACTCACATAACATGAGTGGGATTTTAAAGAAACAAAAAATTTTAATACAGTTGCTGTTTCTATAATTTTGGATATTTCCTCTCTGTCTTTAATTTTGTTTAGGTAAGGGTTTGTTTATCTTGTTTGTTTTTCACAAAGTACCAACCCTTTGTTTCATTGTTTCTTTATCTTCTCTTTCTATTTTTTGGATTATAGGTCGAAGTGCTCTCTTGTTGTGTGCGAGTTTTGTTCTCGGTATTCTGTTAGGGCTCTCAAGTTTCAGAAAGTGTTTTGGTGGAGTGTTCCTTTTTTAATGACCTGCTTGGCTAGTGTGTTCACAGTGTTAGGCTTGCTGGGATGGTATGGAGTGGATGGTGCCACATGTGTTCTTTTCATCACTAGGCAAGATCCTGAGAATTGAGTGTGCTTTAACAAAGACAGTGGAGAAGATCCCTGGTACACTGCCCTGGTCTCTATCCAAGCATGGCCTATAGTTGACCTGAAGACTTGGGAGTGGGATCCTGGAAGTAGAACAGAGAGTGGGGTGTGTAATCCACAGGAGACTTGGACACAGGAAAGGAGCTGCCACTGCTGGTCTTTTGGAGTGCTAGAGGCATAGAGAATTGAGTCTTCAGTAACAGAGAGTGGAAAAGGTCCACAGAATCAAGTAGGAGAATATCATTGAACATTTATTTCTTGTCTGTGTGCTTCTTTGGAGGAAGGTATAAAGGTTTTGAAGGAGGAACCTGTCTAGATTCCTTACTGGGGATTGGATTTGAGTGTCTATGATCTCAAACCATTTCCTTTTGTTTCTATCTGTGTTGTGATTGAAACTGATCATTCTGTTTCCTTTTCATGCTCATGTGGGCTTCATCATTATCCAGTCTATCTCTAAATCACAAGAAAAGAGTCAAAGAAATTGCTATTCATTGCTAAGCTATTTTGGTATCCTGAGTTTTTTACATTTTCAATTTTGTTGTTTTAAAGATCAAGGTTTCTGTATAGATTTGGCTGTCCTGGATGTTGGTATGCAATCCAGCCCTATTCTCTATCCTGCTCAGCAACTGGTTATAGCTGCTTTATTGATGTATCAGTGGATCACTGGGGAGCAAAGTTGATACAACATTAAGACAGGAGATTCTCAGAACAAGGCTTCCAACCACAAAAGAGGATAATCAGCGTTTTAATTACACAATAACCTTACCCTACCGAAAACATTGGTGAGAAACTTGTGAGCTTCACATAACTCTTTTTATATTTTCATATACAATGCAGGGAATAATTATCATTTTACTCAGTTCATGCACTGTTAAACAGCTAGTATTTTCACCAAGTGATGAATACTTTTTAATTAGTTTTGCCTAGTATTACAGATTGCTTTTTACACATACACTTAATATTCACCATTATAACAATTATATTGCATTGAATTCTACTTTAATGACAATCTTTTTAAAACATAGTCATTATATTCATGGTTCTTGATCTTAACATTAGAGTTGATTTTTATGTCTTCCATGGTATAGAATTTTACGTTTTATATTTACATATGACATATTTATAAATAATGCTATATTTATGCTCATATATATATATATATATATATATATATATATATATAGAGAGAGAGAGAGAGAGAGAGAGAGAGAGAGAGCCTGGTTATTGTGCAATATGTTGTTATGACATTTCAACTAATTTTATGTTTCAATGATTTTCAATGGATACAGAGAAGTAGATAGAATGTATAAATTAGAATTAGGTCAATAGTTGTGGTTCATTAAGTTGAATGCTGTAGGTTCTTTTCTAAGATCCATGACTTCACTCTCCTGGAGTACTTGGCTAGGTTTCTTATACCAGATATGATTTCCATTTTCTTGATTGGGCCTCAGTTCAACTGAACAGGTGTTAGTTACCATCAAGATATGAGTGTCGCTATGGAAACCATAGGGATATCTTGCCATGGTAATCACTGCTGTATTTTATAGGTACAGCTGTGTAACACTATTGGTTGCTTGCCTACATTATAAGCCCACATAAAAACATCCAGTGCTTTTGTAGTCACAGCAATGAAAAGGATGGGCAAGAAGAGGGAGGAAGCTTTCATGCTTTGACAGTAGTTGACATTAACAATATGAAGTGAGGTAGTCAGTTATAAATGATCAGTAAATGTCCTGATTGGACATTCGTGTGTTTTAGTGCACAGGCATTCAAGAATCAGAATAAAGAACTAATCTTCTCAAGAGGAAGACATGCCTCCTCTAAATTGTATATTACCTTGGGTTTTTGTTGTTGTTTTGGTTTTTTGTATGTTTGTTTGTTTTTGCTTTTCTCCAAGAATTGTCTGATACCCACCAGGTGAAAAGTAGCTGCAGTTTCACTGGACCCCACTGAGAACTCACACAATAACAATGTCATTTGCTTTCCTAAAACCTTTCTTTAATTGTCAGCATTTTTGGCAGCCTTCCTCCTGTGGACAGATTGTTTACTCCACTGCAAGTTGAATAATGGGTTGTTCAAGCCATCCCACTTGATTCCAGGAGGAGGGGAAATATTTGCTGAGTGCTGGAAAACAGAAGGGTAGGCTATTAGACATCAGGCACAAGTCTACTGACAAGGAAATCTCTGCAGATCTAGAAAAGGTGTGGCCCTGAGTCTCCCCATATAAACCAAAAGTTCAAGTCATGGATCCAAAGTCCCTGCCCTGAGCATAGCTTCCTCCCTAAGCCAGGCCCTCATTGCTTTTTTAATTAACAAGCATGCATTCATTCCTCCTGGACCAGGAAGCACTATTCTTTGTCTCTTCAGTACACTGTGAGCCTAGGGGAGGTGCTCATGTCGCTCCAGACCAATCAGGACTTCTAGGCGAGGCCTGTAATCAGAGGAAGGGGAGGGTTTTTCCTGGCGGTTTGTTGCAGGATCGGTTTGGAAGCTGAGCATTCCGGAGGGTTTGGCATGCAGTGGTCTGAGCTCAGCTACTGGGTCCTGTGAGGGAATTTCAGGCGACTTCCAAAGAGGCAACATGGTGAGTGTGTGGCCACCACCTCCAACGTGGTGGTGGAGTAGGAGGCTGAGCAGCAGGAGCTGGTGTGGTTTGTCCTTCCTGTGCTGGATGGAAACCGGCAGCCATCAGCTGCTTGTGAGGTCCTTTGTCCTGGCCTTAGGAATGCTCAACTGTCTGAGTCCCACGTGTTAGAAGTGGGATGGACTGTGAGCAGACTGGATGTGACGACCTGGGCACTGTTAAGACTCAAATCCTGGGACAAATGGCTGAGGTGCCTATTTAACATTTCAGGGCAGAATTAGCTACCAGGTTTGCCCCACATCTCTGAGTCCCTAACTTTTTACAGGCTATGGCTGGCATACACTGACTTGTAGCCCAGGGCTCGGGCCCTTAACCCAGCTGCCCTTCTTTCTGTTATCTACGCAATTTGGTTACCTACTCTCTTTCATCTATGATTTACTGTCACAGTCTCATGATTTGGCGTGAACCTCTCCTCTCCTCCCTCTCCTCACATGGCTCACAGGTTCCTTTCTATCTATAATAAACTTTCTCCCTACCATACCTAGGAAGAGTCATGTCACTTAATTTTGATTTTTCATTCAACTCCCATTTGCCACTCCTTTCTTTTTTCAAATTCTAAGCTCCTTTAGGCTTCAGTTGTTGTTACTGTTTGCATTTGAC
>JAEOAE010000301.1:0-39815 GCA_036365155.1 Meriones psammophilus
GCCCAAATGCTTAGACTTGCAGGGTCCTAACCATATTTAGATTGTTGAAATCATACACCGGGAGACTGGAGCTCAAAGGAACTTAAGGCAGATGGCACACACAGAGTGCAAGATCTGTTCTAGCCACGTTCCTCCTTGAGCATCAGCCAGAGCTGAATGAATGACCTCGTTAAAGTAGGCAAAGACTGCTCCTGGCTTCTGCCCCTTCTCCTTGCCCGATCATCAGAAGCCATGCCTTAGACTCTCCCCTCAAACTCCTTGTGTTCCAACACAGGTGCTTACTGTGAGCTAAGCAGTGGAATTTGGGTAGAACGCAAGGCCAACTGTTTCTGGAAAGGCTGCTTTAGGGTGGGGTATGGGAACATTCGCAGGAGGAAGGAAGGGTTTCACAGTTGGGAAGCAGAAGAGCGTTCCACGGTTTGGCCTGTAATTGGAGGCCTCGAGGAGTGGGTGGGGCCTCAGGTCGGTATTTAGCGTGAGCAGCGGACCCTTTACGCATTTGCCATAGTCTGCACTTTCCTGGGTGTTGTTCTCAGTACACACTGGAGAGGAAGAACTCCTGTCAAAGTGTCCTCGGCAGGATGGAAGATCAGGCAGATGTGGGTGGCTGCAGTAAGACAAAGACATCCCGTCAAAAGACTGTTTGGCAGGCCAAGCAGAAGGAGGTCTTGCTCTCAGTTTTTCGCCAAGACACCTTACCCGAGCTTCAGGACCAGGCAGGAACTGGCCAGGGAATTCGAGTTCCAGAGTCCTCCATCCGCGTGTGGTTTCAAAACCGCAGAACTAGAACTGGCATGTCGAGGAAGACCTCAAAGCAGACCACCGCAGGCTCCAGCCATGAAGCCTCCCAACAGCCTCCTGAAAAGCTTGTCGCCAGGGTACAACAAGCAAGAGGCCTGCCCTCAGAATGGAGAAGGCCTCGAACGCGGCTTAGTCCAGCACAGATCAGCATGCTAGTGCAAGCTTTTGAGATCTCTCCATCTCCAGACTATGCCACGAGGGTGCAACTGGCCCTGAGTACAGGTTTGCCTGAGGACACCGTCCACATATGGTTCCAGAACAGAAAGGCCACGCTGGAGGGAGCACAGCTAAAGGTGAGGACCTGCCTGCCTCTCCTGGCCCGGAAAGGGCTCCTGGAGCATTGTGTTGCATTGAGCAGGAGGCTTCCCGGGACAGCTTGTTGACACCGGGTTCTGCAGGAGGCCAGTGTACAGAAGCCTTGATGTCAAGACCCGAGCTCACCTTCTTCACAGAGGCCTACCCAGAATCCAGCGACTCCTGCCCTGTCCAGCAATTCCTGGAGCAACAGGTGAGAACAGTGGAAGAGGAACAGGGACCAGCCGCTCTGGACCCAGATGTACCATGGGAGCAGATCGAACCAACACTCGAGGCTCCTCTCACAGAAGAAGATTATCAGGCTCTGTTGGACGATATTTGACCGCATTGAGAACGCCCAGAAGTGGGACTGTAAAACCCCGTTGCCTGGACCCTAACCTGACAATTGTCTCAGAGACTCCAGCTAGAAATGAGCTTGGACAGATGCTCAGACTTGCACCTAAGAAAGGTGCAGAGCTCTAGGGATCCTGAGTAAGTGTTGGGGAAAAGATGGAATGCCCTGGAGGTGCGAGGAACCTCACAAGAAGACCAACAGAAACAGCTGAGTCAGCCCCCAGGGGGCTTGCAGAGACTGAGCCATCAAATAAGGAGCATGCTTGGTCTCGACCTCGGGACTCTGCACATATGTGAATCCTTGGGCTTAATGTGGGTTGCCCTACGAGGGAGGTGTTTTGTGGAGTGGCTCAACGGCGATGCAGAGTTGTTTCTAACCTGGACGGTTTTTGAAGGACAGTTCTATCATGTTAGCTTCAATGATGATCAGGATAAATATGTAATTTGTCTGCTATTGTACTCTGCGTCATTAAATTATTTTTAGGCATTACTAGGACCTGGTTATTCTTTTCATTTGGAAATTAATATCAAGAGGAGATAGGATTATCTTTCAAGCTGAAAAGACGTGTGATCATGAGTCTTGGTTTTTAACTTGACTGCATGTGGAATTAAGCAAAACACCCAAATTAAGGACACAATTGTGAAGCACTCTTCCTTATTTGAAGTAGTCTTCTCGACTTCTCTTCTGAATCTGTAAGGCTGAAAAACACACCTTTAATCTGTATCTTCATACTGCAAAACCCACCACTCACCTTTGCCTCATCTTACTGGAAACCTATACAAGGACATAGAAGAAGGAATGTTTTACTCTTTGCCTGTTCCCTTTTGCTTTGGTAGCAAGTCTATTTCTTCATTGACTATAGAACCTTCTTCTTGAGGATTTCCGTGTATATGAAGGTGAGTTGAGGCAACCAGCCTCATGGACTAAGCCACTGATACATTCCTCGATTTTCCATTTTTAGCCATCCACTGTTGAATTAATTGACTCACAGATTGTAAATCATTCTCATAAATCCTTTCCTATAAAGAGAGTTAGAGGGAAAATAAACTATGCATATAATCATCTTTCACATAGAACTACCAAATTTTCTGATTTAATAATGTCATGTAATTTATTCAGAAATCACTTAAACAATAGTAACTGACATATGAGGAGTTATAGAAAAAAATATTCATCATCATGAAAAGTCAAAATGCTACATAAATTTTTGGGTATATTAATGGACCAGGAGTTAACTTTTTTGATGCAGTTGCATTCTAAAATATCATAATTGAATTACAAGTATTTTAATTTTTGCAGCATTTATATATAGTTTATTTTTACCTCAAATTAGTCCCTTCTTTGTCTTAATTCCCTCAACACACATTAAAGTGTGTTTATTTTTCATTTTCATAGGTTCTGAGATTCTATTTTATATGGGGATGACATCATGAAAATTAACTGTTCTAAGCATGACACTGCTAATACCAAAACATCATTCAACTAATAAGTAGACCCAACAGAATCACACTAGAATTCTCAGCAGAGATTATAAAATCCAGAAGTGTTTGGATGGATATCATGCAGAAACTAAGAGACCACCGATGCCAACCCAGACTACTATACCCAGGATATATGCAGCCATCCAGCCCTACAGAACATACTAGAAGGAAAACCCTAACCCAATAATATTAAATACACTCCAGAAAACACATTGAGGCCCACACCATGAGGCGAAGTCCATGCCTGACACTGCCTGGATGACCATGAACCATAGTCAAGATAACCTAGAGACACACAATATCTGTAAACATGACAGGCAACACATGTCAATGAAAGATACTCTGCTATAATCTTAGATGAGTGCCTAGCCCAGTTGTCATCAGAGAGACATCACCCGGCGTCTGATGGGAACAGATGCAGAGACCCATAGCCAAAGACAATGATGTACCCAGGGGAACCCCACAAATGAGGGAATACGTTATTGTAGGAACCAGAGATATCAAGGACACAGCAAGAGCATGGCCCACTGAGTCAATTGGGCTCATAGGGGATCACAGAGACTGAAGGACAAAAACATAAACATTCTATGAGTCTTGTGAGCTAGGTTGTTAGCATACACCTTATGATCATTATCCTGATGTTGCTGAGGGACTTCCAACAGTGAGAATGGGGGTGTCTCTCACTCTTTTTCCTGCTCTAGCTGCACTTTCTCTCCTCGTGTATTGCTTTGACCAACTCTGATGTGAGGGATTATTCCTAGTCTTTTTGTAACTTGTTAGGCCATCCGATTTTTTTTTTCATTGAAAATAATGAAGCAGTGGATCTGAAGGAGATTTGAGCTGGGCAGAGTAGAGGTGGATAGATTGTGGCTGGGAGGAGTGGAAGAACAGGAAACTGCAATTCGGATGTAGTACATGAAACAACAACAAAAATAAAATGCTACAACAAAATAAACTATCAGCAGCTAGGCCTCATGGTGAGCACCTGCAGTCCTAGCACTCAGGAAGTTTAAGGTAGGTGGATCTCTGTGAGTTCAAGCACAGGCTGTTCTATAAAGAGAGTCCGGGACAGCCAAAATTATTCAGAAAAATCCTGTCTTCAAACAAAAGAAATCTGTCAGCATTTTGTGTTTCATCTTTACAACTTTGTTTTATGCCCCACTTTTTTAATTTTTATTTTTAATATTAGATACAGCTTGTTAACTTTGTATCCCAGCTGTAGCCCAGTTCCTCATCACCTCCCTATCCCACCTTCCTTCCCTCATCTCCTCCCTACCCCTTTCCAAGTCCGCTGATAGGGGAGGGCCTCCTCCTGTTCCAACTGACCCTTGCTTATCAGGTATCATCAGGACTGGCTGCAATGTCCTCCTCTGTGGCCTAGCAAGTCTGATCTTTCCTTGGGGGAGAGGTCAATGAGCCAGCCATTGAGTTCATGTCCGAAATAGTCCTTGTTCCACTTAGTATGGTAACCAATTGGATGCAGAGCTAACATGAACTACATTTGAGCAGGGGTGCTAGGTTCTATGCATACATGGTCCTTGGTTGGAGATACAGTCTCATAAAAGACCCCTGTGCTCTGATATATTTGATCCTTGTGGAGTTCCTGTCCTCTCCAGGTCGTACTAACTCCGCCTTCTTTCATATGATTCCCTGTGCTCTGCCCAACGTTTGCTTATGAGTCTCAGCATCTACTTTGATACACTGCTAGGTAGAATCTTTCCCAGGTCCTCTGTGGTAAGCTTCTGTCCTGTTGTTTTCTCCTATGTCCATCCCATTTGTCTTTCTAAGTGAGGATTGATCATCTTAACCCAGGTCCTCTTTCTCATTTATCTTCTTTAGGTGTATAGATTTTAGTATGTTTATCCTATCTTATAGGTCTAGCATCCACTTAAAAGTGAGTGTATACCGTGTATGTCTTTCTGATTCTGGGATACCTCACTCTGGATCATCTTTTCTAGATTGTTTGTTTCTTCATGTTTACATTTCATGACTTCTTTGAATGGTCTACCTATAAACCTGTCTGTTGCGTAGCTGGTAAAGATGTTTCCCATTTTAGAAGCTGCTTCATCATTAAGGAATGGATTGCAAAAGCTTTTTAGTTCCATGTTGTAAGACCTGGAGTCTCACTGCTCAGGAGCTCAGGATTGTGCCCTTCCAAGGAACACTTACTGACCACAACTTGATGCAAAAGCAAGAGTTTTATTCAAATCGTGATAGGGTTGCCCCTCTAAAGACAGGAGACGACCCCGAGCATGCAAAGCACAGGGTTTTATACTTAAAAATCTGGCCACCTTTGCTCTATACATTGATTGGTCAGCAAGAATAGCATGAAGATAGTTTACAGCTAGTTGTTTGCAGTTTTTGGCCGTTTGTGAGTTTTCTCAAAACAATTCACCCTGCCCTTATTTAAAAAAAATAAAATAAACTATCTCAGAGCAGTTCATCCTGCCCTTTGAGAGCTATCTTCCTCTGGCTTAAATTGAAGGCTATCTCAGAGCAGTTCATCCTACTGTTCGAGAGCTATGTGCCTCTGGCTTTAATTCAAGGATGGGAATAGTCACAGCTGTTTTACTTTTACAGTTGTTTTCATTCTTGGGTGGGCTCTCAGATGGAAATGAAGAGAGACAGAGAAGGAGAGAGCAGGGCATGATAGGGGGAAGAGAGAGAGAGAGGGGGGCACCACAACAGAGAAAGGGGGAGGTCAAGAAGGCAATAGCAAGAGGGCTAGAGAGGCCAAGAGAGAGACAAAGTGGGCAGGCAGATCCTTTTAAGGAGCAAAGTAACCACACCTGCCCTCCCTGGCTGTCGACACATAATGACATCACAGGTTGCTAGGAAAGACAGAAGCAGGTGCCTAAATACTTAGTGTTGGCATAGGCCTTTAATCCCAGCACTCTGCCAGGCAGAAGCAGGCCAGTCTCTGTGAGTTCAAGGTCAGGCTGGTCTACAGATCTAGTCCAAGATAGCCAAGGCTAAAAGGAGAAACCCTCTCTCAAAATACCAAAATATTAATATGTATAATTAATATATTCTCACTAAATATAGTAATATAAACCAATATATTTAATAAATATGTTATATATTAATATATACATTTTGTTTTAATCATATGTATATGTTTCAATTTATGTTTTAATCATATAGATATATGATTGAAATAAAAAATCTGAGCCAGGCTTTGTGGCACATATCTCTAATCCCGTCTCTCCAGGAGACACAAGCATGCTGCTTTGTTAGTTCAGTGTCACCCTGGTCTACAAAGCAAGTCCAGGACATGCACGGCTAGAGAGAAACATTGTCTAAAAAAACACGCTATATATGTCTGAAATCACACAGTGTGACTAGGCTACAAGAAAGTCTTGTCAGGCCTGGTGACACACATCCATAGTCCCAGCACTTGAGAAGCAGATGAAGGTAGGTCTCTGTGAGTGCAAAGTCATCCTGGTTTACAAAGAGATTCCTGGATTGGCAATGATGCACTGAGACACCATGTCGCAAAAATAAAACATTAAATTAAATTAAAAAAATCAAAGCCTGGACTGTTGGCAAATGCCTCTAAGACTAGCACTATGACTGACAGAGGGAAATTTATCTGTGTTAGTTAAAGGCCTGCCTGGTCTAGAAGGGATGACAGGTCAGTCAAGGCCATACAGAAAATCTCTTTTTCAAAAAACAACATCCAGGGATGTAAACAAAAAAACTTCTAGTATCTGAAGGTTGTTTCTTTTTTTCACTTTTTAAAAATTTATGTTTTTGTAAATTACAGTTTATTTACATTGTATCCACGCTGTGGCTGCATCCTTCATCCCCTCCTTTAATCAACCTTCTAACTTCCTCCCATTTCTCTCCCCAAGTTCACTGATAGGGTACGTCCTCCTCCACTTCCATCTGACCCTAGCCTATGAGATCTCATCAGAACTGGCTGCATTGTCCTCCTCTGTGGCCTGCTCCCCCATCAAGGGGAGGTGACCAAAGAGCCAGACACTGAGTTCATATCAGAGACAGTTCCTGTTCCCATTACTAGGAAACTAACTTGGAGACTGAGCTGCTATGGAATATATATAGTCAGGAGTTGAAGAGGTTCAAGGTTATCTCCATGCATGGTCTTTGGTTGGAGTATCAGCCCCCCAAAATGCTCCTGTGCCCAGTGTTTTTTCATCTGTTGCTCTCCTTGTGGAACTCCTGCCCCCCTCAAAAGTCTTCCTTAGTCATCAGGGAAATGCAAATCAAAATGAACCGGGATATCACATTACACCTATCAGAATGGAAAACATCAAAAACTCAAATGACAACACATGCTGAGAGGATGTGCGAAAGGGGAACACTCCTCCACTTCTGGTGGTAATGTAAACTTGTACAACCACTTTGAAATCAATGTGGTAATTTCTCAGAAAATTAGGAAGAGTGTTACCTCAAGATCCAGCTATATAACTCCTAGGCATATATCCAAAATTTGATCAAGTGTACAACAAGGACATTTGCTTGACCATGTTTGTAGCTGCTTTCTTTGTAATAGGCAGAAGCTGGAAACACCCAGGTGCCAGTCAGTTGAGGAGTGGATATAGAAATTGTGGTACATTTACACAAGGGAATACTACTCAGTATTTAAAAATAAGGAAATCATGAAATTGGCAGGCAAATGGTGGGATCTAGAAAAGATCATCCTGAGTGAGGTATCCTAGAAGCAGAAAGACACACAGGGTATATACTCACTCATAAGTGGGTATTAGACATATAATATAGGATAAACGTGCTAATATCTGTACACCCTAAGAATCTAATCATGAAAAGAAACATGGCCTTGGATGAAGTAAATTATTTACCATGTTCACGTATAATGTAGTGGAAGAGGTCACCAATTGTGGTTGTGTTCTATATTTTGAACCAATGGAGTAGCTTTTGAAGTTTGCTGTATATGTATCAAATCCAATCACAGAAGTTTATTAGGTCATTCTGATATTCTTTCTGTGGCTGCTGTTGATCTAGTGGATCTAATCACACTTGGTGATAGGTATTTTTCTGCTGCAAAGTATAGAATGGGATCTCCATCATCTATGTGATCCATTGCTTATTTTTATCAGGTAGTGTGTGATCCTGCTTTTCAAGGAAGGGTCTCTGAGAAAGCATGGTGCTTTTTTGTTTTCATTTTCACAAATACCTTTAAGATGTTTTTTCAAGCCTGATTTGGATGTCAGTAATTAGGCAAAGCTACATTTGAAGTCTTGATTATCATATGTCAGCCTTGTCAGTACAAGTCCACCGGTGGAAGATGTTCCCCCCAACGTTTTCTATTTTTACCAACATTAATGTTAAAATGCTTAATCGTGTGTATGTAGGTATGTATGACTGTATGTATGTATATCTATATCTATATGTATGTATGTACTGTTTGATGTTCCATCCTTCATGGTTCCATTATTTACTATATGACACATAATGTTGAAGTACTGCCTTCTGAGAGAATTATCTAGAGGAGCTAAATAATGTAACAGCAATGATATTTATTTCAAAAAGCATGTTGTGTGTGTGTAATGTTACTATGGGTTCTTAGGCCATGACAGATGTAGCTTTGTGGGGTTTATTTTGGTCATTGTTATATGATGTTCAAAGTCATGTTGACAGTTTTGTTTACTACAGACATTCCCCACTGAGTTCATTGATACTCAAATAAACTTTATTGAAATATTACATCAGTAAAATATTGTCTTCTATCCAGATTATAAACCTATTGTCATATAAGGAATAATAAATGTTATGTCCAAATTAAAATGATATAATGCTGTTTTTTTTTGAATGTGTTAGTTCATTCTTAGGAGTAAAGACTTGTTCATAACACTGTGTCAGATCTACAAGTGAATGTCAGAGAATTGTCTCAGTGGGCATAATTGGTTGTTTCTAAGCTGGATGATTTGAGCTCAATTTCTGGGTAGCCAATATTACTCCTATAGAATTTTTCTAGTATTTCTATACTTGGGACTTTGTATATGCAAATTCACACACCAGTACATACATAAATAATTTGTAAACCTAAATAATGACCATTTTTTTCGCTGGTCAAAAGACTCTTTTGGTTTCATGTCAAAAACTCATAAGTGGGATGTAAACAGATAGTAAAAGGCAATAAGTTGTCCTTTCACTGGAACGTACATACTCAAACATTTTTCAATGTATAAAATTAAAGCAAAGGAGAAAACTCACTTATTGACAACATCAGAAATGATTTGCAATTGTCAATAAATGTAGAATTTGAAGACTTATTACCGTTCATTAAAAGAAAAATGGTACCTTTGTACATCTTATTTTTTCCTTTCATTCCTTGATTCAAGAATAGGTCATTAAAAATATCTTAGCTTGCCTCAAAGGTGCATCCCTTTCATGCTAGACCTGGGAGTCCATGGCAAGCTAATCTTTCTGAGACTGTGGTCAGCTTGATCCACAGAGGGAGTTCTCTTTTGTATTTGTGCATTCATTCATTCATTTGTTTGTTTTTAGACAGAATTTCCTTGTGTAGCCTTGGATGTCCTAGACTCACTTTGTAGACCTGGCTAGACTCAAATTCAGGTCTCTTCTTCCCTGAGTGCTAGGATTACAGGTATATGCCACCATGCCCAGCTCCAAAGATTGAGTTCTAAAACATGCATGGCTATGTAGAAATATCATGTATTTATATGATCCCCCAAAATGTACTCTGGATCTCAAACTATAGGTCCCCCCCCCCGCAGGGATAGTCCACAGAGCTGGGTCCTGGTACTGTTCCTGGTCCTGGTCCTCAGAGCCTAGCTCTTGGCCCAGCTGTGGGCCCCAAAAGTCTGCTGTCAAGCTCTAACCCTGTTGGGCTTTTTTCTGGGGCTCAATCTATCCCAGTAGACCCCTGGACACCAACTACACACCTGGCTGCATCTTCTATAGACGGATGCACATGCCCAACTCGCAGGAAACTCTCAACAAAAACAGGCTCCATACACCTTGGCTCATCAAGGACCACAGCCCAGGAATGGCTCCACCCACTGTGGGCAGATGGGGAGGCCCCATCTCTGAATACATCACTTAAGTTGAGTAAGCAACACCTTTTTAATAATAATATGAAACCAACAACAATAACGCAAGAGTGAAAAACAGCAATTTAAAAATATACAAAATTAAGGGAATCTTTTCTCTAAGGGGAGCAGGAGCTGGGTGCAGCTCTGCTGGCAATTGTACCAACTATATACCTCAGGCAGTGAAGACAGGGGATTGATGGCCCCAAGTGCACCACAGTGGAGAGAAACAGTAGCTCATCCGCCAAGTTCACAAGGGCCTGTGCGTCCTCTGATGCTAAAGCCAGAGGTTGCACTGGTACAGCTTCTGGCAAGACTGGGGGTCCCACAGCCATGGGATCCAGGAGCTCAGCATCCTCTTGGGGCTTAGCATCTGCCCTGAAGCCGGTCTCCATGTCTCCCGTGCCCCAAGGACTCCTGTATGTGCTGCTCTGCTGTCAAGGACCCAAGGATCTGAGCACAGAAGGAAGTGAGCTGTCAGCAGGGTTAGGGGGCGCCTGAAGGCACCCAAAATGTGGTGACTTGGCACAAGATGACTTCTCCTTGCCAGGGAAGGCGCAGTCTGCTCTCCTTCCTGCAGGATGGTCGAGATGACTGGCGTCCAGCTCTGCCCTACTGGCCAGAGCTTCAGGACACTTTCCCAGTGAGACCTAAGGATGGAACCCACTGCAGGTTCTCCAGACACCTCCCGGGCTCCTCCTACTCCTCCTCTTACTTCTCCTGCTCTTCCTCTTCCTCCCCCTCGGGCTTCATCCTCCTGACCTTCTGCTCCTCCATTGCCTGAAGGTTCTCCCCGGCCTGGCGGTCCAACTCTGCAGTGAGCACATGGATCCTGGCATTGTCCAGCAGCCGCCTCATGATGGTCAGGTCCGGGACCCCACAGATATCCTGGAGGAATCTCTGTAGCCACTGGGACAGGAACGAGAAGATGACCCTGTGGGCAAGAGCAGGACAGAGGGACTTGAGGGGTCGGGAGCCTGGCCTTGTTTCTGGGCTGTGGGGTGGGTAGCATGGGTGTTCACCACCAGGGACCTTCCTCTCCTGTTCCTCCTTCTGCTGCTCAAAACCCAGGAGCCCGGTGGGAGACCTCTGTCCTCCACCAGCCGGCGAGGAGTTCTTGGGACAGTCCCTAGGGCAAGAACCCCAATGGTGAGGCTTCTGGCCATTATTGGTCCTCCATCCTGGCCGTCCCCAAATGCTCCTCCCCATTTACCTCCCCCTCCCGACCAAGCTCACTCACATCCTTGTTTTCTGGTCCTCCTCACATTTGGGCCTGAAGGATCTATACCTATGACAGTCCACAGGATGTCACCCTAAGGCCTGTGGCCACAACCCACCTAGATGTCTAGAGGGAGACATTTGAATCTTCCCAGGAAGGGGTTTGGGGGTGCTGGGGCTTCCATCCATCCCAAACAACACAGATGGGGTCCAGAATCCTTTACCCAAAGGATGCTCAGGGCTCGAGAAAGGGTGGTGTGTGACACTCCCTGGGAAGGTGAATGGCACCTGCTAGAGCCCCACCCCTGCCCCAATGGTCCATGTATGGCTATGTCACTTTAAAGGGCCAGGCCCGGAACCTAGGCTGCTGCGACACAGTCGTCTGGTTCTGTGAGGGCACAGGCCCTAGAAAACAGCAGGAGGAGGTCTGAGGCTGGATCCCTGGTGGAGCGCTTTGACTGCCTTTTCAGGATCAGGTCCAGAAAACCATTCCAACGGTCACAAACTTTGGATAAAGGGCCAGAAATAGTGGTGGGCAAATAGGGGGATCATCTGCTCCCACGAAGTTCACGCCATCATTGCTGAGAAATGGGGATACCATGCAGGAAGGCTAGCTTCCTTTCACTCTGAGGAAGGACCACGGCAGGAGGAAGGCTTGAAGTTTGCAAACCCCGAGGGGCACCAACGACCCCTTTCCCTACACTGAAGAGGGAAGCGGGCATGAAACGTGTTCCTCAGTGACCCAACAGGAACATTCGCCCAGGCCGCAACCACGGTGGATGGGGGGTGGGAGTGGACCAGAAAGCTCCCCCACCACACAGCGGCTCTGATTACCTCGGTCTCACGGTGGGGAACAGGCCAGAAACGTGTCAGTGAGCACACCATATGTCTCCAGCAGCGGCCCAGGCGACCACCATTGGCTTCCAAGACACCTAAGCCTTTGGAGGTCTGGAAGCAGAACAACAGACTCCTCTCTCCAGCTCCTCTGGACAAGCTGGTCTGTCCAGGCAGCTGTTGCTGCTACTGGCGTCTGGTTACCTGGCAACCAGAGTTCCGAGTTCCAACCGGAACAATGCTGAGGGAGCATGGTCACTTCCTAGAGTCACCTGCCCAAGCCTCGCCCTCATGGGCTCTCCCTGGGGGCCACCAGCCCTGCAGGCTCTGCTGATTAAACCATCAACAATTCCAGAGAGAAATGATGGAGAAGTTGCCCCCCGTCACCACTAGAGGGCACAAGGATGAAAAGAGGGTGCAAGGATGAAAAGAACAGCAGCAGCATAGAGGGATGGCTATCATCCCTCTTTATTCTTTTATTATTATTATCATCATCATCATCATCATCATCATGTTCATCATCATCATCATCATCATTCCTTTCTTCTTCCCTAGTATACTTCAAAAAATTCACCTTCTTTCATTTACCCTACTGAACTAAAATGTTCTCACCTCTCAGCCTTTGAATATGAATGTTCTTTATCCTTTCTGGGGTGTTAGGTACCTCTTGCTTTCCTTTAGGTTTCATAGTGGAATTTATAGTGATGTAAACATTTCTATGCATGGTCTCTGGGTTTGTTTATGGTGGATTACCCCACAAGACTGTAAGCTTATAGAGAAAGAGTGGTGTTTACATCAATCATTTTTGTGTGTTCAGGACTTAGCACAGTATTGGGTACCTAATTCACAATAACTATCTGTGGAAGGACAAATAACCTTTAAACAGTAAATTCCTTTAACAAAATCTTCATAATCTCATAGTACTACAGAATTCCCACCTAAAGGATGGGGGCATGTAGCATCTTATTTGTTAATGCCAGCCATTGTACCATCTGTAAAAAACTTTTCCTCAAGTCTTTTTATCTTGTTCTGTTACTGCTGTTACTAGGACAGCCTCCTCTATGCCTGTTGCCTTCTCTGTGTTCTCTTTAATTTATCCCATAACAAGTTACTTCCTTTAAGCTTTAGTGAGGTTTAGCATCTGGCTTTATTATATCCAAAGACTATCTGTTTCTGCCTGTTTTGTACAGAAGGCAAGAATACAACTCAGAGGTAGAGAATTTGCTTCACATATAGGAGGTAAGGAAGGAGGAGAAAGGGGATGAGAAAAAAAGGAACAGGAGAAGCGAAACATTGCTTTTCTTTATGCAGATGCCCTGCCTTAAATACAGGGGTTAACAGTCTTCTTGTCTCTGCATTCTAAATAAGGTAGAAATTCCAGATACAGCAATGGTGATACTTAATTGGTGTTAGTTTTAACCTGGTCCCTCTCCTGACATTTACTCTGTACCTGCTTTATATGTAGTTGGTTTTATGTACATATTCATCTTCTGGGAAGAATCTATATTTTCATTAGCTTTTATGTGAAGTCATAACCTTAGAATGAGTCATATCCCCATAATGTGTCCTGAGCTTTGAATCCTACCATACTTATCCCTAAGAGACCATATCTTCAAAGGTGATTATGTCCTCTCTGTACATCATTTGATGTTATGACTTCAGGATGCATCTTGAACCTTGTTTTCAAGAAAATGTAAACAAGCCTTAAGCTTAACAGGCATTTCGTGCCTCATGAAAAAATTTTCATCATAAAATGTCCTGTCTGAAAAGAGCATCTGAGATCATTGTACAATGCTCTCAGTTACTTTCATTTTAGTCATTAACATTATTAGTACTGTTTACTGTTTTTCATTACTTTGTTAGAGACCCAAATATGATGACTCTGATGTAAGAGACTGTGTACACACTGTTAAATAAGAAAATAAAACCACACATTAAAAACAAGTAAAACCTCCAAATATTGATAAGAATTATGTTTAAATTTAGGCCTCAAAATAATTCAGTTGAAATGTGGGAAAGATATTGAAACACCATTATTCAGCAAGCATTTAGAGTATATATATATATATATATATATATATATATATATATATTTACATATATATATATATATATATATATATATATATATATACATGTAAATATGATAAACACAACTTAAGAATTCTTGGCATACGGTATATACTCGCTCATATAGATATAGAATAAACCTACTAAAATCTGTACATCTAAAGAAACTAATAAAGAGGGAGGATCCTGACTAAAATGCTCAATCGCTATCCTGTAAGGCAAAGAGGATGGACATCAGAAGAAGAAAACAGAAACAAGTTAGGGAACCTGCCACAGAGGGCCTCTAAAAGGCTCTGCCCTGCACACTATCAAAGCAGATGCTGAGACTTATGGCCAACTGCTAGGCAGAGTGCATGAAATCTTATGAAAGAAGTGGGAAATAGTAAGATCTGGAGAGGACAGAAACTTCACAAGGAGAGCAACAGAATGAGAATATTTGAACACCAGGGTCTTTCCAGAGACTCATACTCCAACCAAGTACCATGCATGGAGATAACCTAGAACCCCTGCATAGATGTAGCCCATGACAGTTAGTGTCCAAGTGTGTTACATAGTAATGGGAAGAGGGACTGCCTCTAACATAAACTGATTGGCCTGCTCTTTGATCTCAGGCCACAGAGAAAGACAATGCAGCCACTCCTCATGAGACCTAACAGACTAAGATCAGAAGGCAGGAAAGGGAGACCTCCCCTATCAGTGGACTTGGGGAGGATCATTCATGAAGAAAGGGAAAAGTAGGTGGGATTAGGAGGGGAGGAAGGAGGGGTTTATGGAGGGGATACAAAGTGAATAAAGTGTACTTAATAAAAGTTTAAAAAATTAAAAAAATATTTAACACAAAAAATTAAATAAATAATAATAATAAAAAATTCTTGGGCACACATACAAAAAGTGGGACTTCATTAAGATTTTTTTTTTCCTTTTTGTTTTCTTGACAGGAAATGTTTGAACATGTTCCTCCCCTGTCCTCATTTTTATTCTCCTCCCCTCCCCTTCCCTTCCTTGCCTTCCTTGCTCAGTGTGAATTTAAAAACATTGCACTTGAATGGATGCAGTTCTTCGAAAGCATCGGCAAAAGGACCCCTGCAGCCTCACTTCTAAACCTTGAACCTCACATGCATTCTAGCTATTTTTTTTCTTGCATTGGTGATTAAGTAAAGCAACTCATTTTCTGGGGGGTAGGGGTAGATACCCAGACATGGTGAATTCCTCATCTACCCCTCCCCGTTCCCCATGCTTACATCCTTTAGCACTTTGGGGAGCACATTGACAGAGGTTCCCCACCCATTCAAACCACAATCATACATGTGCTTTCCAAGATTTCCTAATAAAATTCTTTTAGTTGCCAGTATGAGACCTTGACTAAAAAATAATTGGCTTCATTCTCAGGTGACAATCTCATAAGTACAGCCAGGCTAATAAGTGACATATCAAGGTGCTCAGGTGGGTATTCTGTGTACAGTGCCAGTACACATGCTCAGACCCAGGAGCTCACTGCAGCCAAGCCTTCCCTATTTGAGTTCAGTTCACTTCCTTGTTGAAGCCACCTATGGCTAAAAAAAAGAAGTTTGTGGGATTGGGAGTGTAGCTCAGTTGATAAGAGGTGGAGCAGAAGGATCAGAAATTCAAGGTCATCTTATAGCTGTTTAGTTTAAGCCAGGGTGGGCTACAGGGGACCCTAACCAAATAATAATAATAGTAATAACTACAATACATTTCAGCTAAGAACATTAATTGGCGGTCATTGTTCCAAGCCAGAGCAAACCTCAGGTCACCGACCTTCCTCATAGAGATAGAAAGGAGGCAACAAGGTCGAGCCCAGCAAGATTTTCTGCACACAGACCCCTCTCCAACCGAGCCTTCCTAGCCAAATATGTGGAAATATGTGTTCCCACTGATGACCAGAGGTGCCCCAGCTTATAGTGTTGGGAGCATGGGGAAGGCAAAGTCACAATGGAGCACAGCTGTTTGATCACCAGCCCACTGAGACCATCACAAGCAAACAAAATCACAAAAGTACAACAAAGGAAAAAAAACATACTGGGTATAATGTGCTCAAAGAGAATGGAAAAAGAAAATACCAAAACTCAGAACAGTGGCCTGTCTCTCTATGGGCCCTCTATCCTGTTCCATTAGTGGTGACCTACCCCCAAATCAGGTTCCACCCAATTACACCCGAGTTTGGAATGGTGACCTGCATTCAGCCAGACCAGAGAATGGAGCAGCAACATATCTGTTGATCTCTACCAGACCAGAGGCCAAAGCACCAGCCAAACTCTGCCAGACAAGAGACCACAGCAGCAGCAAATCTCTGCGAGATCAGAGTCCAGAGGAGGGGACATGCTCTGCCAGACCTGAGGCCAGAGTAGTGAATAAGATCTGCCAGACCAGAGAACAGAGAACATTGGCAGAGGTGCCAAGCTTGGGGCTCCACATACTGTATCAATCCCTTGCCACCTCCTTGCCACTCTCACTGGAACCTATGAAGCATGGCTCAAGCCTCCCTGAAATGGGAAATAATCAGGTCTAGGGGGATAGAAGGATTTTGTCCCATATCCTCAGTCAGTCCCAGAGACAAAAAAAATGGCAGTTAAACAAGACAGAGACTAGATCCCACTGCTTGTGCAGCAGAAAAATACACAGAGCCAGACAGAAGATCCCACCACTCCTGCAGTGGAAAAAAATGAAAGTAGGATATCAGTGAATCCCTGATGCAGGAGATACCTGCATTGTCCTTGTCCAAGTATCCAGAGATCACAGAAAACTGGGTACTCTACCACCCTTTACAGATAGGGGCACATTCATCCTCTCTGAGATCCAGAGAACACAGAAAAGTGGATGTTCAAGTCCCTTTACAGATGTGACCCTTCAAAGGAGGGCTGGAAATCATTCCAGATGATCTGTGGCCCACAGTTGTCCAGAGCATCAGCTCTAACCTTTCTGACCACATAGATTATGCATTTTGCCTCTAGGCCTGAAGAAAGAACCTAGAGAAACACAGAGACATACACAGACAGATACAGAGTGCTCACTTATTGGCCGTTGAGTTCCATGTGCCAGGGGTGCTTGGGAGCCTTGAGGACCCAATATGAGACCCCACATGTTATTCCCAGGTCTTAAGGTCCCCAAAGACCATCAGGAGCTGTACCACATATGCAAGAAAAAAAGAGTTTTATTTGGGCTTAAGCTGAGTCTTTCCATCATCACGAACACAGTGGATCAGAGAGGAGAGCCCTGAGCAGCTGCATGGCAGAGTTTTGATTGGGGTTTTAGGAAGGACCAGAAAGTTCCAGTTAAACAGGATTGGGTGACATTCAGCAAGGGCAGGCTTTTTACAAAGTGATTGGCTATGTAACATAACTAACATTGAGGGAGCTATCTCTAGGCCTCAGGAATGTTAGGTATTTTCAGTGTCATTGAATGTTCTACTACAAGGTTGGTAGGGTGCTCAGCACAAATGCCCCACTTTGAGATGAGATACCTTCCCATCCTTGTGGTTATCCTCAGGTTGTTCCTTGGGTAGGTAATCTTAAGACCTTGTTTTTGGAATTGGTGACCCATGGCCTAGTTCCTGCTGACCTTATTGTAGAGTCACTATTCTAGTGACCTTTAGGTGACCTTTTTAGGCCTAGTTCCTGGTGACTTTTGGGGGTTTCAGGTAGGTTCTCTCAGTTCTAAAAGATCCATTTGAATTTTGTGGGGGTTTGTAAATGGTTTATGTCCTATGTCAGAGAGCACTCAAATATTAAGCTGTGATATAGAAGAGTAGAACTGATGATGTGAAGGATTTACTATTTCTGAGAAACTAGTGGTCCCAGTTAGAATTTAGCAGAGGGAAGACTGTCTGTAAAACACTCCACAGATAAGTAATATGCCAACCAGGCCTGCTAGAGAATAGGATCCTGAGAAACACATGTTTGCTCACCAGGATTATCTAGAAATGTGGCAAGATGAGGTTTTTTAATCTGTAATTTCCCAACATGTATTTATTATTTCATGAATGCAAATGAAAACAGAGCATATTGGTGGGTGTACAATTTGGGTCAGATAGCTTGATCCAGTGAATATTGAATTAACAATTAAGGGATTGTCCTATGCCCATATGTACAGTCCTCATTGACACAGTTCTCTCAGTTCAAATTTGAGACACAGGATATTGGCTAAAGCTGTGTCTGTCAGGTTACAGGTCTCAGCAGCTAATATTGTACACAGGGATAACATCAAACAGTATCTTATTAATGGCTTTCCCTCTATAAGAGAATGGCCTGTATTTTTCAAAGTCGGTATGCCTATGTGTTTCTTTTTTCAACTCTGAGGTTAAGAGCATTGGCTGCTCTTCCAGAGGTCAGGAGTTTAATTCCACCAACCACATGGTGGCTTAAAACATCTATAATGAGATCTGGTGCTCTCTTCTGGCATGCAAGTGTACATGCATGTAGAACACTGTATACATATTAAATAAATAAATAAATAAATAAATAAATAAATAGACAAGTCAGTTGTTGGTATTATTAAATTTTATTTTGTTAATGCATCACTGCTCTAGTCTCTTATTAGTTAATATTCTTTGATAATCCAGTCATTAAGAATTTCATTCCTTTTCCCTAGTGCTTTGATATTTTTTTTGTTTAAAGCAATGTCTCCTGTAAGTCAAACTTTCACATGTTATGTAACTGAGACTTTATTTTGCACTGAATGCTGCCCCTACTGCCCAATGCCTAGAACATAGTCCTGCAGCTCTTTTTAGGTGGGGCCTGACTGGTGAGTGTGAAGTAAAGAGACCAGTGAATGAATGTCCACTGAGCACTCTGATGTTTTTTGGAGGTGAGCAATTACAAATAAAGAGGGACCTGTGTAAGAATTGAGTTCACTGACCTAATTTGAAGCTGGTGTAGTCACAACACAGAAAGGGAGGGGAAGAGGGAAGATGGTAATGAGTCAGGTAATCAATTTTAGATGGTCAATAAAAGTGAAAACTACATTTGTGGGGAGTCATACACAAAGGGAATCAAGAATATGGATTAGTTGCTGAACTGGAAAGCAAATTTCTATAGTTGCACGAGTTCAAACAACACATAAGTTCTGGATAAAAAATGTTGTAATAGTGACTAACAGGCATGTTTCCTCCCTCCCCATTTGAAAATGCACAATCTGAGAGAAAAGGTGTAATACTTTGTGTGCTCTAATACATACTTGAATTCCCTGAAGAATATTGGACCATAAAGCCATTTTCAACTTTTAAAAATAATTTTGAAATTATAATGAAATCGATTCAACTTTTCCTCTACTCTAACTTCCCAAATGCTGGGATGAATGGTTAAGGTGGCTACTTAACAATCAAAGCAGACGTGGCTGTCAGGTTCTCCCAGCATCCCTCAGTCCTTACCTGTTACAAGGTATGGGTGTCAAAGACAGATCTCTAGCCCAGGAGTTGAGCTGCCCTCCTCCCAGCTGTCCTTCCCTATGTATTCCAACTGTTTTGGTTACCTGGTCTTTTTCATTTTTCATTTATCCTCCTGGCCCTTTGTTCTGGCTCTCCACTTCCTCTCTCCTCTCATCTCACATAGCTCAGGGTCATGTCAACTTTAGACTGTCCCAGATTTCCCTGTGTCTGACTATGTTCTCTCATCTATCTATAAAAAACTTTCTACTCCAACATTCCTAGTTACAGCCATATCTTTTTGTTTTTCTTTCTCATTTTCATTGAGCTTCCATTAACTACTCCTTTCTTTCAAATTCATGGCCATTTGTTTCTTTAATGGTTGTTACTGTTTGGCTTTGACTGAAGTTTGGCTAAAGGACTTCCTAACTATGAGGTAGAGATGAATTCACTGGACACTGAGTGTAATGGAATGTGCAACATAAATGACCTGTATCTTGGAAGATGAGAAGGTGCCCTGGGAAAGTGGAAGATTTTATTTTAAAACATTTTCAAGATGAGGGTGTTGCAGGATATTTGATCCCAGTGTGATCTCTTAGATTGTGAACTGTAAAAACCTGTGCTTTGTTTGGTGTGGGTGAGCCCTAACACAAACCTTAATTCCAAGAATTTTCTGTTTATTCTAAACAGGTGATTATGTTATGGTTCTATCAGCCCTAGAACATACCTTTAATTAAAAAGATCTATGTGCACAGGAGTAAATAATGTTAACCCTACTCAAGAGGCAAAGCAAGAAACCAGCTGACAGGGATTAAAGAGTGAGTGGAACTTTCAGCTGAAATATATTTAAGACAAAGTGTAAAAGTGGAAGGAGATTTAGCTTGGTAGATTTTTGGGCTTTTTGAGTTTTGAGCTAGAAAGCCTTTGCCTTTGGGTTCCTTTGTCCTATCCCCCTGAGTTGCCATCTGAACTGGTGAGCTTTTGGGATTTTTCCTCTTAGAGGTGAGGTAAGTAAGGTCAGAAGGTCAGATGCATGTTTTTTTCTGCCTCTCTGCATATCAGCTTTTGTATTGGTAAAATCAAACAATTGAGATTTTCATTTTTTATAACAACACTAAAGTTCTGTGTGCCCATAGGGGTTAAGGCAAAGCTAGAATGCCTCTGCTATCAGCATCATTTGATCTTTGATCCACTGGTAGAGAGCTACTAGTGTCCTGAGACTCAGCTGTATTGTTCAAGCTAATGAGGGACTCTGGGCAGGCCTAGCAGTCAGGAACAACAGTGGGAGGTAGTTTGTGGGTTTGTTCTGGGATTTTCCTCTGATGTAGCTCTAAAGAGCTGTGAATGAGACCAGACCATGTCATGGTGAGTGAGGGGCCATTGTTCCCAGGCCAGGCAGAGCAGGCTGCTCTGAGCCTATTCTGCTTTGACCAAGATGGGGTGTGGTTCAGGCTCTGATTCTGTTGTTTTCCATGTGGTGACTTCAGCAGAGATCCTTGTCCTCTGACCCTTCTTGAGTGTTGACTGTTTCCAAGGAGGAGGGCACCCTGTGTCTTGGGCAGTAGAAAAGTTGTGTTGCTTATAGTATCACTATCTAGTGTGCACACCCAGGCATTGCTTTTGCTGTGCATTAGATAGATAGATTGAAAACTGAAAGTCTCATTTCTAGAAATGCTGCATGTTATATTCCACACATGGTTTTGTGTAACAAATTTTATAAATAGTTTTGAAACTGGTAAAAAAAAAAAAAAAGTGGTGGTGGTCATCATTAAGCAACACTTGCTTTTTTTTAAATTTATTTTTTACCTTTCAACTACCAACGGGCACAATGGTGTGATTCAGCGAAATTCAATTCCTGGGTTCAAAAGGATTTTTTGAGATGCAAAATTTTGTCAGTGTCAGGTGTGCCTGGTTTTAGATAAGTGGAAACGGAAGATTCCACATCTTGTGAAATAATTCATGCAGCAGGGAAACAGATATTAAATTATTCTCCAACATTTTTTTGTGTGTGAGTGTTGGTGAGGGCAGGGCTATGTTTGAACCCACAAGGGGACATGAGGGACTGCAAGCCATAACCCATCTTTATTATCGTCTCCATTTTCCAAGAGACTTCCAGAGCAAAATGACTCTCTATAAAGGAGATTAGTAGTAGCTGGAGGGTCATAAATATAGCAGTTTAGGTGTCACTTTGTTTTTGTCTTGTAGCAGTTGTGAAATCTGTGTTTATTTAATGTTTATTAAATTAAAAAATCAAAGGTATCTCTGATCCAGTGGACATTTTTCATGTTAGAGTTTCCTTAGGCCTTTTCATATAAACTTGGCTATATTTTAGGCTTATGTTTTTGGCTTTTTCTCTTATCCCTCATTTTTTCACAAATACTGTGCATTCTTGATTGTTGAAGTTTGTGCTAAGTATAAAAGTCACATCATGCCAGAAGATTATGAGATTAGTGGCAATAGAATCATCACTTATTTTTCTGTTTTCCTCTGTTTCTTACCAGGTGGCTTTTCTGATATGAGATAGAGATTTTGGATTGTCCTTTAACAAGCATATAAAGACAATTTGCACTTATGTCTGCAGAAGGCAGAAGAGACAACATGAAGGTGGGTGATACCAGTTGGCCAGTTTACTCCTTTTCTTTTGGCATAATCTTTTGGTGATCTGTTCTTTTTCTTTAGAAGTTCCATGTTTCCAGTGGACTCCATATTCTTTATTTGGATGTTTTTATTCTCCTGAAAAATTAAATCAAAACCCTGCCCCATCCCTAATTCTGGGGTGAGGATAGTTCCTTTTCAGGCAGTTATATCTTTTATAGGACAAAATGGTTTTTGGAAATAGAAAAAGTATAATCTCTCCATCTAAGTTTAAAAAAATATTTGAAAGTTTACAAATATACCTTCAACTGTATTTATTTCTAGATAACAAAGGACATTTACTTTGATTTTCAGCCTGTCTTTTACAAGTAGCTTTTAAGTGGAATCAATGTAAATCCTATGTGCCTGCCTCTGCCTTCCCAGGCGGTACGTAAAAGGCATGTACCTCCCAAATGCTGGGATTAAGGCTATGAACCACCAACACCCTGTCATTGTAACTCCTGAATTTAGAAAAGAACTAATTAATAGTGAACTGCTTGTCTCTGCTGGGATTAAAGGCATTGTCTATCACCACACTGCTCAAAAATTTTATATTCACTCCAAATTATTCCAACTCAAACAAGTTTATACCTTTGAATTTACTTAAAACTTTTAAACGTCTTAACTGTTTTTAATATGAAACAAAAAAGTATCCTTTTTATTTAAAAAGAAAACACTAGTCTTTGTAAGTTTGTGTGGACTCAATGACCAAGCTGCCTGAGGAACAGTTACCACTGCTTATTCAGGAGATCTCTACTATTCAAATTTAATCATTATCAATTTTGATAGGATCCACCATTCTTTTCCTGTGGAAACATTCAGTTTAACCAGTGAAGACACAGTTCAACAGTTTCTCACTATCTACTCCTTTTAGTTATGTTTACTTCTTTTTGTTCTACAGTATTTATGTGTGATGTTAAGTTGCTAGTAAGAGATATTTCTGATTTTTTTCTGAATGTACTTAGTGCTATGAATTGTCTTCTGGCCAACACTTCTATTGTGTACTATGAGTTTTGATATGTTATGTATTCATTTCAAACACTTATTGCAAGTTTCTTATATATTTTGAGACTTCCACTGTTCAAGTATATCATCAATTTTGGAGAATAGTATATGAGTTGATGAGAAGAGGGAATAATCTTTTGTGCTTGGGTGGATGTTCTCTAAACATCATTTGGGTATATTTAGTTTTTTGATGTTAGTTAACTGGAGATTTCTCTGTTCATTTTGGTGAGAGTCATATATTGAAGCCTTCCCTATCAGTTTATGAGGGCAGGATGTGATGCAAGCAACAGAAGGGTTTCTTTTATAAGTTGGGTACTCTTGTGTTTGGGGCATAGATGTTAAGTATTGATATGTTATATTGCTGGATGTTTTTTTTAATATATCATGTCTTTTACCATATTTTTGTTTAGTTTTTTTTTGAAATCTGTTTTGTTAGATATTAAAATTGCTATATGGGCTTGATACTCTAGTCCATTTATTTGGAATATCTTTTCCAACACTTTACCTTGAGATAATATCTATCTTGATGTGAAGCTGTGTTTGATGTGTTTAGAAGAAGGTTGGATTCTGTTTTTTCATCCATTTTGTGAGCCCGTGTCTTTTTATTGGTGAATTTGGGTCAATGGTGTTAAGAGATATCAACAAACAGTGATTGTAAATCCTGGTATTTTGGTGGTGGTGGTGGTGGTGGTTTTAGCACCCTGTGTTGGGCTATATTTATACATACATATTGTTTAAATTTGACCTTATCATGAAACATCTTATTTTCTCCATTTGCTGATTGAAAGTTTCTGGGCATGGTTAGTAATTTGTCTTCACTTCTGTACTATTTTAAGAGTCAGAAGCACACTGTCTAAGCCCTTCAACTTCCAGCATCTTTACTGAGAACACAAAATTAATTTCAAAGATCTGCCTTTATTTAATTCTTGGTTTTTTTGTTGTTGTTTTGTTTTGTTTTGTTTTGTAGTTTGATTGTTTGGTTAGTGTGGTCTGTTTTATTTTATTTTTTTTTTTTCTGTTGCAGCTTTTCATATTATTTCCTTGTGCTGTATGTTTAAAGTTTTGATTATTCTGGTAAGAGGACTTTCTTTTCTGGTCTCTTTGGTGTTTTGTATGCTGTTTGTGCCTTGATAGGCATTTTCTTTTTTTTATTTTTCTTTTTAGTTACATTTTGTTAACTCTGTGTCCCCGCTGTATCCTGCTCCCTCATTCCCTCCCCAACCCCACACTCCCTCCCTGGTCTCCTTTCTGCCCCTTTCCAAGTCCACTGATAGGGAAGGACCTCCTCCCTTTCATTTAACCCTGTTTTATCATTTTTTTTCTTGTATGATTTTGCTGAAAATATCTTCTGGACCTTTGATCTCATCCTTCTTCTGCTAATCAGATCATTAGCATGTTTTGTCTTTTCATAATATCCCAGAGTTCCTGGATGTTTTGTGATAGAGAACTTTTAGATTTAACATTTTCTTTGACACATGTATCTATTTTGTCTTTTATCTGTTCTTTTTACTCTTGTTTTATTTTATTTTCAGACAGGTTTGCTTTTTATAGCCTTTGCTGTCACTTTGTAGAACAGGCTGGCCTTGAACTCCCAACAGTCCATTGGTTTCTGCCTCCCTGAGTTCTGGTATTAAAGGAGTGTATACACACACCTGTCTTCCATTTCTTCTATTTGTTTTCACTGCATATATATCTCTCTTGATCTCTGTTTTGAGTGTGAACCTTGCCTCTGTAGTTCCATGTTATAGTCTTTAAATTTTTCATTTCCAGGATTCCCTAACTTTCTTTTTTTGTTGTTGTTTGTTTGGTTTCTTTTTTTTTTTTTTAATAATTTTCTTTTGGTTTTTTGAGGCTGGAATTCTCTGTGTAGCATTGGCTCTCTTGGACTTTGTTTTTAGACCAGGCCCGCCTCAATGTCACAGAGATCTATCTGCCTCTGCCTACTCAAGTTCTGGGATCAATGGTGTGCACCACCATGGCCAGCTTGTTTGTGCTTTCTTTATTACTTCTATTTCCATATTTCCAGAACGTGTTTCATTCTGTCATTCTCCATTCGGGAGAGGCCTGGAGATCAGATTCTAGATGGAGAATGGTGGTTCCATTTCTCTCAAGGGCAGCTAGACCACTTTAGGGCAACACCCATGTTCACTAGGCTGGAGTGAGGAAAGAATTTTCTATTGACTGTTACAATGAAATCAGCAGTGGTAGTGGAAATTCTGGTGTTCCAGAGCCTATGATAATAGCAAAGTCTTACTATTCTCAGTTAAGCTGCTGTGCCTTGCTCTGAAGACTTTCACCTCAGATGTGCAGGTGAAAGTCCATGCTTGGTTGACTTGGTTGACTGGTGAGATCCAGATCCAGTGAGGCCTAGGCCCAGTGGGTCACTGAGCAGGCCCAGAGAGGGATGAATGATGAATCTCAGGGACAATGATGGAAGGCTGCTTGTATCAGGTAGCATACAACCAGCCAGCATGCATGCACCCACAACTTGTTTATTTGAAGTCAGGGACTTATAAACCTTGTGCAGAGGGAAGGATTTTGAGGATAAATGTCTGATTGCTGGGGTCTAGGGGTCAAGGATACTTGGCTTACATATAGTGCTACCATGCCTCATTTTCCATGCAGTAGAATAGTTCTATCACGAGAAGGAGAACACAGTACTCAATTATCCTATATGTGGGGAAAAAAATCTCTGAGTATAGTTGAAAGTCACTGCTGAAGACAAAGATTCTTAGCAGGGTGATCCATTTCTAGGAATTCCCAGATGCTTGTTCAAGCAGTTGTCTTCACAGGAAAGGGTTTGCCTAATAATCTACCCTGAGGGCTATGTGAGGCTCTTTATATGACCCAGGGTCATATAGATCAGGAGGCAGATTTTTAGGCCCTTCACTGAGAAAACAGAGTTCACCATCACAGACTGAATGTAAATAAGTGGCTATCCAGAGATGTCAGACTTCACCCTAATCCTGCAAAGCCTCATATCCCTCAAATGTTTGTTGTTTCATGGCTTTATTTAAGGAAATTATTGGTTTCCTCCAATTGTTTGATTATGTTTTGCCTGGATTTCTATATGGAATTTATTCATACCACATACCACAGCACATACTGAATATACACACATAGCTGACAGCACAAGAAAAAGATATTAAAACAAACTACATGAACATGATATTGATTGTTAAAGCAATTACTGCAAAAAAGATGTTTAAGCATACAATACAAACACAGTTTCTTTAAAATTCTGCTTTCTTCCACTTGGCTTGAGAAGTTTCCATTTTCTTACACTGATGCAGACATATATCCAGTCATAGAAAATAATATGGATTCCAAGTGATTCTAACAGATATCTTTTGCTTTATCATAAGAATATGAGATAATTTTAGTAGGCAAAATCATTTATCTAATATTGAAATATTTGTATGCTTTAATGGAAGCTCTTCAATTGGAATAGCCCTCCACCTCCAATACATATTTTATTGTTGCCAAAGGAAATAACCAGATTGCACAAGTTGAGAAATGGCCAGCGATTTCTTTTATTTTGATTTTGAATATAATCCTATTGTATTTGCTTATAGGACTATGTTATATTTATAGGTCTATCTTTGTGTTTGCTTTTGGCAAGGGTGCTAGGTATATTGTGTGATTTAATCAGTTATAATCTAACTATATTGTTTCTCTTGAAAGTCATATACCTTTACATATTTTTGCCTTCTGAAAATGTATTATATTATGCTATAATTCCTTAGTTTTTGTTGATTTGGAGACTTGATTTAGAGAAACAGTTTTACTTTTCTCTTCTTGATCTTAAAGGCTTGCCTCTTCTCATTTCTTGGTATATCTGTGTTTTCAAGTTGTTGCAATCATCAATGTCTTGGTTTTTGCTTCTTAAGTGACTGATAAAATTAACACATTGTTTTGGGGTTTTTAAAACTTTCTCCTATATTGTTGTCTCTTTGTCCTTATTAACTTCAGTTGTCAACATTTTAAAGCCTGCAGTCATCTGAGGGAGCCTCAATAAATGACATGCCCTCATCATTGAAGTTGTTTGCTATATCTGTGAGATATTGTGCTGATAGATGATTGATGTGGGAAGGCTCTTCCACTGAGAGATGCAATATCCCTAAGCAAGTGAGCCTGAGCTTCATAAGACAACTACCTGAGCATGAGACAGTGATGAAGCAAGAAACCAACCTAGGAAACCCATGGCTTTTGTCTTAATTTTCTTCAAGCTTAATTTTCTATGCTAAGCTCCCAAAACAGTGGACTATGATCTGACAGTACCAAACTAAACAAGAAATCCCATTTATGACCTGAGTGGCTTTTGGTTTGGGGATTTAGTCACAGCAACAAAGTAGCAAATTAGAACAAAAAATTATATACACAGAATGATTTTGTTGCTGGACAGAACCTTGGAATGTTTTCTTTTTAAGGAATGTGCAAAACATCAAGATTTAAGATGGTAAAAGCATTAGAAAGTTTTATACAAAGCTTCATTAGATTTTCTGGTAGGACCTAGAAGATAGAGTGATGAGATTATTGCAGACAGCAGAAGTCCATGTCAAAGGATTTCAGTGAAAAATAGACTCCATGAAAAATTAAGCTAGAGGTCATTTGTGTGATATTTTAGTTGCAAATCATACTTATTCTGCCCATGCCTTGAAATTGAGTAAGGCAGAAGTTAAAAATAGTGGGCTGGATGTCTTAGATGGAATATTGAATCTGTTGAATGGTTATTAGTGACATGTTCAGGACCACAGTCAAAGAAAGAGACAAGTAGAGCAGAAATAAATGTAAATTCTTTGGTTTGTAGAGAAAAGCAGAACTAGGTAGTTTCAGGTGGCAGTCACGTGCTAAAAGAGAGGCAGGAATTTTCAGGGAGATTATCCAAGAGATAGTTCTAGCTCTTGATTTGAAGCCTATGATGGTGTCCATAGAGTAATACTCCCTCTGGCTAATTCTTCTATTAATGGAAGGAGTAAGCAAAGTGATTCCTAGTGCCAGGAAGGAATTTCATATAAAAGCTGTTCCAAATGTGGTCCAACTGTGGCACAGTCCATCCCAATTTGTCCATCCAGATTTAGAATCCAACTTGACTGGCTCACCCATGTTCTTCTGGTTCTGGAAACAATAAAGATGCAAAATTTAGAGTAATAGAGTCTTTATTTGTGGTTTCAGTTCAGCATTGTGCCAGTCATCTGTGTTTTGGAGAGTCAGATCCCCAGTGAAGATACTGGAAAGGTTCATTTGCATGAAGCAGGGAGGGTGAAGTCTGAGTTCCATCTTGACACTACAATATGTCGAGATACCTAAGTTATGAGACACTTACTATAGAGTGCTGCCTGTAGGGAGTCGGAGTAACCAAACTTGGAGATGTATGAGACATTGCCGGGATAGGACCGTCTAAACCTTTTGAAACAGCAACAGGATTTGTTATTTTCCTTGCTAATCTTCTTTCCTTGGTCCAGTCCTCCCCAACTATGTACACATTGCTCTATATTGGAATGGGAAGGGGTATTCTGTGCATATGTTGGAATGATGTAACTTGTTTCTGATGTTTCAAGACGTAGCAGCCAAGAGATTTTCTTGTGTGTTAAAGGAGACTTTGGACATTTGAACAGTGTATGAGCTATTTCAGAATTTTAGGATCATTGAAATTAGACTATATTTTCATCATCATATGACAGTAATCCTTTAGTAAATTTGGTCAGAATTATTTGATTGAATCAAAGGCTCCCAGAGAAAATGATGTTTCTGTTTTTGACATCGAAGAAAAAGTTTCTGTGTAGCCCTGCCTGTCCTGAAAGCTTGTATGTAGACCAGGCTGGTTTTAAACTTACAGCTCTAACTCCAGTCGAGTGTTGGGCTTAAATTTAGGCCAACATGCCTGGCATCAACATCACCATCATTGGCTGATGAACCTGGAATATAGGGTTTTAGGTATTTTGTTTTGAATATGTAAGCATAGGTTTTTGTGCTGATCTTCATCCACATATTGCATTTGAAATTTGGCAGCGAGTATATTCAATTTCTTAGGATGGCATTTATTCATGACACTAACACTATCTGAGCTTTCTGAGTCATTGAATTGTAGGTGTGTGACACTCTTCTTATCTTTTGTATTTGTTTTTTAATTTTATTTGTTTGCTTTATTCACATTTAATTTATTTTTAATTTAAAATTTTTTATAATTTATTCTCTGACATGAACTTGAGTCTTTGATCACCTCCTTCTGGGTGGTGCAACCTTTCAAGGCCACAGAGGAAGATGATGCAGCCATACTTGATGAGACCTGATAAGCTAGAAGGGAAGGAGTTCCTCCCCAATTAGGAGACTAGATAAAGGACATAGCATGAGAAGAAGAAGGGTGGGTGGGACTGGGAGGAGATGAGGAGGGGCTATGGTAAGGATACAAAGTGAACACGTTGTAATAAATAAATTAATTAAATTAAAATAATTTATCCACTTAACATCCCAATTGTAATCCTCTCCCTTGTCTCTTCCTAGTCTCACCCTCCATTCTTCTTTCCCCCTTATCCCATTTCCTATATCTCAGATACAGGGAGCCCTCCTCTCCTACCATCTGAACCCACCCTACCAAGTCTCACAAGGACTGCCTGCATCCTCTTCCTCTGTGGCATAGCAATGCACCCTCCACCAAGGGGAAGTGATCTAATAGCAGACAACAGAGTCCATGTCAGAGCCAGCACCTTCGCCCCTTATTATGGAACCCACATGGAGACTGAGCTCCCTATCAGCATCATTTGAGCAGCAGTCTGGGTCCTCTTCATGAATGGTCTTTGGTGGGTACATCAGTCTCTCCAAGTCCCATGGGCCCAGATTTGTTGTCCTTGTTGGTCTTCTTATGGAGGTCCTGCCAGCTCTGGGTCCTTCTACATTCTATCTCCCCACTCTTTCCTCTGATTTCCTGTGCTCTACCCAAAGTTTGACTGTGAGTCTTAGCATCTGCTTTGAACCCCTGCTGGGTAGAGTCTTTCAGAGAATATATATATGTTAGGCTCTCATCTCATGCTATTCCCTCTCCTCTGTCACTTCTGGTGTCGATTCTATTTGCCCTTTTGAATAAAAATTGACCATCCTCCATAGGGTCCTCCTTTTTATTTACCTCCTTTAGGTCTGCATATTGTAGTATGTTTATCCTATATTATGGCCATTATCCACTTACAAATGAGTATATACTGTGCATGTCTTTCTGGTTTTGGAATAACTCACTTAGGATAATCATTTCTGAAATGATGGTTTCCTTTTTTCTTTTTTAAATACCCGAGTAGCATTCCACTGTGTAAATGTACCACAATTTCTGTAAAACAATGGTTCATTTGAGAGACATGTAGTTTGTTTCACTATTCTGGCTATTATGAATATAGATGCTATGAACATAGTTGAGCAAATATCTTTGTTGAATGGTGGAGCATCTTTTTGATATATGCCCAGGAATGGTAGAGCTGAGTCTTGAAGTAACACTGTTTCCAATTGTCTGAGAAAGCATCAGATTGATTTCTAAAGTGGTTGTATAAATTTGCACTCCCACCAGCAATGGAGGAGTATTCCTCTTTCTCCACATTCTCACTAGCTTGCTGTCACTTCAGGTTTTGACCTAGGCCATGATGGGTTTAAGATGGAATGTCATTTGCATTTTCATTATGACTACAAATATTGAGCATTTAATGTCCACCATTTGATATTCCTCTGTGGAGAATACTCTGTTTAGTTCTGTACCCCAGTTTTAAAGTGGATTATTTGGATTGTTGGAGTTTAATTTCTTGAACTCTTTATATATCTTGTTTATTAGCCCTTTCTGTTGTATGAAGGGTTGGTGAAGATCTTTTGTCAGACTGTAGGCTGTCATTTTGTTCTATTGACAGAGTTCTTTGCTTCATAGAAGCTTTTTGTTTCATGAGATCCTATTCATTAATTCTTGATCTTAGAGCAAGTGTTCTTGGTGTTCTGTTGAGGAAGTTACCTTGTATGCCAATGAGGTCGAGGATCTTTCCCACTTTTTTTTTTTTTTTTTTCATAACAGATTTAGTGTATCTGATTTTATGTTGAGGTCTTTGAACAACTTGGACTGCAGTTTAGTGCAGGGTGATAAATATGGATCTATTTTCATTTTTCCACATATAAACTTCAGGTTTGACCAGCACCATTTGTTGAAGATGCTGTCCTTTTTCCATTTTCCATTGCATGGTTTAGGCTTCTTTGTCAAAAATCAAATGGCCATAGGTGTGTGTCTTCACTTCAATTCCATTGATCCACTGATTGTTTTTATTAGAGTACCATGCAGTTTTTATTACTATTACCTTATTTTTATTACCTTGAGATGAAGAATGGTGATACCTACTGAAGATCTCCTATTGTACAGGATTGTTTTAGCTATTCTGGCTTTTTTATTTTTTCATATGAAGCTGAGAATTGTTCTTTCAATTTCCTTATTGAATTGTTTTGATATTTTGATGGGAATATCATTGAATCTGTAGATTGTTTTTGGTACGATGGCAATTTTTACTATGTTGATCTTACTGATCCATGAGCATGAGAGATATTTCTATTTTCTGGTATCTTTTTCAATTTCTTTCTTCAGAGGCTTAAAGTTTTTTTTTTGTTTGTTTTGTTTTGTTTTTTTTTCATGCAGGTTTTTCACTTGCTTGTTGAGGATAACTCAAAGATACATTATGTTTTTTTTTTTTTTCCTGCCTATTGTGAAGGGTGTTTTTCTCCTAATTCTTTCTCAGTCCATTTGTCTTTTGTATCCAGGAGTGCTACTGATTTTTTTTTTTTGAGTTAACTTTATATCCAACCACTTTGATAAAGTGTTTTTCAACTGTAGGAGTTCCCTACAGTAGAATATTTAAGTCACTTTTATATACTGTCATATATGTGAATAGCAATACTTTGATTTCTTCCTTATCAATTTGTATCCCCTTGATCTCCTTTAGTTGTCTTATTGCCCTAGATAGGACGTTGAGTACTGTACTGAAGAGATTTGGAGAGAGTGTGTGGCCTTGTCTTGTCCCTGAGTTCAGTGGAATTGATTTAACTTTCTTTCCATTCAGTTTGATGTTACCTATAGGATTGCTGTATATTGTCTTTACTATTTTTAGATCTGTGCCTCTGTCCCCAGTCTCTCCAAGACTTTAAACAAGAATAACTGTTGGATATTGTCAAATGTTTTTTCAGCATCTAAGGAAATGATCCTGTTTTTTTTCAATTTGTTTATATGACGGATTAAGATTCCCTATATTGAACTATCCCTGCATGCCTGGGATGAAGCCTACTTGGTAATGGTGGATGATATCTTTGATATGTTCTTGGATTTGGTTTACGATTATTTTATTGAGTATTTTTGCATCATTGTTCATAAAAGAGATTGGTCTGAAGTTCTCTTTCTTTTTGGGGGTCTTTGAGGATTTATCAAGGTGACTGTGGTCTTACAAAAGGAGTTTGGTCATGTTGCGTCCATTTCTATTTTGTGGAATAATTTGAAGAATATCGATATTGACTCTTCATTGACGGTCTTGTAGAATTCTGCTCTGAAATCATCTCACTCATGGCTTTTTTTGGTTGCAAGTATTTAGATGGCTGCTTCTATTCCCTTAGGCAGTAAAAGACTATTTAATATATTCACCTGATTTTTATTCAACTTTGGTCAGTGGAATCTAACAAGAGAATTGTGTATTTTATTTAGATTTTTAAATTTTGCGGCATATAGGTTTTTGACATAAGATCTAATGGTTCTTTGGATTTTCTCAGTGTCTGTTATCTCTCTCTCTTCCTTTCAGACTGTTGATTTGGATTGTCTTTCTTCCATTTACTTAGTTTGACTAAGAGTTTGTCTATGTATTTGATTTTCTCAAAGAACTAGCTCTTGGTTTTGTTGATTCTTTGAATTATTCTCTTTGTTTCTAATTTATTGATTTCAGCCCTGAGTTTGGTTAGTCCTAGTAGTCTACTCCTGTTGAGTGTGTCTGCTTCTTTTTTTCTAGGGCTTTCAAGTGTGCCATTCAGTTGCTTGTATGGGATGTCTCCAATAGCTTATGAAGGCCTTTAGTGCTATTAAAAGTCCTGGACTTTTTAATAGGACTTTTTAAAAAGTCCTTTATAATAGGACTTTTAAAAGGACTGCTTTCATTGCAGTTTGGGTATAAGGTACCTTAATTTTCATTGAATTGTAGGAAGTTCTTTCTTTATTTCTTCTCTGACCTAGATTTCATTGAGTAGGGAGTTGTTCAGTTCCCACGTGTGTATAGGCATTTTGTTAGTTTTGTTATTGTTGAGGTCCATCTTTAGTCCATCATGGTCTGATAGGATACAAGATATTATTTCAATCTTATTGTATCTGTTGAGACCTGGTTTGTAACCTACTGTCTGTTCAGTTTTGGAGAAGGGTCCATGAGGTGCTGAAAGAAGATAGATTCTTTTCTATTTGGGTTAAAAAATTCTCTAGATATCTGTTAGGTTCATTTGATTCATGACATCCATTTGTGTCATTATCTCTCAGTTTAAGTCCTTTTCCATTGCTCTGTCCCTTGATGATAGTGACATGTTGACCTCTCCCACTATTAATGTATGGTGATTGATATGTTCTTTAAGTTTTATTAATGTTTCTTGTACAAATGTGGGTGTCCTTGTATTTGGGGCATTGTTGCTCAGAATACAGATGCCATCTTGGTGGAATTTTCCTTTGATGAGTATGAAGTATCCTTCCTCATTTCTATTTATTTATTTATTTATTTATTTATTTATTTATTTATTTATTTTTATTTAAGAGCAATAACTGATATCAGTCAATATTTTCAAAGTTTGAAAGTATGTGTAACAGCATAGTTTTTTAAAAAATCTTTCAACATTTTATTGTGCTCTTTTTAAATTTTTATTAATAACTGTTTATTCAGTTCGTATCCCCCCTGTACCTCCCTCCTTCCTCCCCTCCCAAGCCCATCCTCCATCTTTCCCACCCCTATCCCTTTCCCAGTCCACTGATAAAGGAGGTCCTCCTCCCCTTCACTCTGATCCTAGTCTATCAGGTCTCTTTCGGAGTGGCTGCATTGTCTTCTTCTGTGGCCTAGCAAGGCTGATCCCCTCAATGGGAGGTGATCAAAGAGCAGGCCAATGAGTTCCTGTCAGAGACAGTCCCTGTCCCCATTACTATGAAGCCCACTTGGATACTGAACTTTCATAGGCTACCTTTTGTGCAGGGGTTTCAGGCCATCTCCATGAGTGGTCCTTGGCTGGCGTATCAGTTTCAAAAAAGACCCCTGTGCCCAGAATATTTGGAACTGTTACTGTCCTTGTGGAGCTCCTGTCCTCTCCAGGTTTACTATCTCCCAGTTCTTCCATAAGATTCCCTGCACTCTGCCCAAAGTTTGGCTATGAGTCTCAGCATCTGCCTTGACACCCTGCAGGGTAGAGCCTTTCAAAGGCCCTCTGTGGTAGGCTCAGATGGATGTCCTGTCCCTGTATTCTCCCTCATCTGATGTCTATCCTGTTTGCCTTTCTGCATGGGGTTTGAGCATCTTAGCCAGCATATTCCTTCCTGATTAACTTCCTTAGGTGTACAGATTTTAGTATTTTTATCCTATATTTTATATCCTGTATCCACTTATGAGTGAGTATATACCCTGTGAGTCTTTCTGCTTCTGGGATACCTCACTCAGGATGATATTTCCATTTCCCACCATTTACCTGCAAATTTCATGTTTTCCTTGTTTTTCATTGCTGAGTAATATTCCATCATATAGATAAACCAAATTTCTGTATCCATTCCTCAACTGAGGGCCATCTGTTCTGTTTCCAGCTTCTGGCTATTACAAATAAAGCTATTACAAACATAGTTGAGCAGATGTCCTTGTTGTATATTTGAGCGCCTTTTGGATATATGCTTAGGAGTGGTATAGCTGGATCTTGAGGGGGCGCTATTCCTAATTGTTTGAGAAAGTGTCAGGTTGATTTGTAAAGTGGTTGTATAAGTTTAGATTCCCACCAGCAATGAAGGAGGGTTCCCCTTTCTCCAAATCCTATCCAGCATGAGTTGTCACTTGAGTTATTTGTCTCAGTCATTTTGATGGGTGTAAGGTGAAAAAGAAATCTCAGGGTGGTTTTGATTTGCATTTCCCTGATGACTAAGAATGTTGAACATTTCTTTAAGTGTTTCTCTGCCATTCTATATTCCTCTATTGAGAATTCTCTGTTTAGCTCTGTACCCCATTTTTTAATTTGGGTTACTTGATTTGTTGGTGTTTAACTTTTGAAATCTTTATAAATACTGGATATTAACCTTCTGTCAGATATAGGGTTGGTGAAGATCCTTTCCCAATCTGCAGGCAGTCATTTTGTTTTGACAACAGTTTCCTTTGACTTATAGAAGTTTTTCAGTTTCATGGGGTCCCATTTATTGATTGTTGGTCTTAGAGCCTGTACTGTTGAAGTTCTGTTCAGGAAGTTGTCTCCTGTTCCAGTGAGTTCAAGGCTCTTCCTCACTTTTTCTTCTAACAGGGTTAGTATGTCTGGTTTTATACTGAGGTCTTTGATCCACCTGAACTTTAGTTTTATGCATAGTGATAAATATGGATCTATTTGCATTTTCCTACATGTAGACATCCAGTTAGACCAGCACCTTTTGTTGAAGATGATATCTTTTTTCCATTGTATGTTTTTGGCATCTTTGTCAAAAATCAGGAGTCCATAGTGTGTGGGTGTATTTCTGTGACTTCTATCCAATTTCGTTGATCCACTAGTTGGTGTATATGCAAGTACCATGCAGTTCTTATTAGTGTTGCTCTATAGTGCAGCTTGAGATCAGGGATGGAGATACCCCCAGAATATCTTTTATTATGGAAGATTGTTTTAGCAATTCTGGATTTCTTGTTATTCCATATGAAGATGGGAATTTTTCTTTCAAGGTCTGTAAAGAATTGTGTTGGTAATTTGATGGGAATTACATTAAATCTGTAAATTGCATTTGGTAAGAGGACCATTTTTACTATGTTAATCCTGCCAAGCCATGAGCATGAGAGATCTTTCCATCTTCTGATATCTTCTTCTATTTCTTTCTTTAGAGACTTGAATTTTTTTCATACAAGTCTTTGACTTGCTTGGTTAGGGTCACTCTGAGGTACTTTATGTCCTTTTTGACTATTGTGAAGGGTGTTGTTTATCTAATTTCTTTCTCAGCACTTTTGTCTTTTGTATACAGGAGGGCTACTTATTTTTTGAGTTGATTTTGTATCCAGCCACATTGCTGAAAGTGTTTGTCAGCTTTAGGGGTTCCCTGGTAGAATTTTGGGGGTCACTCAGGTATACTATCATATCATCTGCAAATAGTGATATTTTGACTTCTTCCTTTCCCATTTGTATCCCCTTGATCTTCTTTAATTGTCTTATTACTCTAGCAAGGACTTTGAGAACTATGTTGAAGAGATATGGAGGGGGCAGCCTTGCCTTGTCCCTGAATTCAGTGGGATTGCTTTAAGTTTCTCTCCATTTAGCTTGATGTTGGCTGTAGGATTGCTGTATATCACCTTTACTATGTTTAGGTATATGCCCTGTATCCCTGATCTCTCCAATACTTTAAACATGAATGGATGCTGAATTTTTTCAAAAGCTTTTTCAGCAACTAAGGAGATTATCATGTGTTTATTTTTCTTTCAATTTGTTAATATGGTGGATCATATTGATGGATTTTTTTGTATATTGAACCACCCCTGCATACCTGGCCTGAAGCCTACTTGGTTGTAGTGGATGATATCTTTGATGTGTTTTTGTATTGGGTTTGCAAATTATTTTGTTGAGAATTTTTGCATCAATGTTCATAAGAGAGATTGGCCTGAAATTATCTTTATGCTGGGGTATCCAGGGCTGCTTGCTCCTGAATAACTGGGTTCTGGAGATGCCATATTGCTTTGTCTTTTGTTGGTTGAGCTTTTACACTGGCCTCTACCCATTGGGATATCTTAGGTGTTGGGTGTTAGTTTCTGGTACTTCCTGGAATCCTGTGGTGGGTTGAATCCCCTTGGCAGGAAGATGATTTTTCCCAAAGGAGCTCTCTTCATTTTTTTTTTAGGTATGGTCACTGAATGGCAGGTGTTTTTCAGGAATTGCCACAGCTCATCTCAGGCATACAGACCTGAGTAGTAATTGTTGCCTTTGTTAGTAAAGGGGGCTATACTCTCACCCAGAGAAGTTCTGGAGACAGCTGCCCTGCTGCTGGGTTTCTTGTTGTAAATTTAGTGAGCTGCTGCTGTAACCTGAGTGCCCTGTGGCTTGGTCAGTTTAGTTAGGGATAACTGGTTGTCCCTTGGAGCAGTATCTAGGGGTTGATCTCAGGGAACCCAGGCTTCTGTAGGTCTGAGTTTGGAGCTCTGTGCCCCAGCACACAGGTGGTAAACAGTGGCAGGTGAGCATCACTTTCATGAGTACAGCAGGAGGCTAGAGGCTGGAGCCTGAGGATAACCAGAAACTTTTCTGGAGCTAGGTTTCCTGAGGTAGGGCCAGATATTTCCCCCACCTTTGGGTTTTCTCCCAACAGGAAAACTCAGTCTGTGGTGTTTGACGTGGTGTGTAGAATGCGTAGGCACTTGCCAATGATGGCTCCAAGCTGGTGACTGGGAAAGAAGCTGAGAACTTTTTCAAGAATGTTCCTGTGTATGGTGGATGTAGTGTGTGTGTGGGGGGAGTTGGATGAGTTCTCTAAGCTGGGTCCTGCTATTTCCCTGCCTGTGGGGTTTTCTCCAGACAGGGAAACCCAGCCTCTAGTGTCCTGGGGCACACAGTTCTGTGATGGAGAGTAGGGCATGCAGGGCTAGTGGCTGGAGGCGCACTCAGGCCTGGCGGCTGTGCACCCACCATTCTGCAGGACCTTTCCTGGGAGAGAATGGGTGACCTGAGATGAGTCCTGCTTTCTTCCCTGTTTTTTTTTTTTTTTCTAGACTGGGGCTCCCAGTCTCTGGTGCCCTGGAGAACATAATTTAGTCTGGAAAGGTTATCAGGACACAAAGATGTATCCTGCGACCCGGGATATCTTCCGGGTTCTTGCGGAGTAACCTGAGAGTGGACCTGACTGACTCCCACACCGTGGAGTTTCCTCTCACCTGGGAAACAGGATCTCTGTTGTTTTAGGGCCCAGAGTTCAGTCTTTTAGTTGCTGTACCAACATTGCTGTCCTACTCCTCAGACCCAATGTCCTCCTGGCACCACCATCTTGGATTCCCCCCTTCCTCATCCCTTTCAAATAATTTTGGTTGAAAGTCTATTTTATTAGATATTAGAATAGCTACTCCTGCTTGCTTCTTGGGTCCATTTGCTTGAAAACCTTATTCCTGCTGCAACATCCCAGGAACTTTGACAGAGATTAGCTGGGTGCTCTGAGGTTGGATCCGATTGTTTCCCTCATCATTGGTTTTCTTCTTACCTTGGAAACACAGTCAGTGGTATTTGGGGGCCCACAGATCCAACTATTGGTCACTGTGCAGTCTCTGCTACCAAGCTTATCAGACACAGTGTGCAATCAGCCCAGCCATCTGGGATCTATTTTTAATTTTTACTGAATATGAGTATTTTGATTGTATGCATGAATATGCACCTCTTGTGTGCCTAAACCTCACAGTAGTCTGAAGATGTCTTCAGAACTGATGACCTTATAGCAATTAAAAGTAGTGGGTCCCAGGTAAACACTAACAATTGAGCCCAATTATTTGCAAGAGCAGTAAGAGCCCTCACTGCTGAGCCATCTCTCCTATCTTGTGTTGCTCATTTATGATCAGCATTTACACTGCTAATATTTTTGTCTTCTATTTTTATCTGTTTGAACATGCATTCCCTTTTAGTAAGATATCATTGAAGTTACAGTTTAAGCTGAGGCAGTGCAGATTTCTGAAAAATAAATATACAACAGGAGTGAATGTATAATTCCTTGTAGAAGCTTCAGTAAAGACCTCTGAGTTCTTTCAATATTTTGTGTTTGTTTGATTGACTTTTAGGGGAGGCTCTGTCTTACTATATACGTCTGGCTGTCCTAGAACTCTTTGAATAGATAATGCTGACATCCAGTTCAATAAGATGCACCTGTGTCTGCCTCCTGAGTGATGGAATTGAAGGCATGACAGAATACACCCAGATTGTCCACCATTTTTTGTAGTTAGTAACTGTTAATAAATTTCTCTGATTTGTACTTAGTATTGTTCATCTGTTAATTTCTCTCTCTCTGTGTCTCTGTCTCTATGTCTCTGTCTCTCTATTTCACACTCTTCTCTCTGTTTGTCTTTGTCCACATTAATTGCCATGTCTATTCCAAAGCTATATCCTCTTCAAAAAGTTCAGATATGATACAGTTAAAACTTGTTATTCTGTTTTCTTCTAAAATGACTTAGTGATAACATTAACACTTCTTTTTTAATAGAAAAGTTTTAATCTTTATTTTTAATCTATAGACTACATTATTTAGTAAGAAGGATATACAAAACAATGATCAAAGAATAATCATGTGTTCTATTCCTTTTCTTTTGTCTGGTCACTCAGAAATATGATGTTATTGGCTATGATTGTTGTTGCTTGCCACTCACATTATTTTTATCCATCTATTCACTGTAGTCCACTTTCCCTTCCACAAATATATGAGCCCCCTCTTCACATACTGATATGCCACATCCCTGAGCCCTGGTCAAACCATAATATTCAGTACCATGTTGTCTTTT